>CAJNAR010000162.1:0-416634 GCA_905220665.1 Albugo candida
GACCAATCAATGCTGAGAAGGTGCCAATCGTCAAGACTGGATCGAAGGTCGAAATCCTCATGATTTAGAAAAAAACGTTCGGCGAGTTCAAGACGTTGTGTATTCTATGATTTATTAGGCAGTGAGAAATACGCGCTGTAACAAACGTAATATTTCTTTTCTGGCAGTGGAATACATATATATATTCAGTCGCCCTAGAATACAACTGTAGTGAGACAATCTCAGAGGGTCCATGAACGCTGCGTGCGGGCAACGTCCTTCCTACAAGATCACACACAAACGAGCGTAATGAATTAATAGAACGAGTAGTAAGTTGTGAATCTTTTTCAACCTAGTAAGAAAACTTTACGAGCCTTATTTCCCATAAACAATCATATTTTATAAATCACATTTAACAAATTCACTACTTCTGTAAACTCTCAAGATTTGATAAGCTAGGTGTAATTTCTCTCTATTTTCACAAGTACAAGATCAATGTGTCCACAAGATCGTCCTCGTCGAGCATCATTGAAAAGTCCATAGTAGAGTTTTTTGTTTCCTCGGGAACATCACCGATCAAATTTTAGCTAGCAACAATTTTCGATCAATCAATGCTGAGAAGGTGCCAATCGTCAAGACTGGATCGAAGGTCGAAATCCTCATGATTTAGAAAAAAACGTTCGGCGAGTTCAAGACGTTGTGTGTTCTATGTTATATTATGCAGTGAGAAATACGCGCTGTAACAAACGTAATATTTCTTTTCTGGCAGTGGAATACATATATATATTCAGTCGCCCTAGAATACAACTGTAATGAGACAATCTCAGAGGGTCCATGAACGCTGTGCGCGGGCAACGTCCTTCCTACAAGACCACACACAAACGAGCGTAATGAATTAATAGAACGAGTAGTAAGTTGTGAATCTTTTTCAACCTAGTAAGAAAACTTTACGAGCCTTATTTCCCATAAACAATCATATTTCATAAATCACATTTAACAAATTCACTACTTGAGTAAACTCTCAAGATTTGATATGCTTGGTGTAATTTCTCTCTATTTTCTCAAGTACAAGATCATGTGTCCACAAGATCGTCCTCGTCGAGCATCATTGAAAAGTCCATAGTAGAGTTTTTTGTTTCCTCCGGAACATCACCAATCAAATTTTAGCTAGCAAGAATTTTCGATCAATCAATGCTGAGAAGGTGCCAATCGTCAAGACTGGATCGAAGGTCGAAATCCTCATGATTTAGAAAAAAACGTTCGGCGAGTTCAAGACGTTGTGTATTCTATATTTATTAGGCAGTGAGAAATACGCGCTGTAACAAACGTAACATTTCTTTTCTGGCAGTGGAATACATATATATATTCAGTCGCCCTAGAATACAACTGTAGTGAGACAATCTCAGAGGGTCCATGAACGCTGCGTGCGGGCAACGTCCTTCCTACAAGATCACACACAAACGAGCGTAATGAATTAATGGAACGAGTAGTAAGTTGTGAATCTTTTTCAACCTAGTAGAAAACTTTACGAGCCTTATTTCCCATAAACAATCATATTTCATAAATCACATTTAACAAATTCACTGCTTCTGTAAACTCTCAAGATTTGATAAGCTTGGTGTAATTTCTCTCTATTTTCTCAAGTACAAGATCAATGTGTCGACAAGAACGTCCTCGTCGAGCATCATTGAAAAGCCCATAGTAGAGTTTTTTGTTTACCTCGGGAACATCACCAATCAAATTTTGGATAGCAAGAATATAAGACCAATCAATGCTGAGAAGGTGCCAATCGTCAAGACTGGATCGAAGGTCGAAATCCTCATGATTTAGAAAAAAACATTCGGCGAGTTCAAGACGTTGTGTGTTCTATGTTATATTATGCAGTGAGAAATACGCGCTGTAACACACGTAAGATTTCTATTCTGTCGGTCGAATACAGATATGTATCCAGTCACCCTAGAATACAACTGTAATGAGACAATCTCAAAGGTTCCAAAAACACTGCGTGCGTGCAACGTCCTTTCTACAAGATCACTATAAACAAACGTAGGTACATTAGTGCTTACTTCAACTACATTAGTACACTTGTTCATAATTCACATTCTATTGCAATTTGACTCTAGATCATACAATTCATCGATAATGAATTAATGGAACAAGTAGGAAGTTGTGATCTTTTTCAATCTGGTAAAAACTCTTTTACGAGCCTTATTTCCCATAAACAATCATATTTTATAAATCACATTTAACAAATTCACTACTTCTGTAAACTCTCAAGATTTGATAAGCTAGGTGTAATTTCTCTCTATTTTCACAAGTACAAGATCAATGTGTCCACAAGATCGTCCTCGTCGAGCATCATTGAAAAGTCCATAGTAGAGTTTTTTGTTTCCTCGGGAACATCACCGATCAAATTTTAGCTAGCAACAATTTTCGATCAATCAATGCTGAGAAGGTGCCAATCGTCAAGACTGGATCGAAGGTCGAAATCCTCATGATTTAGGAAAAACGTTCGGCGAGTTCAAGACGTTGTGTGTTCTATGTTATATTATGCAGTGAGAAATATGCGCTGTAATAGACGTAATATTTCTTTTCTGGCAGTGGAATACATATATATATTCAGTCACCCTAGAATACAACTGTAATGAGACAATCTCAAAGGTTCCAAAAACACTGCGTGCGGGCAACGTCCTTCCTACAAGACCACACACAAACGAGCGTAATGAATTAATAGAACGAGTAGTAAGTTGTGAATCTTTTTCAACCTAGTAAGAAAACTTTACGAGCCTTATTTCCCATAAACAATCATATTTCATAAATCACATTTAACAAATTCACTACTTCTGTAAACTCTCAAGATTTGATAAGCTTGGTGTAATTTCTCTCTATTTTCTCAAGTACAAGATCAATGTGTCGACAAGAACGTCCTCGTCGAGCATCATTGAAAAGCCCATAGTAGAGTTTTTTGTTTCCTCGGGAACATCACCAATCAAATTTTGGATAGCAAGAATATAAGACCAATCAATGCTGAGAAGGTGCCAATCGTCAAGACTGGATCGAAGGTCGAAATCCTCATGATTTAGAAAAAAACATTCGGCGAGTTCAAGACGTTGTGTGTTCTATGTTATATTATGCAGTGAGAAATACGCGCTGTAACACACGTAAGATTTCTATTCTGTCGGTCGAATACAGATATGTATCCAGTCACCCTAGAATACAACTGTAATGAGACAATCTCAAAGGTTCCAAAAACACTGCGTGCGGGCAACGTCCTTTCTACAAGATCACTATAAACAAACGTATGTACATTAGTGCTTACTTCAACTACATTAGTACACTTGTTCATAACTCATATTCTATTGCAATTTGACTCTAGATCTTACAATTCATCGATAATGAATTAATGGAACAAGTAGGAAGTTGTGATCTTTTTCAATCTGGTAAAAACTCTTTTACGAGCCTTATTTCCCATAAACAATCATATTTTATAAATCACATTTAACAAATTCACTACTTCTGTAAACTCTCAAGATTTGATAAGCTAGGTGTAATTTCTCTCTATTTTCACAAGTACAAGATCAGTGTGTCCACAAGATCGTCCTCGTCGAGCATCATTGAAAAGTCCATAGTAGAGTTTTTTGTTTCCTCGGGAACATCACCGATCAAATTTTAGCTAGCAACAATTTTCGATCAATCAATGCTGAGAAGGTGCCAATCGTCAAGACTGGATCGAAGGTCGAAATCCTCATGATTTAGAAAAAAACGTTCGGCGAGTTCAAGACGTTGTGTGTTCTATGTTATATTATGCAGTGAGAAATATGCGCTGTAATAGACGTAATATTTCTTTTCTGGCAGTGGAATACATATATATATTCAGTCGCCCTAGAATACAACTGTAGTGAGACAATCTCAGAGGGTCCATGAACGCTGTGCGCGGGCAACGTCCTTCCTACAAGACCACACACAAACGAGCGTAATGAATTAATAGAACGAGTAGTAAATTGTGAATCTTTTTCAACCTAGTAAGAAACCTTTACGAGCCTTATTTCCCATAAACAATCATATTTCATAAATCACATTTAACAAATTCACTACTTGAGTAAACTCTCAAGATTTGATAAGCTTGATGTAATTTCTCTCTATTTTCTCAAGTACAAGATCCATGTGTCCACAAGATCGTCCTCGTCGAGCATCATTGAAAAGTCCATAGTAGAGTTTTTTGTTTCCTCGGGAACATCACCAATCAAATTTTAGCTAGCAACAATTTTCGATCAATCAATGCTGAGAAGGTGCCAATCGTCAAGACTGGATCGAAGGTCGAAATCCTCATGATTTAGAAAAAAACATTCGGCGAGTTCAAGACGTCGTGTGTTCTATGTTATATTATGCAGTGAGAAATATGCGCTGTAATAGACGTAATATTTCTTTTCTGGCAGTGGAATACATATATATATTCAGTCGCCCTAGAATACAACTGTAGTGAGACAATCTCAGAGGGTCCATGAACGCTGTGCGCGGGCAACGTCCTTCCTACAAGACCACACACAAACGAGCGTAATGAATTAATAGAACGAGTAGTAAGTTGTGAATCTTTTTCAACCTAGTAAGAAAACTTTACGAGCCTTATTTCCCATAAACAATCATATTTCATAAATCACATTTAACAAATTCACTACTTCTGTAAACTCTCAAGATTTGATAAGCTTGATGTAATTTCTCTCTATTTTCTCAAGTACAAGATCCATGTGTCCACAAGATCGTCCTCGTCGAGCATCATTGAAAAGTCCATAGTAGAGTTTTTTGTTTCCTCAGGAACATCACCAATCAAATTTTAGCTAGCAACAATTTTCGATCAATCAATGCTGAGAAGGTGCCAATCGTCAAGACTGGATCGAAGGTCGAAATCCTCATGATTTAGAAAAAAACATTCGGCGAGTTCAAGACGTCGTGTGTTCTATGTTATATTATGCAGTGAGAAATACGCGCTGTAACACACGTAAGATTTCTATTCTGTCGGTCGAATACAGATATGTATCCAGTCACCCTAGAATACAACTGTAATGAGACAATCTCAAAGGTTCCAAAAACACTGCGTGCGGGCAACGTCCTTTCTACAAGATCACTATAAACAAACGTATGTACATTAGTGCTTACTTCAACTACATTAGTACACTTGTTCATAACTCATATTCTATTGCAATTTGACTCTAGATCTTACAATTCATCGATAATGAATTAATGGAACAAGTAGGAAGTTGTGATCTTTTTCAATCTGGTAAAAACTCTTTTACGAGCCTTATTTCCCATAAACAATCATATTTTATAAATCACATTTAACAAATTCACTACTTCTGTAAACTCTCAAGATTTGATAAGCTAGGTGTAATTTCTCTCTATTTTCACAAGTACAAGATCAGTGTGTCCACAAGATCGTCCTCGTCGAGCATCATTGAAAAGTCCATAGTAGAGTTTTTTGTTTCCTCGGGAACATCACCGATCAAATTTTAGCTAGCAACAATTTTCGATCAATCAATGCTGAGAAGGTGCCAATCGTCAAGACTGGATCGAAGGTCGAAATCCTCATGATTTAGAAAAAAACGTTCGGCGAGTTCAAGACGTTGTGTGTTCTATGTTATATTATGCAGTGAGAAATATGCGCTGTAATAGACGTAATATTTCTTTTCTGGCAGTGGAATACATATATATATTCAGTCGCCCTAGAATACAACTGTAGTGAGACAATCTCAGAGGGTCCATGAACGCTGTGCGCGGGCAACGTCCTTCCTACAAGACCACACACAAACGAGCGTAATGAATTAATAGAACGAGTAGTAAGTTGTGAATCTTTTTCAACCTAGTAAGAAAACTTTACGAGCCTTATTTCCCATAAACAATCATATTTCATAAATCACATTTAACAAATTCACTACTTCTATAAACTCTCAAGATTTGATAAGCTTGATGTAATTTCTCTCTATTTTCTCAAGTACAAGATCCATGTGTCCACAAGATCGTCCTCGTCGAGCATCATTGAAAAGTCCATAGTAGAGTTTTTTGTTTCCTCGGGAACATCACCAATCAAATTTTGGATAGCAAGAATATAAGACCAATCAATGCTGAGAAGGTGCCAATCGTCAAGACTGGATCGAAGGTCGAAATCCTCATGATTTAGAAAAAAACGTTCGGCGAGTTCAAGACGTAGTGTGTTCTATGTTATTTTACGCAGTGAGAAAGATTCTATGTAACCTTCGTAACATGTCTATTCTGTTGATCGAATACAGATATGTATTTAGTTACCCTAGAATACAACTGTAGTGAGACAATCTCAAAGGTTCCAAAAACACTGCGTGCGGGCAACGTCCTCTCTACAGGATCACTATAAACAAACGTATGTACATTAGTGCTTACTTCAACTACATTGCTACACTTGTTCATAACTCATATTCTATTGCAATTTGACTCTAGATCTTACAATTCATCGATAATGAATTAATGAAACAAGTAGCAAGTTGTGATCTTTTTCAATCTGGTAAAAACTCTTTTACGAGCCTTATTTCCCATAAACAATCATATTTCATAAATCACATTTAACAAATTCACTACTTGAGTAAACTCTCAAGATTTGATAAGCTTGGTGTAATTTCTCTCTACTTTCACAAGTACAAGATCAATGTGTCCACACGATCGTCCTCGTCGAGCATCATTGAAAAGTCCATAGTAGAGTTTTTTGTTTATTCGGGAACATCACCAATCAAATTTTAGCTAGCAAGAATTTTCGATCAGTCAATGCTGTGAAGGTGCCAATCGTCAAGACTGGATCGAAGGTCGAAATCCTCATCATGTAGAAAAAAACGTTCGGCGAGTTCAAGACGTAGTGTGTTCTATGTTATTTTACGCAGTGAGAAAGATTCTATGTAACCTTCGTAACATTTCTATATTGTTGATCGAATACAGATATGTATCCAGTTACCCTAGAATACAACTGTAGTGAGACAATCTCAAAGGTTCCAAAAACACTGCGTGCGGGCAACGTCCTTCCTACAAGATCACACACAAACGAGCGTAATGAATTAATGGAACGAGTAGTAAGTTGTGAATCTTTTTCAACCTAGTAAGAAAACTTTACGAGCCTTATTTCCCATAAACAATCATATTTCATAAATCACATTTAACAAATTCACTGCTTCTGTAAACTCTCAAGATTTGATAAGCTTGGTGTAATTTCTCTCTATTTTCTCAAGTACAAGATCAATGTGTCGACAAGAACGTCCTCGTCGAGCATTATTGAAAAGCCCATAGTAGAGTTTTTTGTTTCCTCGGGAACATCACCAATCAAATTTTGGATAGCAAGAATATAAGACCAATCAATGCTGAGAAGGTGCCAATCGTCAAGACTGGATCGAAGGTCGAAATCCTCATGATTTAGAAAAAAACATTCGGCGAGTTCAAGACGTTGTGTGTTCTATGTTATATTATGCAGTGAGAAATACGCGCTGTAACACACGTAACATTTCTATTCTGTCGGTCGAATACAGATATGTATCCAGTCACCCTAGAATACAACTGTAATGAGACAATCTCAAAGGTTCCAAAAACACTGCGTGCGGGCAACGTCCTTTCTACAAGATCACTATAAACAAACGTATGTACATTAGTGCTTACTTCAACTACATTAGTACACTTGTTCATAACTCATATTCTATTGCAATTTGACTCTAGATCTTACAATTCATCGATAATGAATTAATGGAACAAGTAGGAAGTTGTGATCTTTTTCAATCTGGTAAAAACTCTTTTACGAGCCTTATTTCCCATAAACAATCATATTTCATAAATCACATTTAACAAATTCACTGCTTCTGTAAACTCTCAAGATTTGATAAGCTTGGTGTAATTTCTCTCTATTTTCTCAAGTACAAGATCAATGTGTCGACAAGAACGTCCTCGTCGAGCATCATTGAAAAGCCCATAGTAGAGTTTTTTGTTTCCTCGGGAACATCACCAATCAAATTTTAGCTAGCAACAATTTTCGATCAATCAATGCTGAGAAGGTGCCAATCGTCAAGACTGGATCGAAGGTCGAAATCCTCATGATTTAGAAAAAAACATTCGGCGAGTTCAAGACGTAGTGTGTTCTATGCTATTTTACGCAGTGAGAAAGATTCTATGTAACCTTCGTAACATTTCTATTCTGTTGATCGAATACAGATATGTATCCAGTTACCCTAGAATACAACTGTAGTGAGACAATCTCAAAGGTTCCAAAAACACTGCGTGCGGGCAACGTCCTTCCTACAAGATCACACACAAACGAGCGTAATGAATTAATGGAACGAGTAGTAAGTTGTGAATCTTTTTCAACCTAGTAAAAACTTTACGAGCCTTATTTCCCATAAACAATCATATTTCATAAATCACATTTAACAAATTCACTGCTTCTGTAAACTCTCAAGATTTGATAAGCTTGGTGTAATTTCTCTCTATTTTCTCAAGTACAAGATCAATGTGTCCACAAGATCGTCCTCGTCGAGCATCATTGAAAAGTCCATAGTAGAGTTTTTTGTTTCCTCCGGAACATCACCAATCAAATTTTAGCTAGCAAGAATTTTCGATCAATCAATGCTGAGAAGGTGCCAATCGTCAAGACTGGATCGAAGGTCGAAATCCTCATGATTTAGAAAAAAACGTTCGGCGAGTTCAAGACGTTGTGTGTTCTATGTTATATTATGCAGTGAGAAATACGCGCTGTAACAAACGTAATATTTCTTTTCTGGCAGTGGAATACATATATATATTCAGTCGCCCTAGAATACAACTGTAGTGAGACAATCTCAGAGGGTCCAAAAACACTGCGTGCGGGCAACGTCCTTCCTACAAGATCACACACAAACGAGCGTAATGAATTAATGGAACGAGTAGTAAGTTGTGAATCTTTTTCAACCTAGTAAGAAAACTTTACGAGCCTTATTTCCCATAAACAATCATATTTCATAAATCACATTTAACAAATTCACTGCTTCTGTAAACTCTCAAGATTTGATAAGCTTGGTGTAATTTCTCTCTATTTTCTCAAGTACAAGATCAATGTGTCGACAAGAACGTCCTCGTCGAGCATCATTGAAAAGCCCATAGTAGAGTTTTTTGTTTCCTCGGGAACATCACCAATCAAATTTTGGATAGCAAGAATATAAGACCAATCAATGCTGAGAAGGTGCCAATCGTCAAGACTGGATCGAAGGTCGAAATCCTCATGATTTAGAAAAAAACATTCGGCGAGTTCAAGAATCGTGTGTTCTATGTTATATTATGCAGTGAGAAATACGCGCTGTAACAAAAGTAACATTTCTATTCTGTCGGTCGAGTACAGATATGTATCCAGTCACCCTAGAATACAACTGTAATGAGACAATCTCAAAGGTTCCAAAAACACTGCGTGCGGGCAACGTCCTTTCTACAAGATCACTATAAACAAACGTAGGTACATTAGTGCTTACTTCAACTACATTAGTACACTTGTTCATAATTCACATTCTATTGCAATTTGAATCTAGATCTTACAATTCATCGATAATGAATTAATGGAACAAGTAGGAAGTTGTGATCTTTTTCAATCTGGTAAAAACTCTTTGACGAGCCTTATTTCTCATAAACAATCAGATTGCATAAATCACATTTAACACATTCACTACTTCTGTAAACTCTCAAGATTTGATAAGCTAGGTGTAATTTCTCTCTATTTTCACAAGTACAAGATCAGTGTGTCCACAAGATCGTCCTCGTCGAGCATCATTGAAAAGTCCATAGTAGAGTTTTTTGTTTCCTCGGGAACATCACCAATCAAATTTTGGATAGCAAGAATATAAGACCAATCAATGCTGAGAAGGTGCCAATCGTCAAGACTGGATCGAAGGTCGAAATCCTCATGATTTAGAAAAAAACATTCGGCGAGTTCAAGACGTTGTGTGTTCTATGTTATATTATGCAGTGAGAAATACGCGCTGTAACAAAAGTAACATTTCTATTCTGTCGGTCGAGTACAGATATGTATCCAGTCACCCTAGAATACAACTGTAATGAGACAATCTCAAAGGTTCCAAAAACACTGCGTGCGTGCAACGTCCTTTCTACAAGATCACTATAAACAAACGTAGGTACATTAGTGCTTACTTCAACTACATTAGTACACTTGTTCATAATTCACATTCTATTGCAATTTGAATCTAGATCTTACAATTCATCGATAATGAATTAATGGAACAAGTAGGAAGTTGTGATCTTTTTCAATCTGGTAAAAACTCTTTGACGAGCCTTATTTCTCATAAACAATCAGATTGCATAAATCACATTTAACACATTCACTACTTCTGTAAACTCTCAAGATTTGATAAGCTAGGTGTAATTTCTCTCTATTTTCACAAGTACAAGATCAGTGTGTCCACAAGATCGTCCTCGTCGAGCATCATTGAAAAGTCCATAGTAGAGTTTTTTGTTTCCTCCGGAACATCACCAATCAAATTTTGGATAGCAAGAATATAAGACCAATCAATGCTGAGAAGGTGCCAATCGTCAAGACTGGATCGAAGGTCGAAATCCTCATGATTTAGAAAAAAACATTCGGCGAGTTCAAGACGTCGTGTGTTCTATGTTATATTATGCAGTGAGAAATACGCGCTGTAACAAAAGTAACATTTCTATTCTGTCGGTCGAGTACAGATATGTATCCAGTCACCCTAGAATACAACTGTAATGAGACAATCTCAAAGGTTCCAAAAACACTGCGTGCGGCAACGTCCTTTCTACAAGATCACTATAAACAAACGTATGTACATTAGTGCTTACTTCAACTACATTAGTACACTTGTTCATAATTCACATTTTATTGCAATTTGACTCTAGATCTTACAATTCATCGATAATGAATTAATGGAACAAGTAGGAAGTTGTGATCTTTTTCAATCTGGTAAAAACTCTTTGACGAGCCTTATTTCTCATAAACAATCAGATTGCATAAATCACATTTAACACATTCACTACTTCTGTAAACTCTCAAGATTTGATAAGCTAGGTGTAATTTCTCTCTATTTTCACAAGTACAAGATCAATGTGTCCACACGATCGTCCTCGTCGAGCATCATTGAAAAGTCCATAGTAGAGTTTTTTGTTTCCTCCGGAACATCACCAATCAAATTTTAGCTAGCAAGAATTTTCGATCAATCAATGCTGAGAAGGTGCCAATCGTCAAGACTGGATCGAAGGTCGAAATCCTCATGATTTAGAAAAAAACATTCGGCGAGTTCAAGACGTTGTGTATTCTATGATTTATTAGGCAGTGAGAAATACGCGCTGTAACAAACGTAATATTTCTTTTCTGGCAGTGGAATACATATATATATTCAGTCGCCCTAGAATACAACTGTAGTGAGACAATCTCAGAGGGTTGCAATTTGAATCTAGATCTTACAATTCATCGATAATGAATTAATGGAACAAGTAGGAAGTTGTGATCTTTTTCAATCTGGTAAAAACTCTTTTACTAGCCTTATTTCTCATAAACAATCATATTTCATAAATCACATTTAACAAATTCACTACTTCTGTAAACTCTCAAGATTTGATAAGCTTGATGTAATTTCTCTCTATTTTCTCAAGTACAAGATCCATGTGTCCACAAGATCGTCCTCGTCGAGCATCATTGAAAAGCCCATAGTAGAGTTTTTTGTTTCCTCGGGAACATCACCAATCAAATTTTGGATAGCAAGAATATAAGACCAATCAATGCTGAGAAGGTGCCAATCGTCAAGACTGGATCGAAGGTCGAAATCCTCATGATTTAGAAAAAAACATTCGGCGAGTTCAAGACGTTGTGTGTTCTATGTTATATTATGCAGTGAGAAATACGCGCTGTAACAAACGTAATATTTCTTTTCTGGCAGTGGAATACATATATATATTCAGTCGCCCTAGAATACAACTGTAGTGAGACAATCTCAGAGGGTCCAAAAACACTGCGTGCGGGCAACGTCCTTCCTACAAGATCACACACAAACGAGCGTAATGAATTAATGGAACGAGTAGTAAGTTGTGAATCTTTTTCAACCTAGTAAGAAAACTTTACGAGCCTTATTTCCCATAAACAATCATATTTCATAAATCACATTTAACAAATTCACTGCTTCTGTAAACTCTCAAGATTTGATAAGCTTGGTGTAATTTCTCTCTATTTTCTCAAGTACAAGATCAATGTGTCCACAAGATCGTCCTCGTCGAGCATCATTGAAAAGTCCATAGTAGAGTTTTTTGTTTCCTCCGGAACATCACCAATCAAATTTTAGCTAGCAAGAATTTTCGATCAATCAATGCTGTGAAGGTGCCAATCGTCAAGACTGGATCGAAGGTCGAAATCCTCATGATTTAGAAAAAAACGTTCGGCGAGTTCAAGACGTTGTGTGTTCTATGTTATATTATGCAGTGAGAAATACGCGCTGTAACAAACGTAACATTTCTATTCTGTCGGTCGAATACATATATGTATCCAGTCACCCTAGAATACAACTGTAATGAGACAATCTCAAAGGTTCCAAAAACACTGCGTGCGGGCAACGTCCTTTCTACAAGATCACTATAAACAAACGTATGTACATTAGTGCTTACTTCAACTACATTAGTACACTTGTTCATAACTCATATTCTATTGCAATTTGACTCTAGATCTTACAATTCATCGATAATGAATTAAAGGAACAAGTAGGAAGTTGTGATCTTTTTCAATCTGGTAAAAACTCTTTTACGAGCCTTATTTCCCATAAACAATCATTTTTTATAAATCACATTTAACAAATTCATTACTTCTGTAAACTCTCAAGATTTGATAAGCTTGGTGTAACTTCTCTCTATTTTCTCAAGTACAAGATCAATGTGTCCACAAGATCGTCCTCGTCGAGCATCATTGAAAAGTCCATAGTAGAGTTTTTTGTTTCCTCGGGAACATCACCGATCAAATTTTAGCTAGCAAGAATTTTCGATCAATCAATGCTGAGAAGGTGCCAATCGTCAAGACTGGATCGAAGGTCGAAATCCTCATGATTTAGAAAAAAACGTTCGGCGAGTTCAAGACGTTGTGTGTTCTATGTTATATTATGCAGTGAGAAATACGCGCTGTAACAAACGTAATATTTCTTTTCTGGCAGTGGAATACATATATATATTCAGTCGCCCTAGAATACAACTGTAGTGAGACAATCTCAGAGGGTCCAAAAACACTGCGTGCGGGCAACGTCCTTCCTACAAGACCACACACAAACGAGCGTAATGAATTAATAGAACGAGTAGTAAGTTGTGAATCTTTTTCAACCTAGTAAGAAAACTTTACGAGCCTTATTTCCCATAAACAATCATATTTCATAAATCACATTTAACAAATTCACTACTTGAGTAAACTCTCAAGAATTGATAAGCTTGATGTAATTTCTCTCTATTTTCTCAAGTACAAGATCAATGTGTCCACAAGATCGTCCTCGTCGAGCATCATTGAAAAGTCCATAGTAGAGTTTTTTGTTTCCTCCGGAACATCACCAATCAAATTTTAGCTAGCAAGAATTTTCGATCAATCAATGCTGAGAAGGTGCCAATCGTCAAGACTGGATCGAAGGTCGAAATCCTCATGATTTAGAAAAAAACGTTCGGCGAGTTCAAGACGTTGTGTGTTCTATGTTATATTATGCAGTGAGAAATACGCGCTGTAACAAACGTAATATTTCTTTTCTGGCAGTGGAATACATATATATATTCAGTCGCCCTAGAATACAACTGTAGTGAGACAATCTCAGAGGGTCCAAAAACACTGCGTGCGGGCAACGTCCTTCCTACAAGATCACACACAAACGAGCGTAATGAATTAATGGAACGAGTAGTAAGTTGTGAATCTTTTTCAACCTAGTAAGAAAACTTTACGAGCCTTATTTCCCATAAACAATCATATTTCATAAATCACATTTAACAAATTCACTACTGTAAACTCTCAAGATTTGATAAGCTTGATGTAATTTCTCTCTATTTTCTCAAGTACAAGATCCATGTGTCCACAAGATCGTCCTCGTCGAGCATCATTGAAAAGTCCATAGTAGAGTTTTTTGTTTCCTCGGGAACATCACCAATCAAATTTTGGATAGCAAGAATATAAGACCAATCAATGCTGAGAAGGTGCCAATCGTCAAGACTGGATCGAAGGTCGAAATCCTCATGATTTAGAAAAAAACATTCGGCGAGTTCAAGACGTTGTGTGTTCTATGTTATATTATGCAGTGAGAAATACGCGCTGTAACACACGTAACATTTCTATTCTGTCGGTCGAATACAGATATGTATCCAGTCACCCTAGAATACAACTGTAATGAGACAATCTCAAAGGTTCCAAAAACACTGCGTGCGGGCAACGTCCTTTCTACAAGATCACTATAAACAAACGTAGGTACATTAGTGCTTACTTCAACTACATTAGTACACTTGTTCATAATTCACATTCTATTGCAATTTGAATCTAGATCTTACAATTCATCGATAATGAATTAATGGAACAAGTAGGAAGTTGTGATCTTTTTCAATCTGGTAAAAACTCTTTGACGAGCCTTATTTCTCATAAACAATCAGATTGCATAAATCACATTTAACACATTCACTACTTCTGTAAACTCTCAAGATTTGATAAGCTAGGTGTAATTTCTCTCTATTTTCACAAGTACAAGATCAGTGTGTCCACAAGATCGTCCTCGTCGAGCATCATTGAAAAGTCCATAGTAGAGTTTTTTGTTTCCTCCGGAACATCACCAATCAAATTTTAGCTAGCAAGAATTTTCGATCAATCAATGCTGAGAAGGTGCCAATCGTCAAGACTGGATCGAAGGTCGAAATCCTCATGATTTAGAAAAAAACGTTCGGCGAGTTCAAGACGTTGTGTATTCTATGATTTATTAGGCAGTGAGAAATACGCGCTGTAACAAACGTAATATTTCTTTTCTGGCAGTGGAATACATATATATATTCAGTCGCCCTAGAATACAACTGTAGTGAGACAATCTCAGAGGGTCCATGAACGCTGCGTGCGGGCAACGTCCTTCCTACAAGATCACACACAAACGAGCGTAATGAATTAATGGAACGAGTAGTAAGTTGTGAATCTTTTTCAACCTAGTAAGAAAACTTTACGAGCCTTATTTCCCATAAACAATCATATTTCATAAATCACATTTAACAAATTCACTGCTTCTGTAAACTCTCAAGATTTGATAAGCTTGGTGTAATTTCTCTCTATTTTCTCAAGTACAAGATCAATGTGTCGACAAGAACGTCCTCGTCGAGCATCATTGAAAAGCCCATAGTAGAGTTTTTTGTTTCCTCGGGAACATCACCAATCAAATTTTGGATAGCAAGAATATAAGACCAATCAATGCTGAGAAGGTGCCAATCGTCAAGACTGGATCGAAGGTCGAAATCCTCATGATTTAGAAAAAAACATTCGGCGAGTTCAAGACGTTGTGTGTTCTATGTTATATTATGCAGTGAGAAATACGCGCTGTAACACACGTAACATTTCTATTCTGTCGGTCGAATACAGATATGTATCCAGTCACCCTAGAATACAACTGTAATGAGACAATCTCAAAGGTTCCAAAAACACTGCGTGCGGGCAACGTCCTTTCTACAAGATCACTATAAACAAACGTATGTACATTAGTGCTTACTTCAACTACATTAGTACACTTGTTCATAACTCATATTCTATTGCAATTTGACTCTAGATCTTACAATTCATCGATAATGAATTAATGGAACAAGTAGGAAGTTGTGATCTTTTTCAATCTGGTAAAAACTCTTTTACGAGCCTTATTTCCCATAAACAATCATATTTTATAAATCACATTTAACAAATTCACTACTTCTGTAAACTCTCAAGATTTGATAAGCTAGGTGTAATTTCTCTCTATTTTCACAAGTACAAGATCAGTGTGTCCACAAGATCGTCCTCGTCGAGCATCATTGAAAAGTCCATAGTAGAGTTTTTTGTTTCCTCGGGAACATCACCGATCAAATTTTAGCTAGCAACAATTTTCGATCAATCAATGCTGAGAAGGTGCCAATCGTCAAGACTGGATCGAAGGTCGAAATCCTCATGATTTAGAAAAAAACGTTCGGCGAGTTCAAGACGTTGTGTGTTCTATGTTATATTATGCAGTGAGAAATATGCGCTGTAATAGACGTAATATTTCTTTTCTGGCAGTGGAATACATATATATATTCAGTCGCCCTAGAATACAACTGTAGTGAGACAATCTCAGAGGGTCCATGAACGCTGTGCGCGGGCAACGTCCTTCCTACAAGACCACACACAAACGAGCGTAATGAATTAATAGAACGAGTAGTAAGTTGTGAATCTTTTTCAACCTAGTAAGAAAACTTTACGAGCCTTATTTCCCATAAACAATCATATTTCATAAATCACATTTAACAAATTCACTACTTCTGTAAACTCTCAAGATTTGATAAGCTTGGTGTAATTTCTCTCTATTTTCTCAAGTACAAGATCAATGTGTCCACAAGATCGTCCTCGTCGAGCATCATTGAAAAGCCCATAGTAGAGTTTTTTGTTTATTCGGGAACATCACCAATCAAATTTTGGATAGCAAGAATTTTCGATCAATCAATGCTGTGAAGGTGCCAATCGTCAAGACTGGATCGAAGGTAGAAATCCTCATGATTTAGAAAAAAACGTTCGGCGAGTTCAAGACGTAGTGTGTTCTATGTTATATTATGCAGTGAGAAATACGCGCTGTAACAAACGTAATATTTCTTTTCTGGCAGTGGAATACATATATATATTCAGTCGCCCTAGAATACAACTGTAGTGAGACAATCTCAGAGGGTCCATGAACGCTGTGCGCGGGCAACGTCCTTCCTACAAGATCACACACAAACGAGCGTAATGAATTAATGGAACGAGTAGTAAGTTGTGAATCTTTTTCAACCTAGTAAGAAAACTTTACGAGCCTTATTTCCCATAAACAATCATATTTCATAAATCACATGTAACAAATTCATTACTTCTGTAAACTCTCGAGATTTGATAAGCTTGGTTTAATTTCTCTCTATTTTCTCAAGTACAAGATCAATGTGTCCACAAGATCGTCCTCGTCGAGCATCATTGAAGAGCCCATAGTAGAGTTTTTTGTTTCCTCGGGAACATCACTAATCAAATTTTGGATAGCAAGAATTTTCGATCAATCAATGCTGTGAAGGTGCCAATCGTCAAGACTGGATCGAAGGTCGAAATCCTCATGATTTAGAAAAAAACGTTCGGCGAGTTCAAGACGTAGTGTGTTCTATGTTATATGATGCAGTGAGAAATATGCGCTGTAATAAACGTAATATTTCTTTTCTGTCAGTGGAATACATTTATATAAGTCACATTTAACAAATTCACTGCTTCTGTAAACTCTCAAGATTTGATAAGCTTGGTGTAATTTCTCTCTATTTTCTCAAGTACAAGATCAATGTGTCCACAAGATCGTCCTCGTCGAGCATCATTGAAAAGCCCATAGTAGAGTTTTTTGTTTATTCGGGAACATCACCAATCAAATTTTGGATAGCAAGAATTTTCGATCAATCAATGCTGTGAAGGTGCCAATCGTCAAGACTGGATCGAAGGTAGAAATCCTCATGATTTAGAAAAAAACGTTCGGCGAGTTCAAGACGTAGTGTGTTCTATGTTATATGATGCAGTGAGAAATATGCGCTGTAATAAACGTAATATTTCTTTTCTGTCAGTGGAATACATTTATATAAGTCACATTTAACAAATTCACTGCTTCTGTAAACTCTCAAGATTTGATAAGCTTGGTGTAATTTCTCTCTATTTTCACAAGTACAAGATCAGTGTGTCCACAAGATCGTCCTCGTCGAGCATCATTGAAAAGTCCATAGTAGAGTTTTTTGTTTCCTCGGGAACATCACCGATCAAATTTTAGCTAGCAACAATTTTCGATCAATCAATGCTGAGAAGGTGCCAATCGTCAAGACTGGATCGAAGGTCGAAATCCTCATGATTTAGAAAAAAACGTTCGGCGAGTTCAAGACGTTGTGTGTTCTATGTTATATTATGCAGTGAGAAATATGCGCTGTAATAGACGTAATATTTCTTTTCTGGCAGTGGAATACATATATATATTCAGTCGCCCTAGAATACAACTGTAGTGAGACAATCTCAGAGGGTCCATGAACGCTGTGCGCGGGCAACGTCCTTCCTACAAGACCACACACAAACGAGCGTAATGAATTAATAGAACGAGTAGTAAGTTGTGAATCTTTTTCAACCTAGTAAGAAAACTTTACGAGCCTTATTTCCCATAAACAATCATATTTCATAAATCACATTTAACAAATTCACTACTTCTGTAAACTCTCAAGATTTGATAAGCTTGGTGTAATTTCTCTCTACTTTCACAAGTACAAGATCAATGTGTCCACACGATCGTCCTCGTCGAGCATCATTGAAAAGTCCATAGTAGAGTTTTTTGTTTCCTCCGGAACATCACCAATCAAATTTTAGCTAGCAAGAATTTTCGATCAATCAATGCTGAGAAGGTGCCAATCGTCAAGACTGGATCGAAGGTCGAAATCCTCATGATTTAGAAAAAAACGTTCGGCGAGTTCAAGACGTTGTGTATTCTATGATTTATTAGGCAGTGAGAAATACGCGCTGTAACAAACGTAATATTTCTTTTCTGGCAGTGGAATACATATATATATTCAGTCACCCTAGAATACAACTGTAATGAGACAATCTCAAAGGTTCCAAAAACACTGCGTGCGGGCAACGTCCTTCCTACAAGATCACACACAAACGAGCGTAATGAATTAATGGAACGAGTAGTAAGTTGTGAATCTTTTTCAACCTAGTAAGAAAACTTTACGAGCCTTATTTCCCATAAACAATCATATTTCATAAATCACATTTAACAAATTCACTGCTTCTGTAAACTCTCAAGATTTGATAAGCTTGGTGTAATTTCTCTCTATTTTCTCAAGTACAAGATCAATGTGTCGACAAGAACGTCCTCGTCGAGCATCATTGAAAAGCCCATAGTAGAGTTTTTTGTTTCCTCGGGAACATCACCAATCAAATTTTGGATAGCAAGAATATAAGACCAATCAATGCTGAGAAGGTGCCAATCGTCAAGACTGGATCGAAGGTCGAAATCCTCATGATTTAGAAAAAAACATTCGGCGAGTTCAAGAATCGTGTGTTCTATGTTATATTATGCAGTGAGAAATACGCGCTGTAACAAAAGTAACATTTCTATTCTGTCGGTCGAGTACAGATATGTATCCAGTCACCCTAGAATACAACTGTAATGAGACAATCTCAAAGGTTCCAAAAACACTGCGTGCGGGCAACGTCCTTTCTACAAGATCACTATAAACAAACGTAGGTACATTAGTGCTTACTTCAACTACATTAGTACACTTGTTCATAATTCACATTCTATTGCAATTTGAATCTAGATCTTACAATTCATCGATAATGAATTAATGGAACAAGTAGGAAGTTGTGATCTTTTTCAATCTGGTAAAAACTCTTTGACGAGCCTTATTTCTCATAAACAATCAGATTGCATAAATCACATTTAACACATTCACTACTTCTGTAAACTCTCAAGATTTGATAAGCTAGGTGTAATTTCTCTCTATTTTCACAAGTACAAGATCAGTGTGTCCACAAGATCGTCCTCGTCGAGCATCATTGAAAAGTCCATAGTAGAGTTTTTTGTTTCCTCGGGAACATCACCAATCAAATTTTGGATAGCAAGAATATAAGACCAATCAATGCTGAGAAGGTGCCAATCGTCAAGACTGGATCGAAGGTCGAAATCCTCATGATTTAGAAAAAAACATTCGGCGAGTTCAAGACGTCGTGTGTTCTATGTTATATTATGCAGTGAGAAATACGCGCTGTAACAAAAGTAACATTTCTATTCTGTCGGTCGAGTACAGATATGTATCCAGTCACCCTAGAATACAACTGTAATGAGACAATCTCAAAGGTTCCAAAAACACTGCGTGCGGGCAACGTCCTTTCTACAAGATCACTATAAACAAACGTAGGTACATTAGTGCTTACTTCAACTACATTAGTACACTTGTTCATAATTCACATTCTATTGCAATTTGAATCTAGATCTTACAATTCATCGATAATGAATTAATGGAACAAGTAGGAAGTTGTGATCTTTTTCAATCTGGTAAAAACTCTTTGACGAGCCTTATTTCTCATAAACAATCAGATTGCATAAATCACATTTAACACATTCACTACTTCTGTAAACTCTCAAGATTTGATAAGCTAGGTGTAATTTCTCTCTATTTTCACAAGTACAAGATCAGTGTGTCCACAAGATCGTCCTCGTCGAGCATCATTGAAAAGTCCATAGTAGAGTTTTTTGTTTCCTCCGGAACATCACCAATCAAATTTTAGCTAGCAAGAATTTTCGATCAATCAATGCTGAGAAGGTGCCAATCGTCAAGACTGGATCGAAGGTCGAAATCCTCATGATTTAGAAAAAAACGTTCGGCGAGTTCAAGACGTTGTGTATTCTATGATTTATTAGGCAGTGAGAAATACGCGCTGTAACAAACGTAATATTTCTTTTCTGGCAGTGGAATACATATATATATTCAGTCGCCCTAGAATACAACTGTAGTGAGACAATCTCAGAGGGTCCATGAACGCTGCGTGCGGGCAACGTCCTTCCTACAAGATCACACACAAACGAGCGTAATGAATTAATGGAACGAGTAGTAAGTTGTGAATCTTTTTCAACCTAGTAAGAAAACTTTACGAGCCTTATTTCCCATAAACAATCATATTTCATAAATCACATTTAACAAATTCACTACTTGAGTAAACTCTCAAGATTTGATAAGCTTGATGTAATTTCTCTCTATTTTCTCAAGTACAAGATCCATGTGTCCACAAGATCGTCCTCGTCGAGCATCATTGAAAAGCCCATAGTAGAGTTTTTTGTTTCCTCGGGAACATCACCAATCAAATTTTGGATAGCAAGAATATAAGACCAATCAATGCTGAGAAGGTGCCAATCGTCAAGACTGGATCGAAGGTCGAAATCCTCATGATTTAGAAAAAAACATTCGGCGAGTTCAAGACGTTGTGTGTTCTATGTTATATTATGCAGTGAGAAATACGCGCTGTAACACACGTAACATTTCTATTCTGTCGGTCGAATACAGATATGTATCCAGTCACCCTAGAATACAACTGTAATGAGACAATCTCAAAGGTTCCAAAAACACTGCGTGCGGGCAACGTCCTTTCTACAAGATCACTATAAACAAACGTAGGTACATTAGTGCTTACTTCAACTACATTAGTACACTTGTTCATAATTCACATTCTATTGCAATTTGAATCTAGATCTTACAATTCATCGATAATGAATTAATGGAACAAGTAGGAAGTTGTGATCTTTTTCAATCTGGTAAAAACTCTTTGACGAGCCTTATTTCTCATAAACAATCAGATTGCATAAATCACATTTAACACATTCACTACTTCTGTAAACTCTCAAGATTTGATAAGCTAGGTGTAATTTCTCTCTATTTTCACAAGTACAAGATCAGTGTGTCCACAAGATCGTCCTCGTCGAGCATCATTGAAAAGTCCATAGTAGAGTTTTTTGTTTCCTCCGGAACATCACCAATCAAATTTTAGCTAGCAAGAATTTTCGATCAATCAATGCTGAGAAGGTGCCAATCGTCAAGACTGGATCGAAGGTCGAAATCCTCATGATTTAGAAAAAAACGTTCGGCGAGTTCAAGACGTTGTGTGTTCTATGTTATATTATGCAGTGAGAAATACGCGCTGTAACAAACGTAATATTTCTTTTCTGGCAGTGGAATACATATATATATTCAGTCGCCCTAGAATACAACTGTAGTGAGACAATCTCAGAGGGTCCAAAAACACTGCGTGCGGGCAACGTCCTTCCTACAAGATCACACACAAACGAGCGTAATGAATTAATGGAACGAGTAGTAAGTTGTGAATCTTTTTCAACCTAGTAAGAAAACTTTACGAGCCTTATTTCCCATAAACAATCATATTTCATAAATCACATTTAACAAATTCACTGCTTCTGTAAACTCTCAAGATTTGATAAGCTTGGTGTAATTTCTCTCTATTTTCTCAAGTACAAGATCAATGTGTCGACAAGAACGTCCTCGTCGAGCATCATTGAAAAGTCCATAGTAGAGTTTTTTGTTTCCTCCGGAACATCACCAATCAAATTTTAGCTAGCAAGAATTTTCGATCAATCAATGCTGAGAAGGTGCCAATCGTCAAGACTGGATCGAAGGTCGAAATCCTCATGATTTAGAAAAAAACGTTCGGCGAGTTCAAGACGTTGTGTGTTCTATGTTATATTATGCAGTGAGAAATACGCGCTGTAACAAACGTAATATTTCTTTTCTGGCAGTGGAATACATATATATATTCAGTCGCCCTAGAATACAACTGTAGTGAGACAATCTCAGAGGGTCCAAAAACACTGCGTGCGGGCAACGTCCTTCCTACAAGATCACACACAAACGAGCGTAATGAATTAATGGAACGAGTAGTAAGTTGTGAATCTTTTTCAACCTAGTAAGAAAACTTTACGAGCCTTATTTCCCATAAACAATCATATTTCATAAATCACATTTAACAAATTCACTGCTTCTGTAAACTCTCAAGATTTGATAAGCTTGGTGTAATTTCTCTCTATTTTCTCAAGTACAAGATCAATGTGTCGACAAGAACGTCCTCGTCGAGCATCATTGAAAAGTCCATAGTAGAGTTTTTTGTTTCCTCCGGAACATCACCAATCAAATTTTAGCTAGCAAGAATTTTCGATCAATCAATGCTGAGAAGGTGCCAATCGTCAAGACTGGATCGAAGGTCGAAATCCTCATGATTTAGAAAAAAACGTTCGGCGAGTTCAAGACGTCGTGTGTTCTATGTTATATTATGCAGTGAGAAATACGCGCTGTAACACACGTAAGATTTCTATTCTGTCGGTCGAATACAGATATGTATCCAGTCACCCTAGAATACAACTGTAATGAGACAATCTCAAAGGTTCCAAAAACACTGCGTGCGGGCAACGTCCTTTCTACAAGATCACTATAAACAAACGTATGTACATTAGTGCTTACTTCAACTACATTAGTACACTTGTTCATAACTCATATTCTATTGCAATTTGACTCTAGATCTTACAATTCATCGATAATGAATTAATGGAACAAGTAGGAAGTTGTGATCTTTTTCAATCTGGTAAAAACTCTTTTACGAGCCTTATTTCCCATAAACAATCATATTTTATAAATCACATTTAACAAATTCACTACTTCTGTAAACTCTCAAGATTTGATAAGCTAGGTGTAATTTCTCTCTATTTTCACAAGTACAAGATCAGTGTGTCCACAAGATCGTCCTCGTCGAGCATCATTGAAAAGTCCATAGTAGAGTTTTTTGTTTCCTCGGGAACATCACCGATCAAATTTTAGCTAGCAACAATTTTCGATCAATCAATGCTGAGAAGGTGCCAATCGTCAAGACTGGATCGAAGGTCGAAATCCTCATGATTTAGAAAAAAACGTTCGGCGAGTTCAAGACGTTGTGTGTTCTATGTTATATTATGCAGTGAGAAATATGCGCTGTAATAGACGTAATATTTCTTTTCTGGCAGTGGAATACATATATATATTCAGTCGCCCTAGAATACAACTGTAGTGAGACAATCTCAGAGGGTCCATGAACGCTGTGCGCGGGCAACGTCCTTCCTACAAGACCACACACAAACGAGCGTAATGAATTAATAGAACGAGTAGTAAGTTGTGAATCTTTTTCAACCTAGTAAGAAAACTTTACGAGCCTTATTTCCCATAAACAATCATATTTCATAAATCACATTTAACAAATTCACTACTTCTATAAACTCTCAAGATTTGATAAGCTTGATGTAATTTCTCTCTATTTTCTCAAGTACAAGATCCATGTGTCCACAAGATCGTCCTCGTCGAGCATCATTGAAAAGTCCATAGTAGAGTTTTTTGTTTCCTCGGGAACATCACCAATCAAATTTTGGATAGCAAGAATATAAGACCAATCAATGCTGAGAAGGTGCCAATCGTCAAGACTGGATCGAAGGTCGAAATCCTCATGATTTAGAAAAAAACGTTCGGCGAGTTCAAGACGTAGTGTGTTCTATGTTATTTTACGCAGTGAGAAAGATTCTATGTAACCTTCGTAACATGTCTATTCTGTTGATCGAATACAGATATGTATTTAGTTACCCTAGAATACAACTGTAGTGAGACAATCTCAAAGGTTCCAAAAACACTGCGTGCGGGCAACGTCCTCTCTACAGGATCACTATAAACAAACGTATGTACATTAGTGCTTACTTCAACTACATTGCTACACTTGTTCATAACTCATATTCTATTGCAATTTGACTCTAGATCTTACAATTCATCGATAATGAATTAATGAAACAAGTAGCAAGTTGTGATCTTTTTCAATCTGGTAAAAACTCTTTTACGAGCCTTATTTCCCATAAACAATCATATTTCATAAATCACATTTAACAAATTCACTACTTGAGTAAACTCTCAAGATTTGATAAGCTTGGTGTAATTTCTCTCTACTTTCACAAGTACAAGATCAATGTGTCCACACGATCGTCCTCGTCGAGCATCATTGAAAAGTCCATAGTAGAGTTTTTTGTTTATTCGGGAACATCACCAATCAAATTTTAGCTAGCAAGAATTTTCGATCAGTCAATGCTGTGAAGGTGCCAATCGTCAAGACTGGATCGAAGGTCGAAATCCTCATCATGTAGAAAAAAACGTTCGGCGAGTTCAAGACGTAGTGTGTTCTATGTTATTTTACGCAGTGAGAAAGATTCTATGTAACCTTCGTAACATTTCTATATTGTTGATCGAATACAGATATGTATCCAGTTACCCTAGAATACAACTGTAGTGAGACAATCTCAAAGGTTCCAAAAACACTGCGTGCGGGCAACGTCCTTCCTACAAGATCACACACAAACGAGCGTAATGAATTAATGGAACGAGTAGTAAGTTGTGAATCTTTTTCAACCTAGTAAGAAAACTTTACGAGCCTTATTTCCCATAAACAATCATATTTCATAAATCACATTTAACAAATTCACTGCTTCTGTAAACTCTCAAGATTTGATAAGCTTGGTGTAATTTCTCTCTATTTTCTCAAGTACAAGATCAATGTGTCGACAAGAACGTCCTCGTCGAGCATTATTGAAAAGCCCATAGTAGAGTTTTTTGTTTCCTCGGGAACATCACCAATCAAATTTTGGATAGCAAGAATATAAGACCAATCAATGCTGAGAAGGTGCCAATCGTCAAGACTGGATCGAAGGTCGAAATCCTCATGATTTAGAAAAAAACATTCGGCGAGTTCAAGACGTTGTGTGTTCTATGTTATATTATGCAGTGAGAAATACGCGCTGTAACACACGTAACATTTCTATTCTGTCGGTCGAATACAGATATGTATCCAGTCACCCTAGAATACAACTGTAATGAGACAATCTCAAAGGTTCCAAAAACACTGCGTGCGGGCAACGTCCTTTCTACAAGATCACTATAAACAAACGTATGTACATTAGTGCTTACTTCAACTACATTAGTACACTTGTTCATAACTCATATTCTATTGCAATTTGACTCTAGATCTTACAATTCATCGATAATGAATTAATGGAACAAGTAGGAAGTTGTGATCTTTTTCAATCTGGTAAAAACTCTTTTACGAGCCTTATTTCCCATAAACAATCATATTTCATAAATCACATTTAACAAATTCACTGCTTCTGTAAACTCTCAAGATTTGATAAGCTTGGTGTAATTTCTCTCTATTTTCTCAAGTACAAGATCAATGTGTCGACAAGAACGTCCTCGTCGAGCATCATTGAAAAGCCCATAGTAGAGTTTTTTGTTTCCTCGGGAACATCACCAATCAAATTTTAGCTAGCAACAATTTTCGATCAATCAATGCTGAGAAGGTGCCAATCGTCAAGACTGGATCGAAGGTCGAAATCCTCATGATTTAGAAAAAAACGTTCGGCGAGTTCAAGACGTAGTGTGTTCTATGTTATTTTACGCAGTGAGAAAGATTCTATGTAACCTTCGTAACATTTCTATTCTGTTGATCGAATACAGATATGTATCCAGTTACCCTAGAATACAACTGTAGTGAGACAATCTCAAAGGTTCCAAAAACACTGCGTGCGGGCAACGTCCTTCCTACAAGATCACACACAAACGAGCGTAATGAATTAATGGAACGAGTAGTAAGTTGTGAATCTTTTTCAACCTAGTAAGAAAACTTTACGAGCCTTATTTCCCATAAACAATCATATTTCATAAATCACATTTAACAAATTCACTGCTTCTGTAAACTCTCAAGATTTGATAAGCTTGGTGTAATTTCTCTCTATTTTCTCAAGTACAAGATCAATGTGTCCACAAGATCGTCCTCGTCGAGCATCATTGAAAAGTCCATAGTAGAGTTTTTTGTTTCCTCGGGAACATCACTAATCAAATTTTTGATAGCAAGAATTTTCTATCAATCAATGCTGTGAAGGTGCCAATCGTCAAGACTGGATCGAAGGTCGAAATCCTCATGATTTAGAAAAAAACATTCGGCGAGTTCAAGACGTTGTGTGTTCTATGTTATATTATGCAGTGAGAAATACGCGCTGTAACAAAAGTAACATTTCTATTCTGTCGGTCGAGTACAGATATGTATCCAGTCACCCTAGAATACAACTGTAATGAGACAATCTCAAAGGTTCCAAAAACACTGCGTGCGGGCAACGTCCTTTCTACAAGATCACTATAAACAAACGTAGGTACATTAGTGCTTACTTCAACTACATTAGTACACTTGTTCATAACTCATATTCTATTGCAATTTGACTCTAGATCTTACAATTCATCGATAATGAATTAATGGAACAAGTAGGAAGTTGTGATCTTTTTCAATCTGGTAAAAACTCTTTTACGAGCCTTATTTCCCATAAACAATCATATTTCATAAATCACATTTAACAAATTCACTACTTGAGTAAACTCTCAAGAATTGATAAGCTTGGTGTAATTTCTCTCTATTTTCTCAAGTACAAGATCAATGTGTCGACAAGAACGTCCTCGTCGAGCATCATTGAAAAGCCCATAGTAGAGTTTTTTGTTTCCTCGGGAACATCACCAATCAAATTTTAGCTAGCAACAATTTTCGATCAATCAATGCTGAGAAGGTGCCAATCGTCAAGACTGGATCGAAGGTCGAAATCCTCATGATTTAGAAAAAAACATTCGGCGAGTTCAAGACGTAGTGTGTTCTATGCTATTTTACGCAGTGAGAAAGATTCTATGTAACCTTCGTAACATTTCTATTCTGTTGATCGAATACAGATATGTATCCAGTTACCCTAGAATACAACTGTAGTGAGACAATCTCAAAGGTTCCAAAAACACTGCGTGCGGGCAACGTCCTTCCTACAAGATCACACACAAACGAGCGTAATGAATTAATGGAACGAGTAGTAAGTTGTGAATCTTTTTCAACCTAGTAAGAAAACTTTACGAGCCTTATTTCCCATAAACAATCATATTTCATAAATCACATTTAACAAATTCACTGCTTCTGTAAACTCTCAAGATTTGATAAGCTTGGTGTAATTTCTCTCTATTTTCTCAAGTACAAGATCAATGTGTCCACAAGATCGTCCTCGTCGAGCATCATTGAAAAGTCCATAGTAGAGTTTTTTGTTTCCTCCGGAACATCACCAATCAAATTTTAGCTAGCAAGAATTTTCGATCAATCAATGCTGAGAAGGTGCCAATCGTCAAGACTGGATCGAAGGTCGAAATCCTCATGATTTAGAAAAAAACGTTCGGCGAGTTCAAGACGTTGTGTGTTCTATGTTATATTATGCAGTGAGAAATACGCGCTGTAACAAACGTAATATTTCTTTTCTGGCAGTGGAATACATATATATATTCAGTCGCCCTAGAATACAACTGTAGTGAGACAATCTCAGAGGGTCCAAAAACACTGCGTGCGGGCAACGTCCTTCCTACAAGATCACACACAAACGAGCGTAATGAATTAATGGAACGAGTAGTAAGTTGTGAATCTTTTTCAACCTAGTAAGAAAACTTTACGAGCCTTATTTCCCATAAACAATCATATTTCATAAATCACATTTAACAAATTCACTGCTTCTGTAAACTCTCAAGATTTGATAAGCTTGGTGTAATTTCTCTCTATTTTCTCAAGTACAAGATCAATGTGTCGACAAGAACGTCCTCGTCGAGCATCATTGAAAAGCCCATAGTAGAGTTTTTTGTTTCCTCGGGAACATCACCAATCAAATTTTGGATAGCAAGAATATAAGACCAATCAATGCTGAGAAGGTGCCAATCGTCAAGACTGGATCGAAGGTCGAAATCCTCATGATTTAGAAAAAAACATTCGGCGAGTTCAAGAATCGTGTGTTCTATGTTATATTATGCAGTGAGAAATACGCGCTGTAACAAAAGTAACATTTCTATTCTGTCGGTCGAGTACAGATATGTATCCAGTCACCCTAGAATACAACTGTAATGAGACAATCTCAAAGGTTCCAAAAACACTGCGTGCGGGCAACGTCCTTTCTACAAGATCACTATAAACAAACGTAGGTACATTAGTGCTTACTTCAACTACATTAGTACACTTGTTCATAATTCACATTCTATTGCAATTTGAATCTAGATCTTACAATTCATCGATAATGAATTAATGGAACAAGTAGGAAGTTGTGATCTTTTTCAATCTGGTAAAAACTCTTTGACGAGCCTTATTTCTCATAAACAATCAGATTGCATAAATCACATTTAACACATTCACTACTTCTGTAAACTCTCAAGATTTGATAAGCTAGGTGTAATTTCTCTCTATTTTCACAAGTACAAGATCAGTGTGTCCACAAGATCGTCCTCGTCGAGCATCATTGAAAAGTCCATAGTAGAGTTTTTTGTTTCCTCGGGAACATCACCAATCAAATTTTGGATAGCAAGAATATAAGACCAATCAATGCTGAGAAGGTGCCAATCGTCAAGACTGGATCGAAGGTCGAAATCCTCATGATTTAGAAAAAAACATTCGGCGAGTTCAAGACGTCGTGTGTTCTATGTTATATTATGCAGTGAGAAATACGCGCTGTAACAAAAGTAACATTTCTATTCTGTCGGTCGAGTACAGATATGTATCCAGTCACCCTAGAATACAACTGTAATGAGACAATCTCAAAGGTTCCAAAAACACTGCGTGCGGGCAACGTCCTTTCTACAAGATCACTATAAACAAACGTAGGTACATTAGTGCTTACTTCAACTACATTAGTACACTTGTTCATAACTCACATTCTATTGCAATTTGACTCTAGATCATACAATTCATCGATAATGAATTAATGGAACAAGTAGGAAGTTGTGATCTTTTTCAATCTGGTAAAAACTCTTTTACGAGCCTTATTTCTCATTAACAATCATATTTCATAAATCACATTTAACAAATTCACTACTTGAGTAAACTCTCAAGAATTGATAAGCTTGATGTAATTTCTCTCTATTTTCTCAAGTACAAGATCAATGTGTCCACAAGATCGTCCTCGTCGAGCATCATTGAAAAGTCCATAGTAGAGTTTTTTGTTTCCTCCGGAACATCACCAATCAAATTTTAGCTAGCAAGAATTTTCGATCAATCAATGCTGAGAAGGTGCCAATCGTCAAGACTGGATCGAAGGTCGAAATCCTCATGATTTAGAAAAAAACGTTCGGCGAGTTCAAGACGTTGTGTGTTCTATGTTATATTATGCAGTGAGAAATACGCGCTGTAACAAACGTAATATTTCTTTTCTGGCAGTGGAATACATATATATATTCAGTCGCCCTAGAATACAACTGTAGTGAGACAATCTCAGAGGGTCCAAAAACACTGCGTGCGGGCAACGTCCTTCCTACAAGATCACACACAAACGAGCGTAATGAATTAATGGAACGAGTAGTAAGTTGTGAATCTTTTTCAACCTAGTAAGAAAACTTTACGAGCCTTATTTCCCATAAACAATCATATTTCATAAATCACATTTAACAAATTCACTACTTGAGTAAACTCTCAAGATTTGATAAGCTTGATGTAATTTCTCTCTATTTTCTCAAGTACAAGATCCATGTGTCCACAAGATCGTCCTCGTCGAGCATCATTGAAAAGCCCATAGTAGAGTTTTTTGTTTCCTCGGGAACATCACCAATCAAATTTTGGATAGCAAGAATATAAGACCAATCAATGCTGAGAAGGTGCCAATCGTCAAGACTGGATCGAAGGTCGAAATCCTCATGATTTAGAAAAAAACATTCGGCGAGTTCAAGACGTTGTGTGTTCTATGTTATATTATGCAGTGAGAAATACGCGCTGTAACACACGTAACATTTCTATTCTGTCGGTCGAATACAGATATGTATCCAGTCACCCTAGAATACAACTGTAATGAGACAATCTCAAAGGTTCCAAAAACACTGCGTGCGGGCAACGTCCTTTCTACAAGATCACTATAAACAAACGTAGGTACATTAGTGCTTACTTCAACTACATTAGTACACTTGTTCATAATTCACATTCTATTGCAATTTGAATCTAGATCTTACAATTCATCGATAATGAATTAATGGAACAAGTAGGAAGTTGTGATCTTTTTCAATCTGGTAAAAACTCTTTGACGAGCCTTATTTCTCATAAACAATCAGATTGCATAAATCACATTTAACACATTCACTACTTCTGTAAACTCTCAAGATTTGATAAGCTAGGTGTAATTTCTCTCTATTTTCACAAGTACAAGATCAGTGTGTCCACAAGATCGTCCTCGTCGAGCATCATTGAAAAGTCCATAGTAGAGTTTTTTGTTTCCTCCGGAACATCACCAATCAAATTTTAGCTAGCAAGAATTTTCGATCAATCAATGCTGAGAAGGTGCCAATCGTCAAGACTGGATCGAAGGTCGAAATCCTCATGATTTAGAAAAAAACGTTCGGCGAGTTCAAGACGTTGTGTATTCTATGATTTATTAGGCAGTGAGAAATACGCGCTGTAACAAACGTAATATTTCTTTTCTGGCAGTGGAATACATATATATATTCAGTCGCCCTAGAATACAACTGTAGTGAGACAATCTCAGAGGGTCCATGAACGCTGCGTGCGGGCAACGTCCTTCCTACAAGATCACACACAAACGAGCGTAATGAATTAATGGAACGAGTAGTAAGTTGTGAATCTTTTTCAACCTAGTAAGAAAACTTTACGAGCCTTATTTCCCATAAACAATCATATTTCATAAATCACATTTAACAAATTCACTGCTTCTGTAAACTCTCAAGATTTGATAAGCTTGGTGTAATTTCTCTCTATTTTCTCAAGTACAAGATCAATGTGTCGACAAGAACGTCCTCGTCGAGCATCATTGAAAAGCCCATAGTAGAGTTTTTTGTTTCCTCGGGAACATCACCAATCAAATTTTGGATAGCAAGAATATAAGACCAATCAATGCTGAGAAGGTGCCAATCGTCAAGACTGGATCGAAGGTCGAAATCCTCATGATTTAGAAAAAAACATTCGGCGAGTTCAAGACGTTGTGTGTTCTATGTTATATTATGCAGTGAGAAATACGCGCTGTAACACACGTAACATTTCTATTCTGTCGGTCGAATACAGATATGTATCCAGTCACCCTAGAATACAACTGTAATGAGACAATCTCAAAGGTTCCAAAAACACTGCGTGCGGGCAACGTCCTTTCTACAAGATCACTATAAACAAACGTATGTACATTAGTGCTTACTTCAACTACATTAGTACACTTGTTCATAACTCATATTCTATTGCAATTTGACTCTAGATCTTACAATTCATCGATAATGAATTAATGGAACAAGTAGGAAGTTGTGATCTTTTTCAATCTGGTAAAAACTCTTTTACGAGCCTTATTTCCCATAAACAATCATATTTTATAAATCACATTTAACAAATTCACTACTTCTGTAAACTCTCAAGATTTGATAAGCTAGGTGTAATTTCTCTCTATTTTCACAAGTACAAGATCAGTGTGTCCACAAGATCGTCCTCGTCGAGCATCATTGAAAAGTCCATAGTAGAGTTTTTTGTTTCCTCGGGAACATCACCGATCAAATTTTAGCTAGCAACAATTTTCGATCAATCAATGCTGAGAAGGTGCCAATCGTCAAGACTGGATCGAAGGTCGAAATCCTCATGATTTAGAAAAAAACGTTCGGCGAGTTCAAGACGTTGTGTGTTCTATGTTATATTATGCAGTGAGAAATATGCGCTGTAATAGACGTAATATTTCTTTTCTGGCAGTGGAATACATATATATATTCAGTCGCCCTAGAATACAACTGTAGTGAGACAATCTCAGAGGGTCCATGAACGCTGTGCGCGGGCAACGTCCTTCCTACAAGACCACACACAAACGAGCGTAATGAATTAATAGAACGAGTAGTAAGTTGTGAATCTTTTTCAACCTAGTAAGAAAACTTTACGAGCCTTATTTCCCATAAACAATCATATTTCATAAATCACATTTAACAAATTCACTACTTCTGTAAACTCTCAAGATTTGATAAGCTTGGTGTAATTTCTCTCTATTTTCTCAAGTACAAGATCAATGTGTCCACAAGATCGTCCTCGTCGAGCATCATTGAAAAGCCCATAGTAGAGTTTTTTGTTTATTCGGGAACATCACCAATCAAATTTTGGATAGCAAGAATTTTCGATCAATCAATGCTGTGAAGGTGCCAATCGTCAAGACTGGATCGAAGGTAGAAATCCTCATGATTTAGAAAAAAACGTTCGGCGAGTTCAAGACGTAGTGTGTTCTATGTTATATTATGCAGTGAGAAATACGCGCTGTAACAAACGTAATATTTCTTTTCTGGCAGTGGAATACATATATATATTCAGTCGCCCTAGAATACAACTGTAGTGAGACAATCTCAGAGGGTCCATGAACGCTGTGCGCGGGCAACGTCCTTCCTACAAGATCACACACAAACGAGCGTAATGAATTAATGGAACGAGTAGTAAGTTGTGAATCTTTTTCAACCTAGTAAGAAAACTTTACGAGCCTTATTTCCCATAAACAATCATATTTCATAAATCACATGTAACAAATTCATTACTTCTGTAAACTCTCGAGATTTGATAAGCTTGGTGTAATTTCTCTCTATTTTCTCAAGTACAAGATCAATGTGTCCACAAGATCGTCCTCGTCGAGCATCATTGAAGAGCCCATAGTAGAGTTTTTTGTTTCCTCGGGAACATCACTAATCAAATTTTGGATAGCAAGAATTTTCGATCAATCAATGCTGTGAAGGTGCCAATCGTCAAGACTGGATCGAAGGTCGAAATCCTCATGATTTAGAAAAAAACGTTCGGCGAGTTCAAGACGTAGTGTGTTCTATGTTATATGATGCAGTGAGAAATATGCGCTGTAATAAACGTAATATTTCTTTTCTGTCAGTGGAATACATTTATATAAGTCACATTTAACAAATTCACTGCTTCTGTAAACTCTCAAGATTTGATAAGCTTGGTGTAATTTCTCTCTATTTTCTCAAGTACAAGATCAATGTGTCCACAAGATCGTCCTCGTCGAGCATCATTGAAAAGCCCATAGTAGAGTTTTTTGTTTATTCGGGAACATCACCAATCAAATTTTGGATAGCAAGAATTTTCGATCAATCAATGCTGTGAAGGTGCCAATCGTCAAGACTGGATCGAAGGTAGAAATCCTCATGATTTAGAAAAAAACGTTCGGCGAGTTCAAGACGTAGTGTGTTCTATGTTATATGATGCAGTGAGAAATATGCGCTGTAATAAACGTAATATTTCTTTTCTGTCAGTGGAATACATTTATATAAGTCACATTTAACAAATTCACTGCTTCTGTAAACTCTCAAGATTTGATAAGCTTGGTGTAATTTCTCTCTATTTTCACAAGTACAAGATCAGTGTGTCCACAAGATCGTCCTCGTCGAGCATCATTGAAAAGTCCATAGTAGAGTTTTTTGTTTCCTCGGGAACATCACCGATCAAATTTTAGCTAGCAACAATTTTCGATCAATCAATGCTGAGAAGGTGCCAATCGTCAAGACTGGATCGAAGGTCGAAATCCTCATGATTTAGAAAAAAACGTTCGGCGAGTTCAAGACGTTGTGTGTTCTATGTTATATTATGCAGTGAGAAATATGCGCTGTAATAGACGTAATATTTCTTTTCTGGCAGTGGAATACATATATATATTCAGTCGCCCTAGAATACAACTGTAGTGAGACAATCTCAGAGGGTCCATGAACGCTGTGCGCGGGCAACGTCCTTCCTACAAGACCACACACAAACGAGCGTAATGAATTAATAGAACGAGTAGTAAGTTGTGAATCTTTTTCAACCTAGTAAGAAAACTTTACGAGCCTTATTTCCCATAAACAATCATATTTCATAAATCACATTTAACAAATTCACTACTTCTGTAAACTCTCAAGATTTGATAAGCTTGGTGTAATTTCTCTCTACTTTCACAAGTACAAGATCAATGTGTCCACACGATCGTCCTCGTCGAGCATCATTGAAAAGTCCATAGTAGAGTTTTTTGTTTATTCGGGAACATCACCAATCAAATTTTGGATAGCAAGAATTTTCGATCAGTCAATGCTGTGAAGGTGCCAATCGTCAAGACTGGATCGAAGGTCGAAATCCTCATCATGTAGAAAAAAACGTTCCGCGAGTTCAAGACGTTGTGTGTTCTATGTTATATTATGCAGTGAGAAATACGCGCTGTAACAAACGTAATATTTCTTTTCTGGCAGTGGAATACATATATATATTCAGTCGCCCTAGAATACAACTGTAGTGAGACAATCTCAGAGGGTCCATGAACGCTGTGCGCGGGCAACGTCCTTCCTACAAGATCACACACAAACGAGCGTAATGAATTAATGGAACGAGTAGTAAGTTGTGAATCTTTTTCAACCTAGTAAGAAAACTTTACGAGCCTTATTTCCCATAAACAATCATATTTCATAAATCACATGTAACAAATTCATTACTTCTGTAAACTCTCGAGATTTGATAAGCTTGGTTTAATTTCTCTCTATTTTCTCAAGTACAAGATCAATGTGTCCACAAGATCGTCCTCGTCGAGCATCATTGAAGAGCCCATAGTAGAGTTTTTTGTTTCCTCGGGAACATCACTAATCAAATTTTGGATAGCAAGAATTTTCGATCAATCAATGCTGTGAAGGTGCCAATCGTCAAGACTGGATCGAAGGTCGAAATCCTCATGATTTAGAAAAAAACGTTCGGCGAGTTCAAGACGTAGTGTGTTCTATGTTATATGATGCAGTGAGAAATATGCGCTGTAATAAACGTAATATTTCTTTTCTGTCAGTGGAATACATTTATATAAGTCACATTTAACAAATTCACTGCTTCTGTAAACTCTCAAGATTTGATAAGCTTGGTGTAATTTCTCTCTATTTTCTCAAGTACAAGATCAATGTGTCCACAAGATCGTCCTCGTCGAGCATCATTGAAAAGCCCATAGTAGAGTTTTTTGTTTATTCGGGAACATCACCAATCAAATTTTGGATAGCAAGAATTTTCGATCAATCAATGCTGTGAAGGTGCCAATCGTCAAGACTGGATCGAAGGTCGAAATCCTCTTGATTTAGAAAAAAACGTTCGGCGATTTTAAGACGTTATGTGTTCTTTGTTATATTATGCAGTGAGAAATACGCGCTGTAACAAACGTAACATTTCTATTCTGTCGGTCGAATACAGATATGTATCCAGTCACCCTAGAATACAACTGTAATGAGACAATCTCAAAGGTTCCAAAAACACTGCGTGCGGGCAACGTCCTTTCTACAGGATCACTATAAACAAACGTATGTACATTAGTGCTTACTTCAACTACATTGGTACACTTGTTCATAACTCATATTCTATTGCAATTTGACTCTAGATCTTACAATTCATCGATAATGAATTAATGAAACAAGTAGCAAGTTGTGATCTTTTTCAATCTGGTAAAAACTCTTTTACGAGCCTTATTTCTCATGAACAATCATATTTCATAAATCACATTTAACAAATTCACTACTTCTGTAAACTCTCAAGATTTGATAAGCTTGGTGTAATTTCTCTCTACTTTCACAAGTACAAGATCAATGTGTCCACACGATCGTCCTCGTCGAGCATCATTGAAAAGTCCATAGTAGAGTTTTTTGTTTATTCGGGAACATCACCAATCAAATTTTGGATAGCAAGAATTTTCGATCAGTCAATGCTGTGAAGGTGCCAATCGTCAAGACTGGATCGAAGGTCGAAATCCTCATCATGTAGAAAAAAACGTTCCGCGAGTTCAAGACGTTGTGTGTTCTATGTTATATTATGCAGTGAGAAATACGCGCTGTAACAAACGTAATATTTCTTTTCTGGCAGTGGAATACATACATATATTCAGTCGCCCTAGAATACAACTGTAGTGAGACAATCTCAGAGGGTCCATGAACGCTGTGCGCGGGCAACGTCCTTCCTACAAGACCACACACAAACGAGCGTAATGAATTAATGGAACGAGTAGTAAGTTGTGAATCTTTTTCAACCTAGTAAGAAAACTTTACGAGCCTTATTTCCCATAAACAATCATATTTCATAAATCACATTTAACAAATTCACTACTTGAGTAAACTCTCAAGATTTGATAAGCTTGATGTAATTTCTCTCTATTTTCTCAAGTACAAGATCCATGTGTCCACAAGATCGTCCTCGTCGAGCATCATTGAAGAGCCCATAGTAGAGTTTTTTGTTTCCTCGGGAACATCACTAATCAAATTTTGGATAGCAAGAATTTTCGATCAATCAATGCTGTGAAGGTGCCAATCGTCAAGACTGGATCGAAGGTCGAAATCCTCATGATTTAGAAAAAAACATTCGGCGAGTTCAAGACGTAGTGTGTTCTATGTTATATGATGCAGTGAGAAATATGCGCTGTAATAAACGTAATATTTCTTTTCTGTCAGTGGAATACATTTATATAAGTCACATTTAACAAATTCACTGCTTCTGTAAACTCTCAAGATTTGATAAGCTTGGTGTAATTTCTCTCTATTTTCTCAAGTACAAGATCAATGTGTCCACAAGATCGTCCTCGTCGAGCATCATTGAAAAGCCCATAGTAGAGTTTTTTGTTTATTCGGGAACATCACCAATCAAATTTTGGATAGCAAGAATTTTCGATCAATCAATGCTGTGAAGGTGCCAATCGTCAAGACTGGATCGAAGGTCGAAATCCTCTTGATTTAGAAAAAAACGTTCGGCGATTTTAAGACGTTATGTGTTCTTTGTTATATTATGCAGTGAGAAATACGCGCTGTAACAAACGTAACATTTCTATTCTGTCGGTCGAATACAGATATGTATCCAGTTACCCTAGAATACAACTGTAGTGAGACAATCTCAAAGGTTCCAAAAACACTGCTTGCGGGCAACGTCCTTCCTACAAGACCACACACAAACGAGCGTAATGAATTAATGGAACGAGTAGTAAGTTGTGAATCTTTTTCAACCTAGTAAGAAAACTTTACGAGCCTTATTTCCCATAAACAATCATATTTCATAAATCACATTTAACAAATTCACTACTTGAGTAAACTCTCAAGATTTGATAAGCTTGATGTAATTTCTCTCTATTTTCTCAAGTACAAGATCCATGTGTCCACAAGATCGTCCTCGTCGAGCATCATTGAAAAGTCCATAGTAGAGTTTTTTGTTTCCTCGGGAACATCACCAATCAAATTTTAGCTAGCAACAATTTTCGATCAATCAATGCTGAGAAGGTGCCAATCGTCAAGACTGGATCGAAGGTCGAAATCCTCATGATTTAGAAAAAAACGTTCGGCGAGTTCAAGACGTTGCGTGTTCTATGTTATATTATGCAGTAAGAAAGATTCCATGTAATCTTCGTAACATTTCTATTCTGTCGGTCGAATACAGATATGTATTTAGTTACCCTAGAATACAACTGTAGTGAGACAATCTCAAAGGTTCCAAAAACACTGCGTGCGGGCAACGTCCTTTCTACAAGATCACTATAAACAAACGTATGTACATTAGTGCTTACTTCAACTACATTAGTACACTTGTTCATAATTCACATTCTATTGTAATTTGACTCTAGATCTTACAATTTATCGATAATGAATTAATGGAACAAGTAGGAAGTTGTGATCTTTTTCAATCTGGTAGAAACTCTTTTACGAACCCTATTTCTCATAAACAATCATATTTCATAAATCACATTTAACAAATTCACTAGTTCTGTAAACTCTCAAGATTTGATAAGCTTGGTGTAATTTCTCTCTATTTTCTCAAGTACAAGATCCATGTGTCCACAAGATCGTCCTCGTCGAGCATCATTGAAAAGTCCATAGTAGAGTTTTTTGTTTCCTCGGGAACATCACCAATCAAATTTTAGCTAGCAACAATTTTCGATCAATCAATGCTGTGAAGGTGCCAATCGTCAAGACTGGATCGAAGGTCGAAATCCTCATGATTTAGAAAAGAACGTTCGGCGAGTTCAAGACGTTGTGTGTTCTATGTTATATTATGCAGTGAAAAATACGCGCTGTAACAAACGTAACATTTCTATTCTGTCGGTCGAATACAGATATGTATTTAGTTACCCTAGAATACAACTGTAGTGAGACAATCTCAAAGGTTCCAAAAACACTGCGTGCGGGCAACGTCCTTTCTACAAGATCACTATAAACAAACGTATGTACATTAGTGCTTACTTCAACTACATTAGTACACTTGTTCATAATTCACATTCTATTGTAATTTGACTCTAGATCTTACAATTTATCGATAATGAATTAATGGAACAAGTAGGAAGTTGTGATCTTTTTCAATCTGGTAGAAACTCTTTTACGAACCCTATTTCTCATAAACAATCATATTTCATAAATCACATTTAACAAATTCATTACTTCTGTAAACTCTCGAGATTTGATAAGCTTGGTTTAATTTCTCTCTATTTTCTCAAGTACAAGATCAATGTGTCCACACGATCGTCCTCGTCGAGCATCATTGAAAAGCCCATAGTAGAGTTTTTTGTTTCCTCGGGAACATCACCAATCAAATTTTAGCTAGCAACAATTTTCGATCAATCAATGCTGTGAAGGTGCCAATCGTCAAGACTGGATCGAAGGTCGAAATCCTCATGATTTTAAAGAAAACGTTCGGCGAGTTCAAGACGTTGTGTGATCTATGTTATATTATGTGGGGTTTTAGTTGGTAAAACGGAAAGTGAATATATTAGGGCCCTTAGTTGTTGTTACTATTCTAAGCCCTAGCCTTTATGCATTGTCTTATAAGCTCCGCTGTAGGAATCTTGATTGGTGGAATATGATGCACTGTCTTTACATTGTTTCTTGACTTCGCATATCAGCATCCGATTCGCGGAATCCTTTTCCAATATGATGATTGGCTGATTCCATTGCGACACTCCCTCTCGACGTACATTTCCTGACATTTGATTTTCGTACGAATGTCTGGAATTGTTTCGTCGAAATGGCTTTCGTTAAGAAATCGGCCAATCGATCGTTTGATTTGATATACTTGAAATCTACGTTGCCTTGTTGAACTTGTTCTCGAATGAAGTGATATCTTATGGCAATATGCTTCGCACGACTCTGATATCCATTATTCATTGCAATTGCTATTGCACTCTGATTGTCTTCATATACGATAGTGCTGGCTATATCCCGTACACCAATTTCGGATAGCAAATTCCTTATCCATAATGACTCCTGTATACATAATGATAAAGCAATGTATTCTGCCTCAGCTGTACTCAAAGCTACACTTTGCTGTAATTTCGATTTAAAAACGACTGGAGATAAATTCAACATAACCATAAACCCAGATGTTGATTTCCGGTTAAGTTAGTTGGATCTGACTTTTGTTTGTCCAGAACATATTCCTGTCGAGATTGTCGACTTCAAGTACCGAAGGACTCTAATTGCTGCGTTCCAGCGTTCTTCGCTAGGATTTTCGAGCTGGCGACTGAGCTGGCTTACTGCAAATGCGATGTCAGGCCTTGTTCCATTTGCGATATACAAAAGCGATCCCACCAAAGACCTATAAGGTCTTTTGACCATTCTTGAATCCTTTTCTTCGATCTTTGAAAGGAACTGTTCTACAACGCAAGGATTATCAACAAATTTGGAATTGACTTGATTGTACTTTTCAACCATCCTAGATATGCTTGCTTGCTGGATGATACACATAACTTTCTCCAATCGATCATAGTTTACTTCAATACCGACTACGAATCGAACATTGCCAAGTTTCTTGAGCTTAAAATGTTTTGATAACTTCTCGACAAATTCTCCAATTTCATCCTCGCATTGTGATCCAATGCGTAGATCATCAACGTACAATGTAACCAGTAAGAATGACTCACCCTGTCGTCTAACAAAGATGCAAGGATCTGTTTTACACTGATTGAAGTTCATTCCAATGATAAATTCTGAGATAGTCTTCTACCAAGTCGATGCAGCGTTTTTCAATCCATAATGACTCCGACTTAATTTTAGAACTTTGTTTGAACCAATTTTGAATCCTTTAGGAGGAAAAACATACACTTCTTCTTTCAAGTTCCCATTTAACGATCCCGTGTCCGCATCAAATTGATGAGTATAAGCTCCAATGTGACAGCAATAACCTGAAAATACTCGAATTGAATTCATATTGGCCACAGGCGAGTAATTTTCCATGTAGTCCACCCCATGCGTCTGTCTATATCCAAGCGCAACCACTCGGGCTTTGTATCTGTCAATTTCACCGTTTTCGTTTCTTTTAATAGTAAATACCCATTGTGTACCAATAACCTTCTTCATCGGAATTCGATCAACACATGTCCAAACTTTTTTGTTCTTTAATGCTGACAGTTCATTTTCAATGGCTTGCTTCCAGAATCCACCTTCTGGAGATTGAACTGCTTCGTCATATGTCGCAGGTGCCTCTAATGCTGCGTTTGCCTGCTCATAATCAATCCTGTATCTTTTTTTGAAGCTCTGTTGTGGTCATTGACAAACATTTTGTGCTGCATTTTTGAGGATAATAAAAACTGAAATGAGTCCAGTTGGTTGTGATCGTGAACCTTGGTTTCTTGAACACAACAAATGGAGTGTTGTGATAGGATGTGGTCGATAAAAAGATGACCATTTTTTATGAATTCCAGTAACATTCACCGTGAGTGATGAGACATTGTTCCACGTTGAAATAATCGAGGAGCCCTTAGCATTCACGCTGAAGTGGACCAGAAATCAACCTCGTTTCACCATCTTGTTGTAAGAGGTGAAGTGTTGTATGTTCCTCTGGAAAAAAGCTGAGGTTGACTGAAAGCTCAGCTGTCACCATGGAGAAGTCCACGCCATCTACCTCCAACCCTTGAGACCAACACTTTATGCCCACGTCGGAGCGGAAGAAGTATATGATCACATTGTTTGGAAGTAAACGACAATGATGACCCGGAATCCAAATCACTGGTCCATCGGTGAGATATTGGATCCAGTGATCGTTTGTGTAGAATGTCGGAGCAGTACACATAAATAAAAGTTCCAACAACGCGAGAGCTTTCGTTGCTCGAGTCAAACCGATAACGATGTCCGGCACTGACGTCCACCACGACATTACTTTCTCGAACAATACCGATCGCTTCGAGGGAACTATACCACCAACGTGGCGACTCCATCGCGTCGCAAACGTAACATCTTCGCCGAGATTGTGTGTTGCTAAAACGCGATTTATCATGAGTAGATGCGCCACTTCATCCAAAGCTTTATCGTTCGACTCCATACACGCGAGTAGCACACCATTCATCGTGATCGGATGATCAAGTGCCGCTCGGATGATTTTGTCCGGATTTGTGCAGAACTGGATTAGCTTTCGCACATGAGGGATGCAAGCATCCGCTTGAACCAGCTTGTCCGGTCGGAGCGAGTGAAGGGCATTTTTCGAATCGATTTCCATCAGCTCCCCTATTTCACCAACTCGGGTTGGTCGTTCCGATTTCTCGATTGTTGTATGCCGTTTCTGATAAAAGTGTGCCGCCTCTTTCGAGGTGGCCACCTCTTGTGGCATCCGTGCTTTCACGGGAATGATTTGAACGCGATTTCCATTCTCCGGATTGGCCTTCGATCTCCACCTCCATAGTTGCGAGTACAGAAAAATAATTACTCGTCGCTAGTTTCGGAAGCGCAAGAGGTGGTGCTTTGGAGACCATTTGTTCGAACGGCTCCACCCGGTTACGTTTTCCACTCGTCCATGCCAACTTCATGGATACATCCCCATCCCGCTCTACCCGTGGTTGTGAGTATGACTGACTGGTCAGTTGGAGGATGGGAGGAAACGGCTGCAATAAGGCTGATGCCCCTGGTGGTGTGATAGTTGGGGGAGAATTGAGCTCCAACGAGATTTGATCGGAGAGCTTCCGTCCAGGTTTCCTCGCATCCAATTCTTGACTGAGAACTGGCTTCACCATCTTTTTTGGTGCCACCACGAGCACCGTTGGCGCGTTTGTTTGTTTTGGTTGCTGTTGTGGTTTTTGTTGCGGTTGATTTTGAATGTGGTTTTGCTTTTTCTTTTGCTTGTTCGATTGTTGTTGCCGTGCTCCCGGGGTTGATGTAGCACCCAAATCCAAGCAATAAGGACCACGTTGACCAAAACGTGGTCGTTCCGTTGGAACTGGAGCATTCTTACCCCGTACTGGGTAGAGCTGTTTGTCGTAAGCGATTTGTTCAATCACTTTACCAACTCGAACCAGTTGTTGGGGGCACGTCAAACTACCGAAGTAAACTCGCCAAGTCGACATCACCACTGCCTTTGTGGGAATCGTCTCGCGGAAGGTGTCATACACCACTTGACATCCTAGTTGGTGAAGAGCACGGAGAATGTTGTTCCGTTCTTCCTCCACGCCTACGCCGAAAACATCGAGGTAGTACTTTGTTTCAAGAGTATCAAACTCTCGAAAAAAATACTTTTCCCCAAGGATAGTCACCGGCTGACACTCCAACTGTTGGCAGGCATCCGCTGTGGTGACCATCATCCTGATGTTTCCCCCAGGCATTTTGGACACCTGAGCGATTGACCGGCTCTCCAGTAAACTTTCAAAGACCGGATTGCCTTGGTCTCGCTTCAGAGAGGATAAAACTTTCCCATTCGGAGTACGGGTCAAGGACTGACCCGACTCCAACACCATCGGGAAGGTTGCTTTCCGGATTTGGAAAGGTCTTCCTGCTTCCAATTTCGCAGACAAAACCGACCAATCCGGGTGCTCCCCATCAGCATATAGCTGCAGGATAGCCTCGATATCCGAGGCTTTCGGCTTTGCGAGCTCCACGCGAAATTTCGCCCGAGCTCTAGCCTGGTCCTTACGCAAGGACTCCTGTGACTTGATAAGGTCAGCAAGCGTGGGACTTTTAGTGTCGTCCACACTTGCAGTTGCCTTTTGGTCATCCTGTGACGAGGCAACGACAGTACCGCATGTACCACCGGTACCACATCCTGCACCGGTAGTACCGGTATTAACCTGTACCGTCACACTGGGGGTGGGGGTACTTTCCACGTCATCACAGAGGGGTGATGACTCATCAACAATCGTACAATCACCCAAAACAGGGTGACTCATGAGGGTTGCCACGTCACTACATGTGGATGCCAGCACCCTTGGTTGTGTCGATATGTCGACTTGGACCATTGTTTTCGAGAGGAAGGAGTTGAAAAAAGTTGTTTTTTCGAGGTGTTTTACTAAATTGCCGGGTTACTTAGTAGCCGCCAAATTGAGAAGTGGTCGTATAGCTCATTCGAAGGTGTCTGTAGTACTAGAATTGGACTAACTGACTTCTCTAGTTGCCTAGGCTATCTTAAATAACATATATACATATAAAAAACGTTTCGTGAAATACCTGTGAGAGATGATAGAATGTCCCTCGTTGATAATCTCGTATCAAAGTAGCAGCCTCAGCAACCTTAATACGAGACTGTGTCCAGCTTGTAAATGGTGTTAAGTTGTAAAGTTGTAAAGTTGTAAAAATGGTCCAAAAGTACCGTGGTTTGCAAATTGGTGTGCGCCACACTACGGTGAGCAGAACCAGCCAACTAGGACTAGGATCTGAGTTGCACTTGCCGTTCCACTCGCCTGTGCCGTACCCGCAGCAATGATCTTCGACTTCTGAAAAATCCACCAAATGATCCTTGCGTTGCGAGTTGATCCAGTACCTTTGCAAGCCGAATGCGTTCCTCGTGGTCGTAACACTGTCTTCGAAAGTACCGAACGTGTGCACTAAACGTGGTGTAGATCACGGAAAGGGCTGGAACTGTCGGAGTTGCTGATCGCTGATCGAACAAACGACGATTCCGATCTGTCCAGACGAAGTGCAGTGTCACCGCTTGCAATGCAAGCCACAAATCCGATATAATTGCTAAATATTCTTTCCAATCCGACCGTAGTGTTGGTACGATTGCACATGCAATATGCGTCCAACGTGGTCGAGAGGAGAAAAACTGATCCCAACTAGGAAGTAACTCCCTCCATAACTGTGCCGTGTGGTCGCACTCTAGAAAGAGATGTTGATCGGATTCCACTGCCCCACACGAAGGCTGCGTGCACAATATAATGTCGGACTGAATATCCTTTAAGAACCAGAAACGAGATCGAACTGGCAACATCCGAAAGGCGAGACGAAACTGTAAATCCTCGAAAACTGGTAATACACGTTTTCGAAGATGCCGTGATGTAGCCATAAAAGTTCGGATTCGTTCTGAATCCAGTGCGTCCGATCTCTCCCGTGTTGACCAATGTGTCGACATCGGATGACTCTTGGTTGGTTCGGAAGGTTTCCAGACGATTCGTGAGAGTTGTGAGCGTGGAATGGATGGAAAAAAATGTTTCCTTTCCTTGCTTTTTACTCCCACATAAAATGATCTGCCACTTGTGGTTGGTATAATCCAAGTGATGAGACCAATCGTCGAGTGGATACGCTGGAGAATCTGAGTGACTTCATTGTAAAGTCGACTCAGCAACTTTTCTTCAGACATATCCGACGTGTTCAGCTCTTCGTCGTTGTAATAGTTGGCGACGAAATCTTCCTTCGTTGGCCATGTGTCGCTTTCACGAAAAAAGTCTTGCAAACTTCGAACGTCGAAAAGTGTAGCAAATGTTTTTCGAAATGTTCGATGTGGTTCATCCACCATGCCAAGATTGTACCAAACGTTCTGCGTACTCGGATGACGAGTAGCAGCTTCGTAATGTAATTTTTGGTCGCAGTGAAACCACATCGGCTGTTCCATGTAGTACTGACGGCGTTGTGAAACATTTAAATCTGATATTGAAATGCTCCAATCCATCTGATGCCACATTTTAAATGCTTGTTTCCACCATGACGATATGCTCTCCCATTGAACCATTTTTCCATGTCGATTTGGTGCGATGGTGAATATATCCATCGGCTTGTGTGGTCCAAAGGGAGGTTGAATAAGTTGTAATAATTCCGTCGAAGCAGTTGTCCAATTCGCAGGAATAATTGTTGACGCATCGGATGCGAACTGCTGAAGGAATTGAATACGTTGTAGCTTTAGTCGTCCCACCAAAAAAGGAACTTGTAGTCCACCATCCTGTCGGCGAAGATATAAAAACTCTTTGCTGAGCAGGTGAACATGTTTTGAATCTTTTTTGTGTTTCCGACCAAGCACAAATCGATTTAACATCGATTGCCACTGTCGAATTGTCACTGCTGGTATGTCTACGTGCATCGTGTAATGCCACAAACGTGATAAAATCATCGTCTGCGCAACCAGTAGTCGACCACGAACAGTTCGTGCTCGTCGAAACCATACACCAAACCCATCGTAAAAACGCTTGTCGAGAGTTGAAATAACCATCGAGTGAGTTGGTTTCTGGCTGAACGGAATACCCAAATACTTGACCGAATCCTCCGGACCCATTATGGTCAAATTGGGAATACGTGGACATGGCTTGGTCCGATTCAACGAGAGCAAGGATGATTTACTCAAGTTGAGTTTCGCACCCGATCCATCGCAATAGACTTGGACGAGTTCGAGTTGCGTCAAAACACCATTTGGTGTCTCTGAAAGCAATGTCGAATCGTCCGCAAAAAATAATCCAGTTGCGACAGTCGTGCCATTAATCCAAATGCCATGTTCTTCATGTTGTCGAAGTAAATTTCCCAAAGGTTCGATCGTCATCAGAAAAAGTAATGCTGAGAGAGGATCACCTTGTTTCACTCCACGTTGTGGTGTAATGGACGGTGTGATATTTCCATTAATCATCAACTGCGCCTTTGTGTTATTGTACAAAAGACGAACCCAGTCGATGAAACTTTTTCCAACGCCCATTTTTTCCAAAACGCGAAACATGTACGTCCAATTGACTCGATCATAAGCTTTCTCAAAGTCGAGAAAAGTCGCATAAGCTTCCTCCCCACGATGAGTGACCAAGTCTTGGATGTCGGTGAGATGTCGAATATGATGATGCATTGACCTTCCGCGCACAAATGCTTTTTGATCTTGATGGATCAATTTTGGCAAAAAACGTTGCAATCGATACGCCAACACTTTTGAAAGTACTTTTACATCGACACAAAGCAGTGCGATCGGTCGATAGTTGCCAGGATCACCTCGTGATCCTTTTTTGTACAATAATGTTATTGCCGAGTGACGTTGTGATCGAAGTAGAATTCCTCTTTCCAGCTGATATTCGAACACGATCTTCAGACACTCGCCAAACGTTTCCGGATCAAGCTGATAAAATGCAGCTGGTAGTCCATCCATACCTGGAGAAGAACTACTCCGCATGTGCTTGATCGCTTCCGCCATCTCGGTCGTACTTAACCGAGTGGAGAGACGGTCTTGCTCTGCTGAGGCAAGTGAAACTTGAATCGAATCGAGTAACTTTTTTTGCTTTCTTTCACTTGGATCATATGAGTCGGTCTCTGAGCTATAAAGAGAGCCCATGACACCACCCCAATGATCTCTGAATTCGTCAATAATCTCCCTCGGGTTCGATGTCACTGTACCACATTTTTTGGTAACATTTTCGATCGGCACGCGACGACAAGAACTATCCGGAGGGCGAAAAAAATACTTTGAAGAGTTCTCCATATGCTTCACGTGATGGTCGAAGCTTTCATCTTGGTTGTATTTCGCGTTGTTTTCGACTGAAAGTCGAAATTGTTCGAGACTCGATTCGTAAAAGTACCGTGACTCATTGGTGTCGTGGATGCGATATCGAGCTGCTGCGACTTCCAAAACACGCTGGCTAGACTCAACATCACGTCGGCTATCTTGTGCAACCTTTTTTTCGATTCCTTGAAGCTGTTTCTTGATTTTCGTCTTCCAACTTTCCCACATTTTACCGGGATTCGAAGTTGTCCGTAACTGGTTGAGCACCAAATTCGCTTCCAATTTGATTGCTTCGACAACTTTAGGATATTCAAATAGTCGTAATGAGCATTTCCAATATCCTCGACCGGGTGATTGAGTTGGATTTGCAAAAGTTACTTTTTGTGCCAGATGATCTCCCGCATGTCGTGGACGAAAATACTCAGAGGTTTTGTATACCATATTGAATAGCTCTTCCGACATGCAGATATAATCAAGTCGATTCTTGCGCGGTAATGGTCCTGTAAATACTTTTTCAGTCGGATGCTGGATTCGCCAAGCGTCTACCACACCCAACTGTGAAAGCCATTCCAAACACGCTAATCGACTTGGTTCGTGTCGAATTGTTCCACTCGAAGCATCGATAGCTGGATCGAGTGGCGTGTTGAAATCACCAAATACGATATGTGTTGCGGTCGATTCGAAAGTGTTGGAAAGCAATAACTCATAAAAACCCACTCGTTCCTCGGCCTTGACCGGTGCATATACATTGTGAATATACACCGGTGCATCGTGAATGAGAAGACGCAGAACCAAATAACGATTTCGAATGCTTCGATCGGTGAGTTCTTCAGCTGTTGTATAACCGGGAAAGTCCGAACGAAGGATTGTCATGACGCCGCCACTGCGGTTTTGAGTCGGATGGAGAAAAGCACTGTTGTGATCATTGACAAACATTTTGTGCTGCATTTTTGAGGATAATAAAAATTGAAATGATTCCAGTTGGTTGTGATCGTGAAACTTGGTTTCTTGAACACAACAAATGGAGTGTTGTGATACGATGTGGTCGATAAAAAGATGACCATTTTTATGTATTCCATTAACATTCACCGTGAGTGCTGAGATATTGTTCCACGTTGAAATAATCGAGGAGCCCTTAGCATTCACGCTGAAGTGGACCAGTAATCAACCTCATTTCACCATCTTGTTGTGAGAGGTGAAGTGTTGTGTGCTCCTCTGGAAAAAAGCTGAGATTGACGGAAAGCTCAGCGATGTCACCATGGAGAAGTCCACGCCATCTACCTCCAAACCATTGCGACCAACACTTTATGCCAACGTCGGAGCGGAAGAAGGATATGATCACATTGGTTGGAAGTAAACGACAATGATGACCCGGAATCCAGATCACTGGTCCATCGGTGAGATATTGGATCCAGTGGTCGTTGGTGTAGAATGTCGGAGCAGTACACATGAATAAAAGTTCCAACAACGCGAGAGCTTTCGTTGCTCGAGTCAAACCGATAACGATGTCCGGCACTGACGTCCACCACGACATTACTTTCTCGAACAGAACAGATCGCTTGGAGGGAACTTTTCCACCAACGTGGCGACTCCATCGCGTCGCAAACGTAACATCTTCGCCGAGATTGTGAGTTGCAAAAACGCGATTTATCATAAGTAGATGAGCCACTTCATCCAAAGCTTTATCATTCGACTCCATACATGCAAGTAGCACACCATTCATCGTGATCGGATGATCAAGTGCCGCTCGGATGATTTTGTCCGGATTTGTGCAGAACTGGATTAGCTTCCGCACATGAGGGATGCAAGAATCCGCTTGAACCAGCTTGTCCGGTCGGAGTGAGTGAAGGGCATTTTTCGAATCGATTTCCATCAGCTCCCCTATTTCACCAACTCGGGTTGGTCGTTCCGATTTCTCGATTGTTGTATGACGTTTTTGATAAAAGTGTGCCGCCTCTTTCGAGGTGGCCACCTCTTTTGGCATCCGTGCTTTCACGGGGATGATTTGGACGCGATTGCCATTCTCTGGATTGGCAACCGCTGTTACTTCTTCGATCTCCACCTCCATAGTTGCGAGCACGGAAAAATAGTTACTCGTCGCTAGTTTCGGAAGCGCAAGAGGTGGTGCTTTGGAGACCATTTGGTCGAACGGCTCCACCCGATTACGTTTTCCACTCGTCCAAGCCAACTTCATGGATACATCCCCATCCCGCTCTACCCGTGGTTGTGAGTATGACTGACTGGTCAGTTGGAGGATGGGAGGTGTGGGTTGCAATAAAGCTTGTGCTCCTGGTGGTGTGATAGTGGGGGGAGTGTTGAGCTCCAACGAGATTTGATCGGAGAGCTTCCGGTCAGGTTTTCTCGCCACCAATTCCTTACTGGGAACTGGATTCACCACCTTTTGTGGTGCCACCACGAGTGCCGCTGGTTCGGTTGTATGTTTCTGGTTCTTTTGTTGTTTTTGGGTGTTGTGAATCTGAGTTGCAGATTGATTTTTGCGTTGTTTTGGATTGTTTTGCTTGCTTTGGTGTTGCCGTGCTCCCGGGGTTGATGTAGCACCCAAATCCAAGCAATAAGGACCACGTTGACCAAAACGTGGTCGTTCCGTTGGAATAGGAGCATTCTTACCCCGTACTGGGTAGAGCTGTTTGTCGTAAGCGATTTGTTCAATCACTTTACCAACTCGAACCAGTTGTTGGGGGCACGTCAGACTACCGAAGTAAACTCGCCAAGTCGACATCACCACTGCCTTTGTGGGAATCGTCTCGCGGAAGGTGTCATACACCACTTGACATCCTAGTTGGTGAAGAGCACGGAGAATGTTGTTCCGTTCTTCCTCCACGCCTACGCCGAAAACATCGAGGTAGTACTTTGTTTCAAGAGTATCAAACTCTCGAAAAAAATACTTTTCCCCAAGGATAGTCACCGGCTGACACTCCAACTGTTGGCAGGCATCCGCTGTGGTGACCATCACTCTGATGTTTCCCCCAGGCATTTTGGACACCTGAGCGATTGACCGGCTCTCCAGTAGGCTTTCAAAAACCGGATTACCGTGGTCTCGCATCAGGGATGTTAGTATTTTTCCATTTGGAGTACGGGTCAAGGACTGGCCCGTCTCCAAGACCATCGGGAAGGTTGCTTTCCGGATTTGGAAAGGTCTTGCTGCTTCCAATTTAGCAGACAGAACCGACCAATCCGGGTGCTCCCCATCAGCATATAGCTGCAATATAGCCTCGATATCCGAGGCTTTCGGCTTTGCGAGCTCTACGCGAAATTTCGCTCGAGCTCTAGCCTGGTCCTTACGCAAGGACTCCTGTGACTTGATAAGGTCAGCAAGCGTGGGACTTTTAGTGTCGTTCACACTTGCAGTTGCCTTTGGGTCACCCTGTGACGAGGCAACGACAGTACCGCATGTACCACCGGTATCAGATCCGACTCGGGTAGTACCGGTATGAACCTGTACCGTCACACTGGGGGTGGGGGTACTTTCCACGTCATCACACAGGGGTGATGACGAATCAACAATCATGCAATCACCCAAGGCTGGGTGACTCATGAGGGTTGCCACGTCACTACAAGTGGACGCTAGCACCCTGGGTTGTGTCGATATGTCGACTTGAACCATTGTTTTCGAGAGGAAGGAGTTGAAAAAAGTTGTTTTTTCGAGTTGTTTTTACTAAATTGGCGGGTTACTTAGTAGCCGGCAAATTGAGAAGTCTTCCGAGTGTAGCTCAGTTGAAGGTGTCTATATTACTAGAATTAGACTAACTGACTTCTCTAGTTGCCTAGGCTATCTTAAATAACATATATACATATAAAAAACGTTTCGTGAAATACCTGTGAGAGATGATAATATGTCTTCTCGTTGATAATCCCGTATCGCAGTAGCCTCAGCCACCTTTATACGAGACTGTATCAAGCTTGTAGATGCTGTAAAGTTGTAAAGTTGTAAAAATGGTCCAAAAGTACAGTGATTTGAAAATTGGTGTGCGCCACACTAGGCGGAACAACGCCATCCAACTAGGACTAGGATCCGAGTTGCACTTGCCGTTCCACTCGCCTGTGCCGGACCCGCAGCAATGATCTTCGACTGCTGAAAAATCCACCAAATGATCCCTGCGTTGCGAGTTGATCCAGTACCTTTGCAAGCTGAATGCGTTCCTCTTGGTCGTAACACTGTCTTCGAAAGTACCGAACGTGCGCACTAAACGTGGTGTAAATGACGGAAAGTGCTGGAACTGTCGGAGTTGCTGATCGTTGATCGAACAAACGACGATTCCGATCGGTCCAGACGAAGTGCAGTGTCACCGCTTGCAATGCAAGCCATAAATCTGAGATAATGTCGACATAGTCTTTCCAATCCGACCGTAGTGTTGGTACGATTGCACATGCAATATGCGTCCAACGTGGTCTCGAGGAGAATAACTGATCCCAACTAGGGAGTAACTCTCGCCATAACTGTGCCGTGTGATCGCACTCTAGAAAGAGATGTTGATCGGATTCCACTGCCCCACACGAAGGCTGCGTGCACAAGATAATGTCGGGCTGAATATTTGTTAAGAACCAGAAACGAGATCGAACTGGCAACATTCGAAAGGCGATACGAAACTGTAAATCCTCGAAAATTGGTAATACACGTTTTCGAAGATGCCGTGATGTAGCCATAAAAGTTCGAACTCGTTCTGAATCCAGTGCGTCCGATCTCTCCCGTGATGACCAATGTGTCGACATCGGATGACTCTTGGTTGGTTCGGGAGGTTTCCAGACGATTCGTGAGAGTTGTGAGCGTGGAATAGATGGAAAATAATGTTTCCTTTCCTTGCTTGTTACTCCCACATAAAATGATCTGCCACTTGTGGTTGGTATAATCCAAGTGATGAGACCAATCGTCAAGTGGATACGCTGGAGAATCTGAGTGACTTCATTGTAAAGTCGACTCAGCAACTTTTCTTCAGCCATATCCGATGTGTTTAGCTCTTCGTCGTTGTAATAGTTGGCGACGAAATCTTCCTTCGTTGGCCATGTGTCGCTTTCACGAAAAAAGTCTTGCAAACTTCGAACGTCGAAAAGTGTAGCAAACGTTTTTCGAAATGTTCGATGTGGTTCATCCACCATGCCAAGATTGTACCAAACGTTCTGCGTACTCGGATGACGAGTAGCAGCTTCGTAATGTAATTTTTGGTCCCAGTGGAACCACATCGGCTGTTCCATGTAGTACTGACGGCGTTGTGAAACATTTAAATCTGATATTGAAATGCTCCACTCCATCTGATGCCACATTCTAAATGCTTGTTTCCACCATGACGATATGCTCTCCCATTGAACCATTTTCCCATGTCGATTTGGTGCGATGGTGAATATATCCATCGGCTTGTGTGGTCCAAAGGAAGGTTGGATAAGTTGGAATAATTCCGTCGAAGCAGTTGTCCAATTCGCAGGAATAATTGTTGACGCATCGGATGCAAACTGCTGAAGGAATTGAATACGTTGTAGCTTTAGTCGTCCCACCAAAAAAGGAACTTGTAGTCCACCATCTTGTCGGCGAAGATATAAAACTCTTTGCTGAGTAGGTGAACATGTTTTGAATCTTTTTTGTGTTTCCGACCAAGCACAAATCGATTTAACATCGATTGCCACTGTCGAATTGTCGCTGCTGGTATGTCTACGTGCATCGTGTAATGCCACAAACGTGATAAAATCATCGTCTGCGCAACCAGTAGTCGACCACGAACAGTTCGTGCTCGTCGAAACCATACACCAAACCCATCGTAAAAACGCTTGTCGAGAGTTGAAATAACCATCGAATGAGTTGGTTTCTGGCCGAACGGAATACCCAAATACTTGACCGAATCCTCCGGACCCATTATGGTCAAATTGGGAATACATGGACACGGCTTCGTCCGATTCAACGAGAGCAAAGATGATTTACTCAAGTTGAGTTTCGCACCCGATCCATCGCAATAGACTTGGACGAGTTCGAGTTGCGTCAAAACACCATTTGGTGTCTCTGAAAGCAATGTCGAATCGTCTGCAAAAAATAATCCAGTTGCGACAGTCGTGCCATTAATCCAAATTCCATGTTCTTCATGTTGTCGAAGTAAATTTCCCAAAGGTTCGATCGTCATCAGAAAAAGTAATGCTGAGAGAGGATCACCTTGTTTCACTCCACGTTGTGGTGTAATGGACGGTGTGATATTTCCATTAATCATCAACTGCGCCTTTGTGTTATTGTACAAAAGACGAACCCAGTCGATAAAACTTTTTCCAACGCCCATCTTTTCCAAAACGCGAAACATGTACGTCCAATTGACTCGATCATAAGCTTTCTCAAAGTCGAGAAAAGTCGCATAAGCTTCCTCCCCACGATGAGTGACCAAGTCTTGGATGTCGGTGAGATGTCGAATATGATGATGCATTGACCTTCCGCGCACAAATGCTTTTTGATCTTGATGGATCAATTTTGGCAAAAAACGTTGCAATCGATACGCCAACACTTTTGAAAGTACTTTCACATCGACGCAAAGTAGTGCGATCGGTCGATAGTTGCCAGGATCACCTCGTGATCCTTTTTTGTATAAAAGTGTGATTGCTGAGTGACGTTGTGATCGCAGTAGAATCCCTCTTTCCAGCTGATATTCGAACACGATCTTCAGACACTCGCCAAACGTTTCCGGATCAAGCTGATAAAATGCAGCTGGTAGTCCATCCATACCTGGAGAAGAACTACTCCGCATGTGCTTGATCGCTTCCGCCATCTCGGTCGTACTTAACCGAGTGGAGAGACGGTCTTGCTCTGCTGAGGCAAGTGAAACTTGAATCGAATCGAGTAACTTTTTTTGCTTTCTTTCACTTGGAACATGTGAGTCAGTCTCAGAGCTATAAACAGAGCCCATGACGCCACCCCAATGATGTCTGAATTCGTCAATAATCTCCCTCGGGTTCGATGTCACGGTACCACATTTTTTGGTAACATTTTCGATCGGCACGCGACGACAAGAACTATCCGGAGGGCGAAAAAAATGCTTTGAAGAGTTCTCCATATGCTTCACGTGATGGTCGAAGCTTTCATCTTGGTTGTATTTCGCGTTGTTTTCGACTGAAAGTCGAAATTGTTCGAGACTCGATTCGTAAAAATACCGTGACTCATTGGTGTCTTGGATGCGATAGCGAGCTGCCGCGACTTCCAAAACACGCTGGCTAGACTCAACATCACGTCGGCTATCTTTTGCAACCTTTTTTTCAATGGTTTGAAGCTGTTTCTTGATTTTCGTCTTCCAACTTTCCCACATTTTACCGGGATTCGAAGTTGTCCGTAACTGTTCGAGCACCAAATTCGCTTCCAATTTGATTGCTTCGACAACTTTAGGATATTCAAATAATCGTAATGAACATTTCCAATATCCTCGTCCCGGAGATTGAGTTGGATTTGCAAAAGTTACTTTTTGTGCCAGATGATCTCCCGCATGTCGTGGACGAAAATACTCAGAGGTTTTGTATACCATATTGAATAGCTCTTCCGACATGCAGATATAATCTAATCGATTCTTGCGCGGTAATGGTCCTGTAAATACTTTTTCAGTCGGATGTTGGATTCGCCAAGCGTCTACCACACCCAACTGTGAAAGCCATTCCAAACACGCTAATCGACTTGGTTCGTGTCGAATTGTTCCACTCGAAGCATCAATAGATGGATCGAGTGTTGTGTTGAAATCACCAAATACGAGATGTGTTGCGGTCGATTCGAAAGTGTTGGAAAGCAATAACTCATAAAAATCCACTCGTTCCTCGGCCTTGACCGGTGCATATACATTGTGAATATACACCGGTGCATCGTGAATGATAAGACGCAAAACCAAATAACGATTTCGAATGCTTCGTTCGGCAAGTTCTTCAGCTGTTTCATAACCGGGAAAGTCCGAACGAAGAATTGTCATGACGCCGCCACTGCGGTTTTGAGTCGGATGTAGAAATGCACTGTTGTGATCATTGACAAACATTTTGTGCTGCATTTTTGAGGATAATAAAAACTGAAATGAGTCCAGTTGGTTGTGATCGTGAAACTTGGTTTCTTGAACACAACAAATGGAGTGTTGTGATAGGATGTGATCGATAAAAAGATGACCATTTTTATGAATTCCATTAACATTCACCGTGAGTGCTGAGATATTGTTCCACGTCGAAATAATCGAGGAGCCCTTAGCATTCACGATGAAGTGGACCAGCAATCAACCTCGTTTCACCATCTTCTTTTGAGAGGTGAAGTGTTGCTTTCTCTTCAGGGAAAAAACTGAGATTGACTGAGAGCTCGCCGATATCGCCACAGAGAAGTCCTTGCCATTTACCACCAAACCATTGCGACCAACACTTTATGCCCACGTCGGAGCGTAACAACAAGATAAGCACATTGATGGGGAGTAAACGACAATGGTGACCCGGAATCCAGATCACTGGTCTATCGGTGAGATAGTGGATCCAGTGATCGTTTGTGTAAAATGTCGGGGCAGTAGACATAAATAACAATTCCAATAATGCGAGAGCTTTGGTCGCCCGAGTCAAACCGTGAACAGTGTCCGGCACTGACCTCCACCAAGGCATCACTTTCTCGAACAATACAGCTCTCTTGGAGGGAACTTTTCCACCAACGTGGCGATTCCATCGCGTCGTAAATGTGACATCTTCGCCGAGATTGTGCGCTGCAAAAACGCGATTGATGAGAAGTAGATGTGCTACTTCGTCCAACGCAGGATCATTCGACTCCATGCATGAAATAAGCACCCCATGCATGGTGATGGGATGATCTAATGCTGCCCGGATGATTTGGTCCGGGTTAGTACAAAATTGTACCAGCCTACGCACATGTGGGATGCACGCATCGGCTTGGACCAGCTTGTCCGGTCGAAGCTGGTGGAGTGCATTTTTGGAATCCATTTCCATGAGCTCTCCGATTTCACCAATTCGAGTTGGTCGCTCTGCTTTTTCCACCGTTGTATGACGCTTCTTATAAAAGTGTGCCGCCTCTTTCGAAGTGGCTACCTCTTTTGGCATCCGTGCTTTCACGGGAATAATTTGAATGCGATTGCCATGCGCCGGATTGGCAACCGCTTGAACTTCTTCGACATCCACCTCCATGGTTGCGAGCACAGCAAAGTAATTGCTTGTCGCCAACGTTGGGAGCGCACGAGGTGGTGCATTGGAAACCATTTGGTCGAACGGCTCAGTTCGATTACGCTTTCCTCGCGTCCATGCCAACTGCATGTATGTGTCACCATCCTTCTCCACCCGTGGATGGGAAGATGATTGACTTTTTAAATGTAGGATGGGGGGAGTGGTCTGTGATAAGTCTGGTGACCCTGGTGGTGAGATAGAGGGAGGACTGTTGAGCTCCAACGAAATTTGGTCGGAATTTTTGCGCTCCGGTCGCCTCGTCTCCAATTCCTGAATTTGAATTGGCTTCTCCACCTTTTTTGGGACCACCACGACTGCCGTTGGCGCGGTTGTTTGTTTTTGTTTTTCTTGTTGCGATTTTGCTTGCTTTTGATTCTGAGGCTGAGTGTGAGTTGTGTTTGGTTGTTTTGTGTTTTTCTTTTTGTTTTCCTTTGGTTGTTGCCGTGTTCCCGTGTATATTGCAGCACCCAAATCCAAGCAGTAAGGACCACGTTGACCAAAACGTGGTCGTTCCGTTGGAATAGGAGCATTCTTACCCCGTACTGGGTAGAGCTGTTTGTCGTAAGCGATTTGTTCAATCACTTTACCAACTCTAACCAGTTGTTGGGGACACGTTGAGCAGCCAAAGTAGACTCTCCAAGTCGACATTACCACCTCTTTGGTTGGAACCGTCTCGCGAAAGGTGTCATATACCACTTGACACCCGAGTTGGTGAAGAGCACGGAGAATGTTGTTCCGTTCTTCCTCCACGCCTACGCCGAAAACATCGAGGTAGTACTTTGTTTCAAGAGTATCAAACTCCCGAAAAAAGTACTTCTCCCCAAGGATAGTCACCGGCTGACACTCCAACTGTTGGCAGGCATCCGCTGTGGTGACCATCACTCTGATGTTTCCCCCAGGCATTTTGGACACCTGAGCGATTGACCGGCTCTCCAGGAGGCTTTCAAAAACCGGATTACCGTGGTCTCGCATCAGGGATGTTAGTATTTTTCCATTTGGAGTACGGGTCAAGGACTGGCCCGTCTCCAAGACCATCGGGAAGGTTGCTTTCCGGATTTGGAAAGGTCTTGCTGCTTCCAATTTAGCAGACAGAACCGACCAATCCGGGTGCTCCCCATCAGCATATAGCTGCAATATAGCCTCGATATCCGAGGCTTTCGGCTTTGCGAGCTCTACGCGAAATTTCGCTCGAGCTCTAGCCTGGTCCTTACGCAAGGACTCCTGCGACTTGATTATTTCTGCCAAAGTGGGACCTTTGGTGTCGTCCACACTTTCAGTTGCAGTTGCCTTTTCGTCACCCTGTGACGGGGCAACGACAGTACCGCTTGTACCACCGGTACCACATCCTACACCGGTAGTACCGGTATTACCCTGTACCGTCAAACAGGGGGTGGGGGTACTTTCCACGTCATCACATAGGGGTGATGACTCATCAACAATCATGCAATCACTCAAGGCTGGGTGACTCATGAGGGTTGCCACGTCACTACAAGTGGACGCTAGCACCCTTGGTTGTGTCGATATGTCGACTTGGACCATTGTTTTCGAGAGGAAAGAGTTGAAAAAGGTAGTTTTTCGAGTTGTTTTGTACTAATTTGGCGGCTTACGTAGTAGCCGGCAAATTGAGAAGTTCCGAGTGTAGCTCAGTTAAGGGTGTTCGCCCGTAGTACTTTTATTTAGACACCTTTCTGTTACTACAGTTTGGTGGTTATCTACTCTATTCTAATCACTAGTATGTAACGCTCTGAAGAGCCCGGTCCAACTCCTGTACAGTTATTTTCTGGTGTAGTTGCCAGCGGTCTTGACACGTCCATATCTTCATTGAGTAGGTTGATATTTACGTGGAGGAATCTTTGCCTCCGCCGAGGGGCCCCATCGCAGCCCTTTTGCCACCGCCGGGATTCGAACCGGGGTACACACGGTCAGAACACATGTGTACTATCCGCTAGGCCCCCCGACGGGGTCTCCGAGTGTAGCTCAGTTGAAGGTGTCTATATTGCTAGAATTAGACTAAACTAACTTCTCTAGTTGCCTAGGCTATCCTAAATAACATATATACATATAAAAAACATTTCGTGAAATACCTGTGAGAGATGATAATATGTCTAGTCCTGCAGTGCGGTAGCGCTCACCACTACAGTACGAGAGTGTATCCATCGTGTAACGGATAGATGTTGAAAGTTGTAAAAAATTGTGAAAAAATGGTCCAAAACTACCGTGTGTTGTAAAATGGTCCAAAAGTACTGTGCACATTGGTGTGCGCCACACTAGGCTGAACAACGCCGTCCAACTAGGACTAGGACCCGAGTTGCACTTGCCGTTCCACTCGCCTGTGCCGGACCCGCAGCAATGATCTTCGACTGCTGAAAAATCCACCAAATGATCCCTGCGTTGCGAGTTGATCCAGTACCTTTGCAAGCTGAATGCGTTCCTCTTGGTCGTAACACTGTCTTCGAAAGTACCGAACGTGCGCACTAAACGTGGTGTAAATGACGGAAAGTGCTGGAACTGTCGGAGTTGCTGATCGTTGATCGAACAAACGACGATTCCGATCGGTCCAGACGAAGTGCAGTGTCACCGCTTGCAATGCAAGCCATAAATCTGAGATAATGTCGACATAGTCTTTCCAATCCGACCGTAGTGTTGGTACGATTGCACATGCAATATGCGTCCAACGTGGTCTCGAGGAGAATAACTGATCCCAACTAGGGAGTAACTCCCTCCATAACTGTGCCGTGTGATCGCACTCTAGAAAGAGATGTTGATCGGATTCCACTGCCCCACACGAAGGCTGCGTGCACAAGATAATGTCGGGCTGAATATTTGTTAAGAACCAGAAACGAGATCGAACTGGCAACATTCGAAAGGCGATACGAAACTGTAAATCCTCGAAAATTGGTAATACACGTTTTCGAAGATGCCGTGATGTAGCCATAAAAGTTCGAACTCGTTCTGAATCCAGTGCGTCCGATCTCTCCCGTGATGACCAATGTGTCGACATCGGATGACTCTTGGTTGGTTCGGGAGGTTTCCAGACGATTCGTGAGAGTTGTGAGCGTGGAATAGATGGAAAATAATGTTTCCTTTCCTTGCTTGTTACTCCCACATAAAATGATCTGCCACTTGTGGTTGGTATAATCCAAGTGATGAGACCAATCGTCAAGTGGATACGCTGGAGAATCTGAGTGACTTCATTGTAAAGTCGACTCAGCAACTTTTCTTCAGCCATATCCGATGTGTTTAGCTCTTCGTCGTTGTAATAGTTGGCGACGAAATCTTCCTTCGTTGGCCATGTGTCGCTTTCACGAAAAAAGTCTTGCAAACTTCGAACGTCGAAAAGTGTAGCAAACGTTTTTCGAAATGTTCGATGTGGTTCATCCACCATGCCAAGATTGTACCAAACGTTCTGCGTACTCGGATGACGAGTAGCAGCTTCGTAATGTAATTTTTGGTCCCAGTGGAACCACATCGGCTGTTCCATGTAGTACTGACGGCGTTGTGAAACATTTAAATCTGATATTGAAATGCTCCACTCCATCTGATGCCACATTCTAAATGCTTGTTTCCACCATGACGATATGCTCTCCCATTGAACCATTTTCCCATGTCGATTTGGTGCGATGGTGAATATATCCATCGGCTTGTGTGGTCCAAAGGAAGGTTGGATAAGTTGGAATAATTCCGTCGAAGCAGTTGTCCAATTCGCAGGAATAATTGTTGACGCATCGGATGCAAACTGCTGAAGGAATTGAATACGTTGTAGCTTTAGTCGTCCCACCAAAAAAGGAACTTGTAGTCCACCATCTTGTCGGCGAAGATATATAAACTCTTTGCTGAGTAGGTGAACATGTTTTGAATCTTTTTTGTGTTTCCGACCAAGCACAAATCGATTTAACATCGATTGCCACTGTCGAATTGTCGCTGCTGGTATGTCTACGTGCATCGTGTAATGCCACAAACGTGATAAAATCATCGTCTGCGCAACCAGTAGTCGACCACGAACAGTTCGTGCTCGTCGAAACCATACACCAAACCCATCGTAAAAACGCTTGTCGAGAGTTGAAATAACCATCGAATGAGTTGGTTTCTGGCCGAACGGAATACCCAAATACTTGACCGAATCCTCCGGACCCATTATGGTCAAATTGGGAATACATGGACACGGCTTCGTCCGATTCAACGAGAGCAAAGATGATTTACTCAAGTTGAGTTTCGCACCCGATCCATCGCAATAGACTTGGACGAGTTCGAGTTGCGTCAAAACACCATTTGGTGTCTCTGAAAGCAATGTCGAATCGTCCGCAAAAAATAATCCAGTTGCGACAGTCGTGCCATTAATCCAAATTCCATGTTCTTCATGTTGTCGAAGTAAATTTCCCAAAGGTTCGATCGTCATCAGAAAAAGTAATGCTGAAGAGGATCACCTTGTTTCACTCCACGTTGTGGTGTAATGGAAGGTGTGATATTTCCATTAATCATCACTGCGCCTTTGTGTTATTGTACAAAAGACGAACCTAGTCGATGAAACTTTTTCCAACGCCCATTTTTTTCAAAACGCGAAACATGTACGTCCAATTGACTCGATCATAAGCTTTCTCAAAGTCGAGAAAGGTCGCATAAGCTTCCTCCCCACGATGAGTGACCAAGTCTTGATGTCGGTGAGATGTCGAATATGATGATGCATTGACCTTCCGCGCACAAATGCTTTTTGATCTTGATGGATCAATTTTGGCAAAAAACGTTGCAATCGATACGCCAACACTTTTGAAAGTACTTTCACATCGACGCAAAGCAGTGCGATCGGTCGATAGTTGCAAGGATCACCTCGTGATCCTTTTTTGTATAAAAGTGTGATTGCTGAGTGACGTTGTGATCGCAGTAAAATTCCTCTTTCTAGCTGAAATTCGAACACGATCTTCAGACACTCGCCAAACGTTTCCGGATCAAGCTGATAAATGCAGGTGGTAGTCCATGCATACCTGGAGAGTGACTACTTCGCATGTGCTTGATCGCTTCCGCCATCTCGGTCGTACTTAACCGAGTTGAGAGACGTTCTTGCTCTGCTGAGGCAAGTGAAACTTGAATCGAATCGAGTAACTTTTTTTGCTTTCTGTCACTTGGAACATTTGAGTCGGTCTCTGAGCTATAAGGAGAGCCCATGACACCACCCAATGATCTCTGAATTCGTCAATAATCTCCCTCGGGTTCGATGTCACGGTACCACATTTTTTTTGTAACATTTTCGATCGGCACGCGACGACAAGAACTATCCGGAGGGCGAAAAAAATGCTTTGAAGAGTTCTCCATATGCTTCACGTGATGGTCGAAACTTTCATCTTGGTTGTATTTCGCGTTGTTTTCGACTGAAATTCGAAATTGTTGGAGACTCGATTCGTAAAAATACCGTGACTCATTGGTGTCTGAATGCGATATCGAGCTGCTGCGACTTCCAAAACACGCTGGCTTGACTCAACATCACGTCGGCTATCTTGTGCAACCTTTTTTTCAATGGTTTGAAGCTGTTTCTTGATTTTCGTCTTCCAACATTCCCACATTTTACCGGGATTCGAAGTTGTCCGTAACTGGTTGAGCACCAAATTCGCTTCCAATTTGATTGCTTCGACAACTTTAGGATATTCAAATAATCGTAATGAACATTTCCAATATCCTCGTCCCGGAGATTGAGTTGGATTTGCAAAAGTTACTTTTTGTGCCAGATCATCTCCCGCATGTCGTGGACGAAAATACTCATAGGTTTTGTATACCATATTGAATAGCTCTTCCGACATGCAGATATAATCTAATCGATTCTTGCGCGGTAATGGTCCTGTAAATACTTTTTCAGTCGGATGTTGGATTCGCCGAGCGTCCACAACACCCAAATTTGAAAGCCATTTCAAACACGCTAATCGACTTGGTTCGTGTCGAATTGTTCCACTCGAAGCATCGATAGCTGAATCGAGTGGCGTGTTGAAATCACCAAATACGATATGTGTTGCGGTCGATTCGAAAGTGTGGAAAGCAATAACTCATAAAAACCCACTCGTTCCTCGGCCTTGACCGGTGCATATACATTGTGAATATACACCGGTGCATCGTGAATGAGAAGACGCAAAACCAAATAACGATTTCGAATGCTTCGTTCGGTGAGTTCTTCAGCTGTTGAGTAACCGGGAAAGTCCGAACGAAGAATTGTCATGACGCCGCCACTGCGGTTTTGAGTCGGATGTAGAAATGCACTGTTGTGATCATTGACAAACATTTTGTGCTGCATTTTTGAGGATAATAAAAACTGAAATGAGTCCAGTTGGTTGTGATCGTGAAACTTGGTTTCTTGAACACAACAAATGGAGTGTTGTGATAGGATGTGGTCGATAAAAAGATGACCATTTTTATGAATTCCATTAACATTCACCGTGAGTGCTGAGATATTGTTCCACGTTGGAATAATCGAGGAGCCCTTAGCATTCACGCTGAAGTGGACCGGCAATCAACCTCATTTCACCATCTTCTTTTGAGAGGTGAAGTGTTGCTTTCTCTTCAGGGAAAAAACTGAGATTGACTGAGAGCTCGCCGATATCGCCACAGAGAAGTCCTTGCCATTTACCACCAAACCATTGCGACCAACACTTTATGCCCACGTCGGAGCGTAACAACAAGATAAGCACATTGATGGGGAGTAAACGACAATGGTGACCCGGAATCCAGATCACTGGTCTATCGGTGAGATAGTGGATCCAGTGATCGTTTGTGTAAAATGTCGGGGCAGTAGACATAAATAACAATTCCAATAATGCGAGAGCTTTGGTCGCCCGAGTCAAACCGTGAACAGTGTCCGGCACTGACCTCCACCAAGGCATCACTTTCTCGAACAATACAGCTCTCTTGGAGGGAACTTTTCCACCAACGTGGCGATTCCATCGCGTCGTAAATGTGACATCTTCGCCGAGATTGTGCGCTGCAAAAACGCGATTGATGAGAAGTAGATGTGCTACTTCGTCCAACGCAGGATCATTCGACTCCATGCATGAAATAAGCACCCCATGCATGGTGATGGGATGATCTAATGCTGCCCGGATGATTTGGTCCGGGTTAGTACAAAATTGTACCAGCCTACGCACATGTGGGATGCACGCATCGGCTTGGACCAGCTTGTCCGGTCGAAGCTGGTGGAGTGCATTTTTGGAATCTATTTCCATGAGCTCTCCGATTTCACCAATTCGAGTTGGTCGCTCTGCTTTTTCCACCGTTGTATGACGCTTCTTATAAAAGTGTGCCGCCTCTTTCGAAGTGGCTACCTCTTTTGGCATCCGTGCTTTCACGGGAATAATTTGAATGCGATTGCCATGCGCCGGATTGGCAACCGCTTGAACTTCTTCGACATCCACCTCCATGGTTGCGAGCACAGCAAAGTAATTGCTGGTCGCCAACGTTGGGAGCGCACGAGGTGGTGCATTGGAAACCATTTGGTCGAACGGCTCAGTTCGATTACGCTTTCCTCGCGTCCATGCCAACTGCATGTATGTGTCACCATCCTTCTCCACCCGTGGATGGGAAGATGATTGACTTTTTAAATGTAGGATGGGGGGAGTGGTCTGTGATAAGTCTGGTGACCCTGGTGGTGAGATAGAGGGAGGACTGTTGAGCTCCAACGAAATTTGGTCGGAATTTTTTCGCTCCGGTCGCCTCGTCTCCAATTCCTGAATTTGAATTGGCTTCTCCACCTTTTTTGGGACCACCACGACTGCCGATGGCGCGGTTGTTTGTTTTTGTTTTTCTTGTTGCGGTTTTGCTTGTTTTTGATTCTGAGGTTGAGTGTGAGTTGTGTTTGGTTGTTTTGTGTTTTTCTTTTTGTTTTCCTTTGGTTGTTGCCGTGTTCCCGTGTATATTGCAGCACCCAAATCCAAGCAGTAAGGACCACGTTGACCAAAACGTGGTCGTTCCGTTGGAATAGGAGCATTCTTACCCCGTACTGGGTAGAGCTGTTTGTCGTAAGCGATTTGTTCAATCACTTTACCAACTCTAACTAGTTGTTGGGGACACGTTGAGCAGCCAAAGTAGACTCTCCAAGTCGACATTACCACCTCTTTGGTTGGAACCGTCTCGCGAAAGGTGTCATACACCACTTGACACCCGAGTTGGTGAAGAGCACGGAGAATGTTGTTCCGTTCTTCCTCCACGCCTACGCCGAAAACATCGAGGTAGTACTTTGTTTCAAGAGTATCAAACTCCCGAAAAAAGTACTTCTCCCCAAGGATAGTCACCGGCTGACACTCCAACTGTTGGCAGGCATCCGCTGTGGTGACCATCACTCTGATGTTTCCCCCAGGCATTTTGGACACCTGAGCGATTGACCGGCTCTCCAGTAGGCTTTCAAAAACCGGATTACCGTGGTCTCGCATCAGGGATGTTAGTATTTTTCCATTTGGAGTACGGGTCAAGGACTGGCCCGTCTCCAAGACCATCGGGAAGGTTGCTTTCCGGATTTGGAAAGGTCTTGCTGCTTCCAATTTAGCAGACAGAACCGACCAATCCGGGTGCTCCCCATCAGCATATAGCTGCAATATAGCCTCGATATCCGAGGCTTTCGGCTTTGCGAGCTCTACGCGAAATTTCGCTCGAGCTCTAGCCTGGTCCTTACGCAAGGACTCCTGCGACTTGATTATTTCTGCCAAAGTGGGACCTTTGGTGTCGTCCACACTTTCAGTTGCAGTTGCCTTTTGGTCACCCTGTGACGGGGCAACGACAGTACCGCTTGTACCACCGGTACCACATCCTACACCGGTAGTACCGGTATTACCCTGTACCGTCAAACAGGGGGTGGGGGTACTTTCCACGTCATCACATAGGGGTGATGACTCATCAACAATCATGCAATCACTCAAGGCTGGGTGACTCATGAGGGTTGCCACGTCACTACAAGTGGACGCTAGCACCCTTGGTTGTGTCGATATGTCGACTTGAACCATTGTTTTCGAGAGGAAGGAGATGAAAAAGGTTGTTTTTTCGAGTTGTTTTTACTAAATTGGCGGTTACTTAGTAGCCGGCAAATTGAGAAGTCCGAGTGTAGCTCAGTTGGTAGAGCGATTGACTGTAGTGTACACCGATATCAATTGGTCGCTGGTTCGATTCCGGCCACCCGGAAATTTTGTACACGGAAAAAAAAAAAAAAAGAAAAAATTGTTTTTCAAAACCCCAAATCTTTTATAATAATGTAAAAGCAATTCAATTGGAGTTTACAGCATAAGGAAGTTCGTGACTAGCTTGTGAGGCACTTCGAGGATTATCCTGATGTGGATTTCTTCCTCATCAGATATGCGTAACAGTGCTCATTGGTTTCATATGATTGAGAAATCAACAAATAAATAAATCAGCTGAAAAAAAGGACAACACTTGGCGGATGTACATCCTAATATGCTTTTTTCCTTTTGTTTTTCAACCATGCATGGTAGAATTGCTTTTTCGGTCGGGTTAGTCATCTTCTATCATATATAGGCTATCAAGCATTCATTCGTAGCGTCGGAAACAACACTAATTGAGAGCTTGTCAACATTTACAATTTATAAATATTTGGTGGGGATTATAAGAGAAAATATACCAATTTGATAAATAAATAAAAAATATATACCAGGGCTGTATACTATACCCACGGATATACACAATACACATTTTAATACCAGCGATATAATGCGAGGACGAAGAACAGCAAAGTAGCAGCAGCAGCAGCTTCTTCGAGAACAGGGTTTATGCCAATAAGAATGATATAATTCAAGCAGTAATTGAATACAGCCGAGAATGTAACCGTCCGTTTCGTGTGGTGTCAAGTGACAAACGGCATTATAAAGCAGTGTACACACAACAGGGCTGTTTCTTCGTTATGCAGTTTGCCTTTTCGTGAGCATTCAGCCCTCCAAAGAAGTTTGATTTGCACTCCTGTGAAGTATCCAAATCGTCAAAGCCGTCTCGTAGATATACAACTGCAAATCAAATTGCTTTAAATCCTGCAGTCAAAGATATGGCCATAATATCCGATAGGAAAGTGACTCCCGTGATGATCCAAACGAAGTTGAGGAACGAAGGGATTTCCGCCACATATATGAACTGTGGTGAAGCACTCAAAAAGTTGAAGCTTGAGTTATACGGATGTGATATTGAGCAATGCAGCTCCATTCCTACATGGCTGCACTAAACATTCGAGGCCACGAAGCCAAGCTCAAAATCGTAGATGATGGATTCATGCGGTTGAGTATCATTTCCGTGAAGGGCTCCAAGCATATAAGTCATACAGTGAGCGTGGGATATCCGTGGACGGCACATTCATAAAAACATCAATCGGTGGGGTACTTCTTGTTGCGTGCTTTCGAAATGGAAACAACGAGATGCAAATTATCGGAGCTGGGCTCGTGTCGGTAGAGAATGAAGATATTAGGAGCTGGTTTCTGAAGCTCCTACTCTCTCACCTCCATCCATACCCTGTATTCGTGATACCCGATAGAGACACGGGACTTACTTATGGAAGCTATGCTTATATCGGCACTAGAACTTTCAACAGAAAATACAAGTCCAAGCTGTTGAAGAATTTGGCGTGGATATTGGCTCTTTCACGGACAACGGTGGAGTACGAGAAGGCGAAGGCGAATATCGCCAATTTGAACAGCAGTGCGCTGGTGTGGCTAACTCACCATGTCCAAGATACAACACTTTGACATCAAACAACGTGGAGGCGGTAAACAGCGTGTCGAAGGGAATTCGGACTCTTCCTATCATCGACTGCTTAATGGGAATCGAACGTTACGTGGCGTTCAAGTGGGCTGAAAATATCGGCAAAGTGAAAGGCTGGGGAGTACTAACTCCATATGCATCACGAAAGTTGGATAAAACAATGGCCGCTGCGAGGTGGGGTGAAATTGATGAATGCTCGAACTGTTGCTACATCGTCGCAATCCTCTCAGGGGTGGGGAGTATTCCGGTTAAATTTGCAGTTCAATTCCGCGATGAAGTTGTGCGATGCTCGTGTGGTTGCTTCGAAGATGTTGGCTCGCCTTGCATTCATGCATTACTAGCATTGAATCATTCCAGGAAATTGCCCAACATGGTCACGTATTTTCATGACTCCTGGAATCATAGACGTTTTCGGCCGCCTGTTCTGAGAGATTTGACGATGTCATAATGCCAATCGTGCTGAAAAATGATCTCACAAGAGGTGTGTGCGACGCTCCATCTATGATGAGAAAAAAAGGGCGTCCAAAGAGGAAGCGGATTCCATTGCAACAAGCTACTGAGAAAATGCAAAAGCGCCGAACGAGATATGCAATGTGTAACCATTTTGGCCATAATCGTAGGACCTTTCCAATAAGGGACGCATAATTCTATGCTTCCTAATCCATACTACATAATGCGTCATTGATCAGAGGTTTTTCATCCAAGACTGGGTTTTCCTCTTTATAATCCTAGGCCTGTGTATATCCGTACGTATAGTATACATCCTTGGTATGTATTTTTTTATTTATTTGTTGAAAGGTACTAATATCCCGACAACTTATTTTTGAATTACAACATGCCTAGTTGAATTATCACACTCACAGCTTCTTCTTTTTTGCAAAAATACATACGGTGCATGACACTTAAAACCAGCAAACCCTGATTTTGAATGGCCCATTTTCGGATCATTTTACCCTATAATGTTGCCGCTGCTGATTGGCTAAAAGTACATCATAAACAATCGTCCTTGCCCAGACCTAGGCTCAGTCATCGCCACTGACTACTTACCCGCATGAAACCTCAACCATCAACCTACATTCCGACAAATATCGTACAATTATGCCTCGCCTAACAAATTTAAAAAGGCAGATGCGGGAATGAGAGAGGTCAAGCGCGCCAAAACCGATAACACATCAGGCACTCATATGTCTACTGATAGCATTTCTGGAGAGGCACTGCATGTTTCAGAGGGCAATGATGACGAAAATTTCGACTTCGCATCTGTTGAAGCAAATATTGGAAGAGCCTATCAAGCAGCTGTTATAGCTCTACCGTTACCAGGATTAAACCATAACAGGCCAATCCAATATACAGGTGGTGCACATCGAACTCAAAGACGGAAAAGAGACGAACTGAAGAAGGCTGAGCAAAGACTGGTAAAGCCGAGCAAACCGACGACTTGCAATTCTTTCTTATCTTCAGCTGGTAAAATTTGGATATGCGCGAATATTAGCTAGCACACTTTGGCAACACTCTGTCTAGAGGGCGAAGAATTGACTTTGTCGCTGACAAAACGCTCCGTGGTCAGGCAAAGGTACTGAAAGTTGTACTGGAGGAACGTGGGCTGTGGGAACCTGGCCTGAAGGCGCAATGCAAAATATGTCCTGTGGATAGTGCAACCTGCTGCGCCAGAAAAAAATTTGCCAATCAGTCAGACTTCAAAGCACAAGTAGGAATGATACAGGAGCGAATTGTTGCCGCCTGGTCATCAAGTGATATTTTACACAAAATTTTTATGCGAGCTCAACTACATCGAAAACTTTTGGGCAGCCGCTAAGCGATACGCTAGAAAACACTGCGATTACACTTGGAGAAATTTACTGGTAACAGTTCCAGCTGCCTTGGCATCTGTTCCAGTGGACGAGATATGTCGACACTCACGAAAAGCTTTGCGATACATGGACGTTTACCGAAAAGGTCTCACCGGAAAAGAAGCAGAGTATGCGGAGAAAAAGTACACATCCCACCGACGTGTACCCAATTCTGTTTCGATGGATGTGGGTGTTATGACAAGATAAGTAGCACCTTTTATTGACAGTTTCCTACAAAACTTATATTATTCATCGAAACATAATACTATCTTGCGAAAAGTATAGCGGCCAAAATTCAGACGACTTTGCACCGCTACTGCTCCATGAAAAGTTGAGATAATAAAATCCGAGACTTGTGAAGGGAAGCTTCGAGCATGCTCTTTGTTGCAAAGGCTTGTTTTCTGTGTAATTTGTATTTTGGCCAAGCCTTAGCGATTCTTGCAGGGCCACTAAAGTTGCTGGTTTTAAGTGACATGCACTTTACATGATTTTACATTTTTAACTAATGACATCCATGCACACCCTAAGTTGTTGCTCCAACAGCTCCAATCGAGAATTATTTGTGGTTGGCTAATACACAGAATGTTTCATCTGTGATAGGCTATTACTCTGACAATTTCCATTTGACACATAGCATTTGAGTATCGGACACAGGGAAAGGCAGGTGCAGCAATTGCGAAAAATCAGCCATAACAAGCGGTCTTGCGGAATTCCGGTTACAAGGTTAGATTCAGAACAAGCTTTGGTGAAAAAAAACTAGACATTTTTCCTCCATAGAATTATTTCTCAACACATTTTACCTTCGGCCGTTAGTGTATAATAACTTTTGCATCTTTACGAGGCATGATAGCTTAACAAACTGGCAATGAATCGTCTACTAGTGATGAGTGTTAAGCTCAGTTGAAGGTATCTTTTTATACTAGAATTAGCCTTAGACGTAAATAAGTTCTATTCGTTGAAAATGTAACTTATTCATTTTTCAAAAACGTTGTGGGAGTAATAATTTAAGTGGGCATAACGTAATCTAAATTACGAATATATGTAATTCTAAAAAAAGGTGTCAGGATATCAAAACCACTAATTATTTCTCCAAAGAGTTGTGGCAAAAATACTCTAAGTAGGCATGATGTAATCTAAAATGAAAAATAAAAAGTTTATTATAGAAAGAAGTTGTCGGGATATCAATATCCTTTATCAAATTGGAATATATTTTTTATAATCCCTATTTAGTGTCCTCCAAGACTGCCGAAAAACTGTGCTGTACAAGATAAGGGTTGGAATTCTTGGTAACATGTACAAAATTATATAGCACTTGTTGGTCTCGATCCAACGACCTTTGGGTTATGAGCCCAACACGCTTCCTCTGCGCCAAAGTGCTCTTATATACCGACCGGTTGGTACTTCTAACTTATAAAACAATGACATGCGTTTACAGAACAGTCATAAGGTTCACGCATCCACATCACCAAGATGTCAAATATCTTTTGGTGGTTCACGACGAGACTATTTCTCAGTGGATGAATGACTCGTACAGTATAAATCTTTATTCGACGCCTCAAGTGGCGTACGCATGGTCAAGGAAGGGTGCTGCATAGAAATGAAACTGAGGCTGCTCTAGTCGGGCAAAGTGACATGGAAATGTATCGGTGTCGATTATATATTGTAGCAAGTTGCTACACTAGTGATAGAATGATTCATATTCATAGCTTATAAAGCCGCAGAGCAACTGAAAGTTCGTGGAATTCGTGTTAGGTACCTTGAATGCGAACGATTATAAGGTGGATAAAAGAACAGTACAAAGCGTTTTTCAATGTGTCGCATACTGACCTCCAACACAAAGTGCGATGCCGGTTGTACAGAAAAAAGCACTGTCAGCCCGTCAGCAACACTGGGAGACCTCGCGCATCGTCCCGGTGCTGCAATACTCAACAATAATGAGTGAACAAAGGCGTGATAGCGTGCTGTGAGGGTGAGGGTGAGAAACTACGACAATGTCGGGAATCAGATTGCAAGAGACGATTCTACGAGTAATTTACCGCGAACTGCCTTGAGGATGCGACTAAATTACGATTTGCGTGGTTTTCTTGCAGCTTTTGTCGTGCTTAATCGCTTCAGTAGGAAACCCAGTGTCCACACCAGTTCGATAGACAAGAAGCATCTGTACTTGGTCTTGAATGTGGTTCTGGTCGCACTGAACACAGAGAAAATAGTTGGATTGAGTTTTGTCATGATGCTTCATCTTGCGCAGACTATGAGGAAGGCGCTAAACTTACGAAGAGGTGATATTGTAGCCTAGGCGAACCATTTACCCCAGTTCTGCTTGAACATTACGAGTATCATGTCACTGCGGTACCACTTGCCCACCGCTACTGTATGTATATATCTGGTCATATTACACAGCTTAGAGTGTGACAGATTATCGTCAAGTTTATTTGACATGAAGGCTGAGTAAGCGTTCGTCGAAAGGACGTGGAAAATACTGAACGACGGGGAAGGAATTGGGTGATTGGAATGATCATTGTTTAAAACTAAATCACTTCGCGTCAAATCGAAACCCAATTATCATCAAATTGCACGGAGAGTTCCAGTCATTCTTATATATCATGTTGATCAGGACTATTGCTGCAAGGTTGCTCTGAGAAGCATTTCTATACTGTAGTCTTGTAATGGCTTTTATGTAGCTGATCAAACACTGAACCACGCATCCTAATTGATTAGCACTTGGAAAAATGAGTTTGTTGGGTTAGTGTTTTCATCTAATCAACTTCATAAGCCTCACCGAAAAGGCGATTGATTCAACAGATAGCTGTTGCATCTCGTTTATATAGTCACCGAAAGTATCTACGAATCCTTCGCGATGTGCTTCAACTCATCAATGTCCATTGTTTAGACGAATTGTTATAATGTGCGCTGATTGCTAGAAAGCCTATCGCCTTGCTCAGCACCATTTTTTGTGGCTGTCCTGCATCGTTGGACCGCATTCATCCTCATTTTTTGCTCGCTTACTATAATTCTTCGTTGCTGCAGTTGCTGAGTGACTGCTTTGCTTACAAGCCCGTCACAATAAATCTACTGCTTACTGAACCAAAACAGTGCTTGCATCATTGCGAAAGCGCTCTGCATATGCCCCAATTGCGCCGCTAATCACTACAAAATGTTACATACACCATTATTTCTTAATCACTATTCAGATATGCAAAAAGTCTTTATATGCAAGGTCAACCATTATACTGTACGGATAGAAGCAACATGTACTGGAACGTTTGAGTAAAACAGCGCTGGAAATCGCCAAGGTAAATACTGCAAGCAGCACTTTTGTAGGATAAGAAAGGAGCAAAGTTCATGTCCATTCAACTGCCGCGACCAGAATGCATTCTTGCTCAGTCTTCCAATAATAGAATTAACTTTGGCCATCACGTCACCGATTTCGTCCATAATCAGACGAACAACCTATCCGCTGCTGACATTAAATGCACTATATGTTCCCGCAGAGAGTTAAAACATGTCTAAAACAGTTTTGACCCATTAGCTTGTATGGCACAATCTGACCCGTTGACCAGCGACTATCCCTTTGCATGTGGAAAAAAAATGGTTGCTGTATAGTAAGGGATGGAAAGTATCTGTATGGACTCCATCAATTCTGACGAAGAGGTGCCTTGAATGTTGACATCAGCTTTGGTGAGGAATGTTTGTGCTGGGGTCACATATCGGAGAAGCGAGACATCTTGGACGATTAGACTCGACTGAAATTTATATCAGTACAAAAGGCGTGTAAGGCAGGGACTCACAGAGGCTCAAGCAAAAGCTATGAAGTGCAGCACGGACTTGGATTATGGATTTGAGTGGTATTTGCTACTTTCCTGATCATAGTTTCGATGATCAAGCCCGGTGACTTTCTTTTTGAAAATGTGTACAGTCTGGATAGTTCGTTTTCTGCAAAGCCTGTTGAGCATTAAAGTCAACGCGCCTTGGTGATCGACTGAAACGTAGACTTTAAGAGCCGATACCTCATTTAATTCAAATCACGAACATTTCCCGGAGTACGACACTGCTTATAGACGAACGTGGAAGGGATTGGCGGTAAACCCGCTTCTTTTGCAGGTTTGCTTCTCATTGAGCGAGCAGATACAAAAGCTAGCGGTTCAGCCTCAAAGGGAAGTGGTATTACGAACAGAGATCATTTGATTTTGAGAAAGAATATGAACGAGAGCACACGGATGATTCATAGGTGAGCCGATTTGTCCAGGGAATCGATGCTAATCTGAAGCGATTGAGAACGTCATTTATTCCAAAATTGGTTCTATTGAGCAGATCCATCCTTGCGATCATCAGCTTGAACTTACCATCCATACTTTGCTTGTGTCTCTGCTCTGGTTTTGATTGCGAGCCCTTTTTTATTTAATAAATCTTCTTCTCGAGCCCGCGCATCAAACGCTAATTGATTCAGTTGATGCTTTTGTCGTTGTAGTCGCGTTGGTTTCATCGACGAAACTTTCCCTCCAACACGGGAATTCCAGAAACTCGCAGCCACATTGACTTCTTCTTTCTTTATAGCCTCTATCATCTCCGTTGTCGGTTTCCATGAGTCTCCGTCTGGACCTTGAACTTCTTTGATCGGTAAATCCGAACTTAAGGCATCAAATTGACCTTTCTCGAGTGCTCTTTCAAGCGCTCTTTCTTTCAGACGCGCTCGCTTTCGATCGTTGGCTGCATCCCCTACTATTCTTTCATCACTATATTTTCGCACGTAAGGCTGTTGCACGGTTCTGATCGATGCATTATCTTCTTTGTGCGCTTGTACGCGATCCTCATCATCGACACAAAGAACTTGATCGGGCAACAATGCACTTTCGTACGAATGCACTGGTTTTGGTAAGAAATTCAAGGCCGAAGCCTCCGAATCCTCCACACTCTTTCTTGCCGGCACTTTAGAATCATACCCATTATCATCTTCGTCTGAACTTGCATCCATCCCAGTCTCCAAAAGTCGTTGTATAGTCGGAGGCAGGTATAACGTACGCTTCTTCGCCTTAGCGAGCTTCGAGTACTTTTTAGGATTCCCTGTCTCGGTATCATTTCCTTCTTCATCGGAAGAAGAGCATGTGTATTCTGGCGCTAGAAGCGACATCGGAACATGATTGGTGTAAATGCAAAAAAATGACAAAATTGTTGATGCATGTATTAACAGCAAGTTATCAACAAGCTTTGCTCTCCTCTCCTTCCATTGGTAGAAAACAGACCATGTGATGCTCATTCCTTTTTACTCATGTGCTCAATCAAATCCAAAACACGACAGCTGTAGCCCCACTCATTGTCGTACCACGAGACAAGTTTGACAAAATCATCTGAGAGAGCAATGCCAGCTTGCGCGTCAAAAATAGAGGATCGATTGTCACCGATGAAATCGCTTGAAACGACATTTTCATCCGTGTACCCCAAAATCCCCTTCAGCTCGGATTCACTTGCAGCCTTGATAACGCGTTTGATTTCATCGTACGATGCTTTCTTTTGTAGACGAGCAGTCAGATCGACAACCGACACATTGGCAGTTGGAACTCGGAATGACATTCCTGTGAGCTTTCCATTAAGCGACGGGATCACTTTTCCGACCGCTTTAGCAGCTCCAGTCGAACTCGGGATGATATTGAAACAACCACCACGACCACCACGCCAATCCTTTTTGGACGGTCCGTCAACTGTTTTCTGAGTTGCAGTCACAGCATGAACAGTAGTCATCAGACCTTCGGCAATACCAAAATTATCGTGCACAACTTTTGCTAGTGGAGCCAAACAGTTGGTCGTGCAAGAAGCATTCGATACCACGTTCATATTGGATGTGTACAACTCGTCATTCACTCCCATAACGAACATAGGAGCGTCAGCAGAAGGAGCTGAGATAACCACTTTTTCCGCACCGTTCTTCAAGTGCACAGAAGCTTTGTCGATAGTTGTGAATGCACCGGTCGACTCAACCACGTACTGCACATTGGCCGTATTCCATTTAATATCCTGCGGGTTCATTTTATCGAAAATTTTGATACTGTTCCCGTTCACAATGAGATTATCTCCGTCGTGAGTTATTGTACCGTCAAACTTACCGTGAACAGTATCATATCGAAGCATGTACTCCATATACTCAGCCGAGATGAACGGATCATTGATAGCGACAACTTTGATCATGGGATTTGATTGTGCTGCACGTAAGACAAGGCGACCAATTCGACCAAACCCGTTGATTGCTACATTCACGGGACCACCAACCTTAGAGGAAGGATTTTGACAGTTGATGATATTCAAGAATTCAGCTTTCAAAGAAGCTCCTCCGACAAGAAACCCATCAATATCTTTCTTTTTAGACAATTCATTTGCGTTTGCTGCAGTGACCGATCCACCATATATGACGCGGGTGCGAGACGCAACATCCGAGCCAAATTTTTTCTTCAACCAAGTACGTATTTCTTCGTGAACTTGCTGAGCTTGCTCAGGACTGGCAGTTAGTCCTGTTCCTATCGCCCACACTGGCTCATAAGCAATCACGACAGAATTCCAATTTGTGATAGTCTTTGCATACGCTTCCAGCTGATTTGTTACCACTTTAATAGTCTCATTGGCTTCACGTTGCTCCTTACTTTCACCGATACAAGCAATAACACTGAGACCCTTATCGAGCGCATATGCTGCCTTCTGAGCCACCAATTCGTTCGAATCTCCTTGTTGTCGTCGTTCGCTGTGACCCACGATTGTGTACTTTGCACCCACATCATGAAGCATTTCCGCAGAGACTTGACCAGTGTACGCTCCATTTCCTGTGAAATTGACGTCTTGTCCACTCAAATGAATGTCTTTTCGAAGAGACTTTATGATTTCTGTGGTGTGGATGGCGGAAGGTGCGACTACAACCTCCACAGAGGACGGAATATTGGCAGAATTCAATAATTGGACTAATGATTGTGCCTGGCTCAATGATCCATTACACTTCCAATTACCGCCGACAAAAAACTTTCTTGCATCAGAACTAAAAGCGCGGTGTGCACTCAGTGAACGCACGCATTGACGAAAGGAATACATTTTTTGAGTGTATTCTTTTTAAGAAATGACATGGCTCCCTTCCATTGTAAGCCACACAAACACGTGGTTGTACACTGTTAGTGATTATAACCTCTGTCAGTACATAATAAATGGAGGCTGAAGGGCGATGTAGCATTGTATACTTCAACTTTATATAAGAAGTGTAGAAGGAGCTTCTAAGATATGATGTCCTACCCACCTGAAGCAACGAATCAGATTGAAAGTACATCTTTCTCGAGTAGTTCGTGTGTCTCGTGGAAGCGATTAAAATCGATCACAGCTCCTCCGGATTTCGGGCATATCGAGACACAGTTCTCAAACTGATGATTGAATACAATGTCTTCCAGGCGATACGATTGACGCACTTGTATTGTGGACGATGTTACAGCGTCAATGCCTTCGATCAAAACAATGACTTCCAGCTAAATCAACATTTGAATCGATAAAATCAAATTTGAGCTGAGTTGTTTTACTTACTTGAGATTCTTTCCAGTGATGTATCATATCGCCAATTGCATCACTCGAGGTTTTAATTCGATCATGATCGCTTATGTCCGACTGATCTGACTTGTGACGCTGTCTTTCCCGACATTCTCGATCACCATTGTCTGCATCGGCCTGACGGCATAATGGCTCTATCACAAAGAAAGCCTTTTATCAGAAAGGTTGATGATGCAAAGATTTTAGAGCTCTCACACTTGCCTGGGAATAAGTAGCTGTTGGAAGCATCATGATGATGACTTGGATTGTGCTTGCAAGACTTTTGAGGGAAAAGGGGACTCCATGCATCGATTCTGTGGACAACCACTGACGGGAGTGCTAATAGTAGCATCCCTCCAATATCGTCATCCGGGTGTTGCACCCGCATTGGATACGACTGAAAGTAATAAGGTTGTCCATAGAAATGATCATGCCGAATAGCGTACATACGAACATGTGCTTCCACCAACTGATGCTTTCGCATCTCACAAACTTGTATCATGAAGTAATAGCTCCCACGAAGCCGACGAACACAAGCTTTCGTGCTTAATACTATCGTATTTGCACGTGCTTGACCTTTAGCAAACCTCTGGAAAAGTACTCCAATTGCAAGTGCATCAAGAAAGATTCCAACTAAAGACTGTACCAAACAAATGAGCTAAACGGGGATTCAATTCGACGGGTCTTACCTCCATCGTGATGACGACTTGCATCCATACACAGTCTCCGAAAAAGACATCATCTCCATTTGTTCCAAATCCAATTGTGAAAAGCACGGACACAGAGAACGAAAATGCTTGGAAGAAGGAACTGATTGCTGTTTTGCAGCTTTCGGGCGGGACAGTTCGATACAAAAGGCCGAATACAAGTAATATACTCAAATACTTGAGGAATGTAGTTGATGCAAGAATGAATACCACATCATTTCACAGACAGTCAATGGTGCACATACCGCAATAACGAGAAGAAACAAGACTTTAGACAGTCGAATATTGACTAATGAATGAAAAGGATCCTGGAGGTACAATTTCCAGCTATTTGGCATTTTCTCACGTCGAATGCTTTCGGAATTTGGTACAAATTAGCATTCAAGAGCTTCCATGGTCGATTTGTTCACGTACTTCCAGCGTCCTTTAGAGCGCAAAAATATCGAATCATCTCTGTCGATAATACGCGCAGTTTGCTCTCCAAACTTATTATCAGAGCTTTCGCTAATAGTGAGAAAAGGATGATGCCGGGTAGGAGAGTTTAAAGGTAATTCATTCCGATTTTTCGGCTTCTTTGAATCGGTGTCTTCATCATCTATACTACTCTGGCGCCGCTTATAACTCATGGTGCCTCACACCTGTACGTTTGTATTCGCTAGCAAATGTAATAAATACACATATACAGTACCTTTGCAATTACATCAGAACTTCCTCACCAGCCAAAGTCATACTATCATGGCCATTTCTTCATCTAAGCGCAAACCAGTACAAGATACCTTGCAACACACCAAAGCAAATATAAAAATGACGAAAGCGTCGAAATACCATAAAGCTACGCAAAAGAATAAATCAAAAGTGGCCGAAATGCCTCTGAATGAACCTCTCACATCCTCAGAGTCCGAAGGCTCGGCGCATTCGGAGGAAGATGACGAAAGTGGTAGTGACAATGAAAAATGCAAAGAATCTCAAATCAAATTAGACGCATGTTGGAGCTCGGACGGTGAAGAAGACGAGCTTGAAATCGAACGTAAAGCTCGTTTACTAGATGAAAAGCTTGAACATGAGCGTCAAGACGCAGAAGAGGAAATTCAACTAAACATTCAGAACAATGAACCCTATCATTTGGAAAACGACAATGAAGGATCACACACCGATGATGCAACTATGGCTTCCTCGGAGCGTTATCAGCGCATCAAGGATATTATTCAGGTGCTTTTGCAGTTCAAAGAACGTCGAGAGCCTGGGAAATCTCGAGTGCAGTATTTGGACACACTCACCACCGATATCAGCGAGTACTTTGGATACAATCGTGAGCTCGTCGAAATGTTTTTGAAAATATTTTCACCGGCAGAATGCTTAGAATTTATTGAAGCCAATGAGCAAGCGCGTCCGCTTGTTATTCGAACCAACACACTCAAAGCTCGTCGCCGCGATTTAGCGCAGCATCTTATTCAACGTGGAGTGAATTTAGATCCACTAGCTAAGTGGTCCAAAGTTGGATTGAAAATTTACGACTCACCTGTACCAATCGGTGCCACTCCAGAATACTTGGCTGGTCATTATATGTTGCAATCAGCTTCTTCTATGTGTGCTGTAGTTGCATTAGCTCCTCAATTGAATGAACGAGTACTTGATATGGCTTGTGCACCAGGCGGGAAGACAACATACATTTCGCAGTTGATGAAAAATACTGGTACAGTGATCGCCAATGATTTAAAAAAACAGCGGCTAAAAGCGACAGTAGCAAATCTACACCGCCTGGGGGTACGAAACTGTTCAGTATGTTGCTATGACGGTCGCCAGGTACCTGCCCTATTTAAAGGATTTGATCGTGTGTTATTGGATGCGCCTTGTACAGGTCTTGGTGTTATTTCGCGTGATCCATCTATTAAAACACAGAAAACCGAAAAGGATGTACAGCGACTCGCTCATTTGCAAAAAGAATTATTACTTGCTGCAATCGATGCGGTAGATGCTCGATCCAAGACAGGCGGGTACATCGTTTACTCTACATGCTCTGTCATGGTGGAAGAGAATGAAGCAGTGATAGACTATGCTCTTGGAAAGCGTTGTGTGAAACTGGTCGATCCCGGACTAGATCATGGCAAAAGTGGATTCACAAGATATCAACATCAGCGCTTCCACCCATCTCTGACCATGTCGAGACGTTTCTACCCTCACGTTCATAATATGGACGGCTTCTATGTCGCGAAGCTGAAAAAGTATGCAAATGTGCTCCCGTCCGAGCAACAAGAAAAGCAGGAGAAGGAGGAAGAATCAGTTCCAATGTCTAAAAAAGAAAAACGAGCTCATGCAAAGTCTGCAAAGGCGGCTATGGCCCAAGTCGATGGGAAAGTCACAGTAGAGAATGGAGGTGACTTAGATGAAAAAGACAAAGAGCCTGCGTCACAGCAGAAAACGACCAAATCGTCGCTATCGAACACGCAAACTCCACCTCAAAAGACATTTCGGAAGCGTGTTCGGGGCGTGGAAAAATCAGTTTTGAAGAAACGACACAACGGAAAGCACTAAATAGAAGCTACGATGCGATACAAGTACTTTGTCCAAACTGATCAATGCGTGTCCATGTAAGCAGCGGCTTTCTCACAAAAGATACATTGTATCACGTAGAATCTGCCTCTCTCGCATAACATTCGACAGCTGCTTTGACTGTACAGAACAATATCAGATTGCGCTCTCAAATTTGCGGACTACCACGTACCAACTTCTGAACTTGTCGCTGATACTTTTTCTGCTTTGTATCGATGCTCTCGACTTGATAATCACAGTGCCTTCGTAACACAAGCATTTCCTTGACATGAGTTTCCTTGGAAGTGTTCCACTTGGAGTGCATCTCGAACAATTTTTCTTCCATACTTTTCATGGCAAGATTATGTTCTTGCTTCTCTTGAGCCGCATCGAGTTCCAGCTGATGTAAACGCTGCTGTAATTTCGCAATCACGACATCCTTGGCTTCTACCTGAGTGACATGCAGAGCTCTCTCATCAGCAAGCATTTTTTCTAATGTCTTTTTTCCTTCACGGAGAAGCATAATTTCTGTAGCGTGTTGAGTATTGGTGGCACGAAGGACCTTGACTTCATTGAGAGATACGGCCTCCCGCTGATAGTTTGTTTGTTTTGTAGTGGATACTGCATGGATCGAAGGAGTTGATGGTGTCACGAACGTCGATACATTGGTTACTGCAGAAGGCCGACGAGGTCTTGGTATCCCCGAAATCATGTGTAAATAAAACAGGCACCAGTGATTGAGGCGAAGTGAATGTTTGTCAATAGAGATTTATGTCACAAAATTAATCACAGTCAGGACGACTTGACCTCAAATAATGAGACAGTACATTTTAGGTTGGACATGAAATAATGACGACAAGTAGCACGTTGAAGTGATTCATTACTTTAGCAGAAACACTTGTTTATTTTTTTGCACTTTTGCTTGTCATAGAAGTATGACACTCCAAAAAGCTGAGCACTTTGGCGCAGAGGAAGCGTGTTGGGCTCATAACCCAAAGGTCGTTGGATCGAGACCAACAAGTGCTATCTCCGGCAATAACTTATTGACTGATCTTTTGTAGCAATTGGCGAAAGTGGCAGAAACAAATGTCAACACCTGTAGGTTTAATTAGAATGAATGCATATGTGAAGATGGAAAAGTACTCAATAAAATCGAACGGTAACGTTGCATACTTGACCCTGTTGCACAATTACTGTCCTCGACCTGGTGACATTAGAGCGGGTACGTCTTCGCTGTAATCGCGTGAATGCTGCGATTCTAATACTTAGTTCATGTACAAAATCTGTTACCATTCGCACTCCCAAGTCACCCGATAAGGGTACGAATCAGTTCTCTGCCGATTATATATTGCTTCTACGTGCCTCAACATTCGAATTCTGAAGCTGCCATTTTATCAAACTTTTGTTCTCAATGCTGTAGAAGTGCTTCTTTCGTTCTTCTCACAAGTCGTTACCTTATTATGAAAACGGTCCGGACCACTCAATGCCAGGCTTTGAGGATAATGAGCTTCGCTTGTCGGCTTTAAAGTGGTGTAATGCTGGTATGTATGGATCAACACACTAAATACAGCTTGTATTATACAGAAAACGACTTACTCAACGTAAGAGTTGGACTCCGATCGCATTGTCTGATTTTTTTTCGATTTTGACATGGAACTCCCGGCTCAATGGCACTCAGGTGGAACGTTATATGTTATTCAATTGGAACAATATACACGAGGCGGTTAGAACGTGAATAGTCAGTCACCTGCAAGAAAGGTGAAATTTTGTTTGGATTGATAGATGAGGCATGATCCGTGGATACAGGAGCGCGAGCTTCTCTGTTATCAGCAAGAAGGCTTGACAATTGACGAATATGGAATGTAAATTAACATCTTATCTATGTTATTTATCCACTCACTTGAAGTATGGCGACTGTGGAAATACATCGCATTACTCCCTCCTATTCCTCGAGCACGTGTGGACTATTCAAGTGATGGGCCTCGATTAAATGCATCGTTCCGGAGCTTAACATGTGGCTTCTTGTATTCTTTATCAACGATATTGATGGGAACGGGTGCGAAGCCTCAAATGCTACCAAGAAATTCGCTATTTCTGATGGCTGGAGCCACAGGAAGCTGACAATCAAGACGATATAGACACCTCGATTAATATAAGCACAGCAAACAAAGCATCAACCGAAGCTACTTTAAGAACACTGATAACAAAGATCTAGCATTCAGGATGGGAAGAAAGAAGTAATGTGATATTAGCTGGTGGATATATGCAGTTGCGATCAAAACATTGCATTTAATGACAGAAAATCAGTCGTGTTGTGGCTTAGTTGGAGGTGTATATATTACTAGAAGTAGACGTAAATTACCTCTCTAATGCCTAAACGGCAATAAATAAACAAAAATACATGCAAAGCTGATATGAAAAGTCCACGCCGAAGTTTTAGCGGAGTAAGGATTGGTAGTATTGAGTAAACAGGCCACCCAACACCGACTTTAGATCTTTCTACGTCGTGGAAGTTGAAGTAGACTCGGCCGAGCAGAGAAATAACGACGCGCTGAACCAGCCGCGATGTAGTTTAGCCAATTCTACGATAGACAATCTAGCAGGCATTTCTCGACAGCCACAAGAGAAGTACAATTCTTAAACTTAGGCCGCTGAAGCCTCGAGGAAGCTGAATTATCCCAGGTAAAATGTTTATGCAAAAAAAACTCTATCATGGGAGCTCTGTGTCTCCGACAAAACCATGCTCATACAATTCTGAGATTCGGTTTCTTCCATCCGAAGGTAGCGGATGTTATTTTACCTCAAAACATGCACGATAGGTCCCGGTAGAAGAGGACTCAGGCAAATGCTCAAATCAATTCGCGGAACAGAGATTTTTGCTGTGAGTGGAAGACGAAGGTTCTGATAAGACTTTAATGGTGTTTCGACGCAATGATAATATCCGTATGAGCATACGTTTGCCACAAAAGAGGATGGCCTGTGGCAGACCATAATAAGAAATTTCATATGTTGAGTTTGGATGAGCAGCATTCTCGTGAAGAGCGACGATGAGGGAACAGTTTAAAGTCGAATTTTAACGGAATGAAGTCACATGCTTTGGAAGGACTTGTAGAATGTTTGTCTCTATACATTATGTATTGAAGTGATAAGGTGGAGGCGTTCATTGGATCACTGGGGTGTAAGAACGTCGCAATAAAGTGTGCTGATAGATGCGGTTGCAAACACACTGGATATGACATCGACATGATTGCCGGAGCCGGAAATATGACGGCAAAGCTCTTGAAAGCATGGTACAAGAAATGTTGTACCCCATCAATGCTGTTTTTATGCAAAAAAATATCGGCAATCTGACAATTAGCAGTCATTTATCACAAACGCGTACAAACAATAGACACAGAAGAATTGGAGCATATCAGCGAGTAGTCATTCCATGGTGACTTCATGGACGAGAAGCAGGAGCTATTCGCTAAAAGCACTGACCCTCTCGATTAGTACTTTTGATGTTGAGTAGATGAAAATCATAACATAGCAATACACAATTATTCTTTCCACGTCTTCCTTGATCCAATGGAAATAAAATCCGATCAATTTACAGATAAATAGAGCGCAATTTCACAACAATCAGATGGTAAGAAGAGGATTCTATGGCTACGTCCTTTCATGTTACTGACATTGGAGCATAAGTAGCAACGCATCGCTACCCGAAGGATGGAGTAAAGAATTGTACTTCGATGCTATTACTGTATCTAAAAGCCTTACTTTTAGCAACATGATGAGTATTCCATAAACGAATGAAATAAGCAGAGATAGGCAGCGCGATTACATTTTGCTATTTTTTGTGAGTAGGATATCAACTTTTGACTGTAAGCAGAAAGCTAGCAGGCTGAGTAGGGTCCTTGCATTCAAAACGATAACACAGACGCAACAAAGTATGACACACAAATAAAACTCTGTACTACAGGTTGTAAACCCACTGATAATCGAAGGTTTAACGCATTCAGACTCCCACTTGATTGCTTGATACACTAGGTCGCTTTGTTCTTACTGAACTTTCTGCTGAGATTACCATTTTTCTTTTTTCCTGACATATTGGCTCGTTCCGATTCGGTGGCTTTTGTACCCTGTTGCTTGCCAGAGGTGGACACCTTACGTACGAGGATAATGTCTGGTAAGTCTTCCTCTTTGAGTCCCTGTGTGTACCTTGCACCGAAATTGGTCGCCTCTATATCGTAACCACGAACGTTATCTCCAGCTGAAAGAAGAGCTCCCAAATGGCTCTGTACGTGATATGTGATGTCATTGACTCCAAAGTCACTCGTACGTGCGATTTCAAAATCCGCCAATACGAAGTCACGAATTGTTTCATTCAGCCAAGCATCCTTATGCTTTGGGATAAGCGGCTCATTGTCGAGTACAACATACTCCTCCATATGAGAACTTGAATCGAGCGGCTGAAAAGGAAGTTTCCAATATTTGTCACCCGGAATTTCAGCTCTCTGACCTGTAAATGGGTCGACCACATGTATTGCGGCAGTGGTTTTGGTACAAAGAACTAGCCGGGATATGTTCCCACAGCTTTGCGCAGTTCGAGCAGGTAACAGCAGCAAATCATCTTTGCATATTGGACTCAGTTCGACACTCCAAGTCGCTTGAATGTTGGCCGTTCCATGTCGCACATTTTCAGAGATCATTTTACTCGAGGATTTTATACGAGTGGGTGCATGAGCAGCTATAAATTGTAAGAAGCGTTCCACTGGCGCCTTAGAGCTGAAAAACAAATCCATTCCTTCTTTCACATTTTGTATGCCCATTGCTTCTTCATGCGCTTTCGATTTCAGGATTTCTTCTTCCAAACGAGCTAATGTTCGTCTAGGATTTGCCTTTTGTCGAATCTGAACGACGGCACGCCAGGATTTATCATGAAAATTCTTGCTACATTCGGGGCATTTTATATTTTGTATAACAAAAGTAAGCAGTTTAGTTGCTCGAACAGCGGCATGTCGAATTATTTCTTGCTCGACGATGATTTCCACTTTGATTCGCTTGGAGTGAGGTTCAGTCCAAATGTAATTTGCGTCGATCAGTTTATATTTCTTCAAGTTAGAGACCGATTTAAGGCAAAGTCCGAGCAATTCACGCGACTCCAATTCATAAAGCGCCCAACATGATTTGCTGCACTGAAATCGCATGCATTGAGGACATTGAGTCAACTCGTGTTCCAAGGGAATATTTTCCGCTATGTCGACTTTACAGGCAGTGCAAATGGCGCACATATTTAGTGCATTAGGCTCAATTTGCGTACCACAGAGACAGCATGGTCTAGAAGGAACAGACAATAAGACATCGAGATAGTTATGAGGCTGAATTGATCACTAGGCGACACGTAATGATCGAAATTCGAAGATCTCGTCTTACATTGTCATTTTGAGCAGAAGAGATATAACCGACTTAGCTACACGTGAGATACTGGTAGCACAAAGTAGATTTGGTTGGTTTAAAATAAATACATGTGGAAGCCAATAGAGAATGCATTGTTCAACTCGTGCGCATTCTCGATTGTGTGGGCAAGTCGCAAAGGAGTGCAAACTAATTCAGATCAGATTCTGAATTTGGTTAAGACTTTTATTTTTTTCTTTCTAATTACCGTCCGATGCTTCATGTACCTCAGCGCTCACTACACTTGAAATAGATAGAAAGACAAAAAGCCACATGTACAAAACATCCAGCCGTTGCCTTGCACATCAGTGACTGCTATAAAAGTGTGACAGAAATGTAAGCTATTAGCTAATTAGTGTTCAAATTGGACTATATATATCGGCGCTATGCTAATAGTACGTATTGGTTTCCAGCCATCCTGGAAATCGCACCATCCTTCCAGTCGCTTTATCAATCTTCCCTCGAGACGTAATTCGCATCATGTACTTTCGCACCTCATCAAATATCACAATGAATATGGAGAATGGAAGAGCTGGGAACCAATGTACTAATCGCATGCTTTGTGTACCGAAAATCGTATGAATAAATCCAGCATAAGATACTACCGTACACAACATCAGCTCGAACATCAAGCCGAAATTTAGGACGCTATTATGCATTCCCTGTGTAGTGACAGACAAGTATCGTGTCTTACAAATCAAGATATTTGCCCATTGTACTTGCACAATCGCCACAAAGAAGGCCGTTTGCGCGACTCTGAGCGCATTGAGTTGTAGCATCCTCGACGCAATGTTCACACGTACGCTTCCATCCTTTTCCATATTTGGATCCCGATCTGTAAATCCTGCTCGGTAGTCCAACAAGCATTGATCACCCTCACAAGGTGCATCTCCATTGGCTTGTTTGACATATCGTAAATTTTTCCCCGCTGTATACGACTTGCCAGATAGCTGGTATGTACTTGTGCTCGCACGTTCCGTACTAACATTGACCACATTGACTTCAGAATCCAAAAAGGCATCTTTTGCTTTTCCCAAAGAAGAAATGGATGATCGAATGGAACTCGGATCATTGATGGCCCACAATCCGACCGGTTGGAAAGCAAAAAATAATTTACTCGTAATTTTGTCGCGAAAGCCTGGAGCAGAGGTATCCCATGTTGGATACGCGAACCATTCCTTATCGAAAAATGAAGAAAATCGACCTGCAAGCGGATAGAACGGACGATATCCACGACTGTGGGCCGCTTGCATGGCTTGATAGGAAACCACTGCATTATCCGAAGTGTAGTCTTGGTATGTTGATGGATTCCTAATGTCAAAGCTCAAGGGCTTATCGCCTCGTGGTTCAAAGTTGGCAAATGGAAATTGACAGTCTTTTATCTCTCCGTGTAGACCTGGATCGTAAAATATGTATGCATCAAAAATGTTGCCACCGCTCGGAATAGTATCGTTGTAATCCTTTACACAATCTGGAACACCATCTTGACTCCGAACTTCGCTCAATACTTGCATCAATCCACCAGAGTTTTTGAAATGACCACCGGCATTACAAAATTGACCTCTGTGCACTTTACACCATAATACTTGTTTTCCAAACGCGTCTTGAAAACCGAGTTGTGGAAGAATTCCGGGGGGATAACCGAAATCATTCAACACGACGACGTATGTAAACATACCAGCTGCAGCTTGAATAATCCCAATGACCGCGTATGAGAAGACCACAAGCTTTTTCGTCACAAGATGGTCGACTGCAGCATTACGAGGAGCACGAAGCATGATATCATTTTCCGCACGTTCGTACGCCATTGAAATTGCTGGAATCATATCGGTTCCCAGGCAGATTGCGAGCATCAAAATTGTTGTTAGTGGAAGAGGCACTCGGATGACAGCATAGAATAAAAATGGGACCAGTTCCGGTATATTCACTGCCAATGCATAGGCAATCGACTTTTTCAGATTATCGAAAATAATGCGACCCTCTTCCACTCCATGCACAATCGAAGCGAAGTTATCATCCAGGAGAATCATATCTGCAGCTTCTTTGGAAACAGCAGATCCCATGATACCCATAGCGATACCTATATCGGCCTTTTTGAGTGCCGGTGAATCATTCACACCATCCCCTGTAACAGCCACAATTTCCTTACGACGCTGACAATTCTCTACGATAATGAGCTTCTGTTGTGGAGATGTTCGCGCAAACACTACTTGATTGTGATCTAGTATGCGATCCCATTCTTCTTCAGTCGTATCCATGCTTATGGTCCAACCAGGAACCACGATTGCCGGCGCAGAATTTGGATCTTGCCAGCCAGGATCACCCTCTCTTAAATTGTGTTTTTGATTCTCCTCCTCTAGATCTTCACATGTAGGTCCCCACAAAATACCAACTTTGTGAGCAATCGCTTTAGCTGTGACTGGATGATCTCCGGTCACCATGATCACACGGATACCAGCGCTTTTGCATTTCGATACAGCAATTGGAACTTCTGGACGAGGAGGGTCAATAAGTGCCATGAGACCGATGAAACAAAGTGGTTCTTCAGTTTTGGTATCTGGCGTGGGAACAATTTCGTAATCAACATCCTTCTCACCGAGCGGGAAGTTTGGATTATCAGTATTGAATTCGTAGGTGGAGTTATAAATGGAAGGATCCAACACCTTTTGCGCGAATCCAAGCACCCTCATCCCTTTTTTCGATAGCTCCAATTGACATTGTTCTATACTTTCAAGTCGTTCCGGAGTTAGATCCATTTCTTCACCTTTGATTGCAACCTTGGAGCAACGAGATAGTATTCGCTCTGGTGCGCCTTTCATCAGCAGTACCAATGGCTTGGAATCATCGTTTTCCTGTTTGTGAATCGATATTTGATACTTGTTTTTAGAATTGAAAGGAATCTCTTTCAATTTCATGTTCGCAGCGCGATATTCGATGATGTCGCGTTTATCGTGGCAAAATTTGATCATTGCTGATTCGGACGCATCTCCGATTGTGTCCCAATTTACTTTACGAATACTTCGGCCGTCTGAAGCAGTCACATATTCCATGAAGGGTATCCCTTTACCACGTGCCAGAGTTCCATCTGCGGCTTTAACCTTTTCAAATTTGGAATCTTCATCGAAAACGGCGTTATTACACAGTGTGGCACATCGCTGGAGCGCGAAGAACGAGGGATCATCGAGGTCGTATGTCGGAACTGGAGTGATCGAGCACTCCGCATCTAGTATCTCGTTATTGTACACAACATTGGCGACAGTCATCACGTTCTGAGTCAGAGTACCAGTTTTGTCGGAACAGATGCAACTCGTTGATCCCAGAGTCTCTACGCCTTCGAGATTTTTTACCAAGACCGCTTTACCTGCCATTCGATTGGCAGCGAGACTCAGACAGACAGTTACGGTTGCAAGTAGACCTTCTGGAACGTTAGCGACAATGATACCAATCATAAAAACAACATTTGTGACAACGTCGGTTTTGATGACAAACCCAATGATGAAAAAGATCACACCAATAGTGACTGCTACCGCCGCTATGATATGTACAAAGTGGTTGATCTCTCGTGCAATAGGAGTTAGTATGGTCGTCGTTGATGTAGCGAGTCGCGCAATCCTGCCCATGACCGTCTTATCTCCAATACGAACAACGATTCCCTTGCCAGATCCTTGAGGGACAAAAGTACCGAAGAAACAGAGATTTTTTGTTTCCAATGGATTTTCATCAGTGCAGTCGGGTACTCGCTTGAGCGGCTCAGGCTCTCCAGTCAAACAAGAATTATCGACAGCTAGATCATCGGAGCATTCAATGATCCGAATATCAGCAGGGACTTTATCACCGCCTTTAAGAATGATTAGATCCCCCCGAACCAATTGAGTAGCGTCGATTTTCTGTGAATTTCCCTCTCGTATCACTGTCGCCATCGTTGGCATCATATTTTTGAAGGATTCCATCAAATTGGACGACTTTCTATTTTGAAAGTATGAAAATGTACCAGTGATAACGACCACAAGAAATAAGACAATGCCAAGGTATAAATTGTTGGGATCTCCCTGTACGAAATAGAGAATAATGCACAATGCACCTCCCAGCCAAAGCAATAAGCTAAACAGTCCTGTAATTTCACGAAAATATTTGACAATTTCCGGCGTTTGTTTAGGTGGTGAGAGTCTATTGGGTCCTTCCTGCTCCAAACGACCGTCAACATCATGTGTACTCATTCCCTTTTACAATAAGAAAGCGTTAGCACTTGTACAAAGAGCTCTAAAATGCGCACATACATCAGCAATATGAGTTCCTAAATCAGCGATCAGCTCAGAGATTGACTGCTTATGTTCCTCCATGATAAGTTCTCGTTTCGTGTCATCGGTGTCATCCTTCTTCTCACCCTTTTTACGACGTCGTAGTGTCTGTCGATGTCTCAACTCTGTAGTGACAGCAACGATATCGGCTGAAGAGAGCCGAGGGACAGGTTCAGTTGCCTGCTTCATTGTTTCAACGTTTTCTCTCACAAAAGATGCAAAACAAGAATGAGCTCATTTTTCGTGTGCCGGGTACAAAGCGACGCATCCGTTGTGACCATTGAAGATCCAGCTGTACCGTTCATCCCTTTGCAGAAGATTTTGAATCGGATTTGGTAAAACGATTTTCGAATTGATATATCTGATTGGCGAATTATAAACAATGCCTGCGCCATAATTGAAGATCAGCTTTTATACTTGCTTCCTACTTGATGGAATTCATTCCCGCCATGTGGAATGCGTTAAATCTGATCGCGCCCTACCCCTTCACTAATGTCTGATTCGGAGCCTTTGGAATTTGAATGTGCACAAGGGAGAGAAATTGGTAACGAAGCGTTTTGGTCGCTTTCTTCTGCAAAACCAGGAAACGGCATTGATCAACTTCGGGATGGTATTTTTGTGCATCAGATTTATATCATATTATAGCTTATGTACCTAATTAGATAAAATCGATACGTTTTGGCAGTCCGATGGCGCTCAGCCTCATTGCATCAACATTGAATTCAATAAAAAGACACTCATACAGGAAATTGCATTTTATTTGTACTACAAGCTGGATGAAAGCTACACGCCCAAAAGAATATCTATCCGATCAGGAAACACTGTACAAGATTTGGTTGAGATACACTTACAGGAACTCGTGGAACCCAATGGGTGGGTGCGAGTTCCTCTGCACATTATAGAAAATGGCAAGGTACTCTAGAAAATCGTACTCGAATGAATCATCTGATTTCATTTTTGTCCGTCCACAGCATCGACCTTTGCGTACTTTTTTCCTACAAATTGTTGTGTTGGCAATGCATCAAAATGGGAGAGACACACATATCCGTCAAATCAAAATTTATTCTCCTCGTGAAACCAACATATTTGGTCCGAGTACAATCGAACCAACAACCGCTCAGATATCAGCATACTTTATGATTCGATGAGGCTATTGATACTTAACTTGAGCGAACATTGTCGAACCAGGGCATCAGTCCTCATTTAGAGGTTATGTTGAGCACAAGCGCGTGAAGTGCACCATTCAACCTATTAGTCTGTGTTTCTTTTCGCGTTCCGATTGTTTTTTTTGCATGATCTTTTAACTTTCGTAATAATTGCAGACGTTTCTCATGTGATGGTGTGCAGCGGCAGACTGTGTATACCGACTTTGTCTCCTTGAAAACTAATAGATTTACTGCGCTGGTCCCAACAGGAGGCGTCCAGCGAATTTGACCACTATCTGGATTGTAGTAGTATGTGTCATTTGTATCATCTAAATGATGCTCTGTCCAAGGAACAGGCAAAATCACTCGGTCGACAGAATGCTTTTCGACGTGGCGAAAACCTTTACAAAAGTCACATACTTGTGGCAAGATCTCATTCGGAGGAACATAAAATGCACTCAACCCTTTCTGGATAATATCCAATTGCTCTAGTGGTATAGAATCACATTGATCTTCTTTCGGGCCTCCATTTAATAAGGTTTCTTTGGTAGTGTGGTCAATTTGAAGATTTGTCGTATGACTCTTGTACCACAACTTCTGATAAGCTGATTTTGAAAATCCGGCTAGTTGACGGTCAGTATTTTTCTTGAAGCGCATCTGCCGGTGATCAGACTTTTTAAAGTCCAGTATAATCGAATCCTGTGTACTGCGCACTTCATCAAGACTAGATGCATTAGAGTCGTTGGATCTCCATGAGGTACTACCCATTTATAAAATCGAAATAGAATGGTCGATTTTTATGTCTCGTCTTGGCTAAAGATATCGCTATTTTTAGGTACATGCAATTTGGTAACCCATCCTCAGCAAAATCTTAAGCGAAATCAATCTGGTCACGAAACGCATCACTTCTTTGATTCACGAAGTTTTATACGTGCATCTGTATGCGATTATAGATGTCATTAGCTATTTTTTGCCCCGTTAGAAGTAGTATTTCTTACCATGCTCCGCAATTCTAACGTCAAATCAATTCGGTGGGGTGCACGTTGGCATTCACTATCAAGTAGGGGGACAGAAGGATAGCATTCAGCGCCCTCAAAATGTCTCAGCACTGCTTTGCGCTATCACATTACTGAAACGTGTGCATACGTAGCTCGAAAAAGCTTGGTTTCTTGACCGTCAGTACACCAAGTTGAAAACATGGTGAGAGGACGCATACATAAACGCACAGCAGTATCAATTTTGCTGCTGCATCAGCGTGATAGAGTTGCTACTCTTACAAGGATCAAGGTATTGCGATTATATAGCGTTACTTTTCGGCTGTAATGCCGCATATACGATCGAATACGTCACATAAAGCATCTAATTTCTGCTTCATCATAGAATAACACATTTCCTCACTGGTGTAATGCGACATGACTTATTGTAAAAGTTTTGGCTACTATTATGCAAGTTTTACGTCCTGCGAAAATCCTCGGTTCGATGCGGAGACGCCAACAACTTCTAAACATATCGTGACATTTTGAATTACAATTTTACAACCCAAAGTAAATGGTCCCCAACCTCTATATGAAGGTGCTTTAATAACTAGAGTAGAGCAGTAATTTACCCAGACGAGTGCGCATAAATGTCTACAAGAAACCTGCCCTGTGGTAATATTCTTCTTCAGTGTTACTATGCATCTTTTAGCGTAGCCTTGAGCAATTTTACGATCGCAAATGACCAAACTTCAAACACGGTCAATTCGGCGAAAAGATCGGCAGTTACAAAGTTGCAAGTATTTCACCGCGTGATCCACTTCAAGTACACAATTTCTCAGCTTTTATGGAATATTTTTGGAATCAGCACGAAGAGGCACAAGTTGTATGATATCATTGATCCTAGAACGCATCCACCGTTCATCGCAAAGATCTTTTCGTAGACCTTGTGCATACTATCACATAGTATTTGTAGGCCCATGCAAATTATTCAAATAATTTTTATACTCTATCATTTCAATGCCAAAAGATCAAAGTGCTCCAGGCCACATGCGCATAGACTGCTCAGGCAGTACACATCGTTTTCCAATAAGTCCTCAGCAAATCACGAGTACTGATTATGAATCCAATCAATTCTTTGTCGAATCCGACAAATGTTCTCTTGACACAGATACTAATGATTTCATACTTGCAAAAACAGCAAATGACCCTAGAGGTTTTTCGGATTTAGAGGATGTTTGGAATATGTCTCAGCATCACCTGAGGCCATTCAATAGCTCACCACGCGAATTAGCTAGTAGTGCAGCCTCAACTTCAGCCCCATCATCAGCATCCTTATCATCTAATCTAAACCCCGCTTGTCTGTCTTCGTTTTGCTCAAACACATCAGGTGGCGAATCAGAAAGTTGCTCTCAGACTTCATACAACACATCGATATCACTATCGCGGCCATCATTAGACCTAGCATCCTCAAATCCTGGGAAAAAAAGTACAAATGCTTTCCCATTGGCCTGCAGTTTCGAGGCATTTAGCCATCATTTTCACCTTCCACTCAAGGTTGCGGCTGAAAAGTTTGGCGTTCGAGCCACAGCATTCAAGAAAAGATGTCGGGCTATCGGTATCCGACATTGGCCGTATCGCAAAGTTCGAAGTCTTAAACGCTCCATACAAGAATTAGGTCGATGTAAGGAAGACGGAACAATTAACGAAAAGCAAAAGCATCAGTTTCAGAACTTCAAGATTCAACTGGACAAACTTCTCTCACCGGAGACTTATGGTAATTCCTTGTATTATATTTATTGAAATGACCAATCTCGAACTATTTGAAATAGGGATCGATCGTCACAAGCGTATGGTTCGTTTTCAGTTCAACGAGGATGATGATACTATAGACTCTGGCGATGAAGATGCTTCAACCAGCAGTCCAAATGTACAGGCAACATTTACAGACTGTTCAATCACTTCCATTAAGCTAAATGATGCAAAGATGTCACGAGCGATCGCACGATCCGGGCGTCGTGGCAAAACGGTAGCATCAGTAAATCACTCACTTTTGACCTCGAAAATTCATCATGCTTTGTATGTTACAGTCATTGACATCTTGTGGGCTGAACAAGACTGATGCGATGTTGAGTGGTGCGGATCCAAATCCGATGGCGAGCGTTTCAGTTCGATTCGCGAATCCGAATGAGTTCGGATTTGAATCTTATGATAACCTATTCGGGGACTTTAAACGGGAAAGTCATCTCGGATTTGATGATTTTGCGGGAACGGACTACTCTTCAGGGCAGTGCTTTATCGACTCTAGTATCGGTACACATGAGGACCTCTTTCTACCAAGTATACGATCGCCGACGGGTTGCGGACACTCGAATCAGTTCCCATCAAGTTCGGCATCCTCTATCTTGGTTCCACCCTGCAGTACGAGCAATCCTGTGTATACAAATTTGTCACCTTTGCCTGCATCAGCATCAATAGTCATGTCCCCGAGTGTTCCGTCAGTGACGTTTGCGACCAGCCAACACTCAACCGCTACAAACATTACCACAACCACGTCCGCTTCGGTTAGCGATCATATCTTTGATGACGATGATATGTTTCTACAATTATCACCAGACTGTGGGTGCATTGTCTAATGAAATGTTAATATGTTCTGTAAATTTAAATTTACTTTGTCAGAAAAAGTAGCAAATCACACTAAGGTCAACTTTAACTGCGTCTAAATGTAACTCACCGTGAAGGGGCAAATACCAGCCTTTTCTGCTTACAAGTCAATACTTAGACAGGGTATCTCGTGTTTGTCTTGAACAAAGTCTGCAAGCATTTGTTTCGATTATTTTTCACCTTGCTATTTCACATGTATCTCTGGCCATGTTATGCCAAAATTTGCATCCTAAAGCTTTCACTCTCAAGATCACATTTCGATGATGTAGATAGTGAGATAATTGGAACGATGTAACGAAAGAACATACGCGAGATGAATTATTTGATGCGATATGGAGGACTACCAGATAGTGTCTAGTCTACTCTTCATCATCGTCGTCTTCGACCTCTTCATCATGTTCCTCTTCCACTACAACTCCATCTTTCTGTGCGTTGTAAACATCCATTTGTTCCTGATATTTCACCTTCGCACCTTCATGCATTTTATGATACTTAGCGCGCTTCTTTTCTGGTAAATCACGCCACTTTTCCGCCAGCAAACGCGAAATATCAGTTATCTTCATATCCGGATTTTCCCGTCTGAGTGCATCACGAGCCTCATTGCAAAAAAAGAAATACGCTGATAATGCCCGCTTTGGAGCATCTGGGTCTTTCTTCTTACGGATTGATCGAGTTGTCTCGAATGATGGATCGGGAACGTAATCTTCTTTTTCCTCTTGATATCTTTTCTTATCAGCTTCCGCTAACTCTTCATACGGCTATTAAACGATAGTGAACCACACGTCACAAGAGTCAACAACTGCTTTCATTTGACTTGTTACTAAACTCACCTTTCGGTCTTCTGGTTTGCATTGTTTCCATCTTTTCCCAATTTCTGTAGAGATTTGTAAGAATTCTAGCTCTATAATCAGACCCAATTCAGTTGTGAGCTACTAAGCGAAGCTAGGCAACGTGCGTACCTGGCATTTCCTTCTTGACTTGATCTCGAATATCATTACTAAAAAACATAAAAGCGGAAAGTGCACGCTTTGGAGCATTTTTATCTTTCTTTCGTCGAATACGGCGCCTTGTATCGCCTGTATCCGCAGTTTTGGTGCGCGCCATAGTCTATATGAAGTCGCTCGCTGGTTGTATTGGCTGTATAAGTTTTCGGAGGCTTTTCACCCACTGTTGTGCTGATGCTAGTTTGGCTTGGTTCTGTAGAGCAAAAGGGAATTTAAGTCGAGCCAAAAAGTGATACAGTTTTGTAAGACTGAAAAACCTTGGTAAGGTGAGATCTGTACAATAGAAAAGCATTTCACAGGAGAAACTCTCATCTCTAATATAAATAGAGTGACATATGCAGGATTGTATTGAATTTTTATATATATAAAACGCCATTGTTGAGAAAACGACTAAGACAAAAAAAGGCGTATTTGACTTGAACAAAGTATTCGAAAGAGATAGGTGGAGCTGACGGTTGAGAAATTGACGGGTCAGGAAATGACGTAGGTGTTAGGGGTCTACGCGCAAGGTTTTTTGGGAGGAAAGACATGCGGCGAATGTAGTGGGTATGGTGTAATTGGTGGAAATCCCAAACCCGCTTGTCCAATCATTATCACCTTCTTCTCGGGATTGGTGATGTCTGAAAGTGTGGAGGAATTTACAGCGAAAGTAGAAAAGCTTGATATATGTCAGATAGACGGTGGAAAGCATGGAAGACATTCGAGTAACTCTCGAAATGGAATGAAAAATATATGTTACAAATTCATGCAACGCAGATGCAAAAACACAAACTGCGTATACATTCACGATGGCAAGTTGTGTCCTCAATATTATAGGACGGGGCACTGTAGTCGTGCGGATGAGTGTACCAAGAACCACTTTGTCAGCGCACTTGAGAAAGAAGAAGCGCCTGAAGATACAAAAGAAAAAAGAACACACCGAAAACCTGGAAAACGCACCATTAAACGAAACACGGAAACGTGGGAACCAATGAAGAAGCCAGTGGATGTGCGCATAGTTTTTGATTTGGGTCACATGGAGCAAAAATGTACCACACAATTGACTGATCGCGACATCTTATTGGCTCCAAACTTGTTTCACGAGTATCCAACACATTACATTTATAATCAACTGGTACAAGAGATTGAAAATTGTGGTTTGCCAAAGGGTAATTTACTTAAGTTATGGCATGGGGGAATGATAAGATTGAGGGCACGCACTTCATTGCTGATGACAAGATGGCGTGGAAAAAGGCTTGTCCGACGTTCGAACTCGTACTTGATCGAGTAAAAACGTTTTTCCAGATGGAAATCCGGGCAACGCGTTTCAATTGGTACAAAGACACGTCACAATGGAAACCATTTCATTTTGACGCAGCTGCTATGAAACCTGAAAAAGCCGCATTGCAAAATTTTACGGTAGGAGTATCTTTCGGCGCCACACGAGATGCCGCGTTTGAGCATGCATCAACCAAGACAGTGTTAAGTCTCCCACAAGCTGATGGATGCATATACGCTTTTGCTAAAGATACTAATATTTTATGGCGACACGGCATTCTGCAAGACAATCCCGTCAGAAATGAAGGTAGAATCTCCATCATTGCTTGGGGCTGGGTTGATCAGATGGTACCCGTCGCATGAATTGATATGTAATTCAGTCAACTATCGAGGATATTTATAGTAGGTAGAGAGGGTAACGATTTTGCCCGATAAGATGCGTTAATAGCGATCGACATAGTTGCTAAATATACTCACTGTTAAGGGTAGCAGCGGAACCCTTCTAACGGACATCGAGATAGGAGCTAATTGACCTTGAAAAGTTTTGGATTTGCGCCAACTTGGCTAGACTCTAGCTCTAAAGACTTCATTGCTCCGGTAGGAAGGGTCAATAAGCATCGACTCTGAATATCTGAGGTAGAATGTGTCACCATGCAGAACCGTCAAGTCTTCAACTGAATTTGACTTGTCAGAGTTTGCAAGCAAATCGTTACACATGATTTCAGACATTGATGACGGATCTCGTAACCTTCTAAGCTGACAGAGTAGAATCTGGCTTTGTATCAGGCTTCATTCGAATGCCTATAGAGTATATATTTGCGTGCGATGAATCCACGAAAACAGTTTTCTAATGTAAGGTTGTTTTGTCAGAGTGCAACTTCAATCTACGATTTGAAATGAAAGGAAATGGTGATTACCACTGAACTCCGCCTTTTTTAATATCCCATCGTGCATACATTTCTGAGCGCGAAAAAGCATGTGAAGTTGTGATACCTGAGCTCATGTCCCACAGAACATTGCTATATTCCTTTTGATATATAAAAGCCGTCGTCACTATTCTCCTCACACATTTCGATAAATTAATAAGAAAAGCAAGTAAGTCACGGTCACCGATGCTCACAAGTATATGTAGTCGACTCGCAATCCAGGGATGTGTTTAAAATTCATTTAAGTCATAGAGCCGCATACACGTACCAATGACTATTGCAAGAAACAGAGCTAATATCGATGTTTGGTTGTAAGTACGATATCGTGCTTTGTGAATATTGTTGTGAGCATGCTAACGATGCTGTTATGATCCGAATATTCTACGGCCAAACGATGTTTGCAATAAACTTCGAAGCTTTGTGATTATATACTCGTGTCAAAAAATCCAAATTTTACCGGAGTCACGGTTTTTTCAAAATATATATTGTTCACTGTAGCCCGATCCTTTAACAGAGATTTTCAAAAGAAGTTAAGAACCGGTAAAAATTTGAAAAAGATAACGTTAAAAATACAGTCCAGAAATTTTCATGCTTTCAGAGACTTTGTATTCGTTGGGATTATAAGCCAATCAGCAGCTCGTATTCCAAAAATAATCTAGCTAATTCAACTTTCACAAAAAGAAAATCCGAAAACAACATTCGTTTTGATCGAACAGTCCATCGTAATCTCGGAGACATGAATCAAAAGTTAGCAGATTGGATCTTGAGAGCAAAAAAACGGACTAAAAAACAGGATCGAAGCCAAACAATTCAAAATAAAAGCCGACTTTTGCAGTGTTAAGATACTCGGTGCTCTGCCATTATACAATTTGACCTGAGTGATACAGCAGGTATTATACGACAAACGTGTTAACACAAGCATGTTACAACAACGCTATGAAATCCATCACACTATAGGTGAAGCATTATACGGTCAAGTATGGTTCTGTCTTGATCAGTCATTTCACAATCGACCCGTTGCAATCAAACAAATCGATCTGGCACAAGTACATCAGGTGCTGTTAGGTAACAAACAAATGGACAATCCATTCAACGAAGGCCTCACAATACATAAGCTTATGAGTGGTGGAAAACCTCACAATCACATTCTTCAGTTTTATGACGCATTCATCGTCGATCAATCGTACTATGTTGTGATGGAATACTGCGAAGGAGGCGATTTGTTAGATTTATTGCAATCTATGCCGCAACACCGATTTCCGGAGCCTATCGCCATGCGATATTTTCGTCAGATTGTACACGGCCTTAGGCATTTACACACACAAAATATTGCACATCGTGACATATCACTTGAGAATATTTTGATGAAAAGAAACCAGTGCAAAATATGTGATTTCGGCTTGAGTACTCCAGCTCATCGTATGTGTTCAGAAACGGTGGGGAAAGCGTACTACATGGCTCCTGAAGTTGTTCTTGGTGAGCAATATGATCCCGCCGCTGCTGATGTGTGGTCTTTGGGAATTCTGCTATTTATCATGCTGACAGGTTCTCCTCTGACTCCGAGTGCTTCAGAGGAAGAGAAAGCATTCATGGCGTTTAAGAAGTACGGAGTAGCAGGAATTATTTTCTCTTGGGAAATGCATTTGCTTCTTTCCGATGAGGTCGTCGACTTATTGAGCGGTTTGTTGCAATTGTCGCCACTCAAACGATTGACAATCGAAGAAATTATTCTGCATACAGCTTTTGCGACAAACGTGTGGTAGAGGAAACGCCCAGCCGTCATGGCAATTTTAGAACAGAGCACCCGCTCAAGCAGTAGCTGTAATTTTGCTTGTGATCATTCCGCTTAACTTCTTAACCGAATTTAGTTACGGACACTTTTTATGTATCAACGACGGACCATGTTCTGCGTACTCTTCTTTGGACATCCACATTTCATGAAATGACCCGAGTGAGCCAAGGATTGATCCACCAAGGAATGATCCGATTTTTCGTTCCTGAGGTTGAGCTGCGATTACTTTGACTCGAACATTGGTGCCTGTGCCGATCGTACCACTATTGGTATTCATACTTGGTTGCGTGTTCCCTGATACAGGAAAAGATCGTTTTTGTAACGACACCGCTGCCTCTTTCTCCAGTCGATTTGTCAGATTCTCGAAACAAGAACTGCCACCGGTCACGATAATATTCTGAAACAAGTCTCGGCGTGCATCTGTCTCGGTTGTATACCCACCCACATCACAGATAAGTTTAGAAAGCGACATCCCATTCGGAGACGTGGAGACGGTACGTGAGTCTTCTATATCACTTTTAAAGTAATGTTCTGCTACACTGAATCTCTCCGCACCTAATGAGATGATCGTTTTGTCCGGTAACTCATACTGAATACGTGGTAATTGCGTATTTTCATTTTCCAAAAATGTGCTATCTGCAACATGACAAAGATTGCTTTCTTTTGCTTGTGTGTAATACGTCCAAAGAGGGTGCTTCAGCTCTGTGCATAAGTTCTGCGACTCCCACTGCGCGTGCAACCTTGACTGTAAGAATGCGTCTAGATCAAAACCACCAAATTCAACCATTTGTGTTCGAGGGTACCGGAATGCGTATCCTTCTTGGACAGTGGATACACTAGTATACGTCGCACCCATTTCCACTACCAATCCACTGGTACGTGCGTTGGCATAACAAGCCAAAACCGAGCTCTTGGAACAAAATAGAGCCGGAAGTTGTAGTTGCTCCATGAGCGCTTGTACCATTTCCTCTCGGGCTTTTCGACTCTGCTTTATATCTTCCTTACTATGTTCGAGAATGGTACTGTCCAAATGATGTCTAATAGGTGCATTAACACTATTCCTCACGTTCGCGTTTGGAGATCGCATTCGTGAATCTGCTTCCTTTGTATCAATCCCTCTCCCTAAGGTAACACCTTTGTCGGATAATTTATCAAAATTACCAAATGGGCGTTCCACCAATAGAAGAGGACGTTCAGCCCAGTCTACTTGAAGATTCGTAGTACCCATTTTCAAGAGCCAATCACAAATTCCTTCAGTATCAAATTCCATTTCTTTTGCTTCTTTTGCGACTTGGAAGTGATCTTTACCAACTCTCCGCGACAGTATACTCTCGTATACGTGAGGAAAGTCTTCGCCCGCGTATCCTAATTTACATCGTGACGTGCCGTATTCGAATATCAACGCACCCAGGTCATTTGCTTCAGCTTGTGCACTTGTATGAGCAGACAAGTTGATTGATTTGTTGTGATTATTGTTTGTAAACGTTGTTGTCCCCGTGCTTTCTTTCTCGTTGAAAGTGTTGCTATCGGCATCATTCACGCTTTGTCCACCAGTGTACATTCTTTTATGTAATGTACGGTACCTACTTGTGCGGGTTCCGTAGCTGTGCACAAGAATGATGAAAATGTTCGTCACAGTGACAATAAGGTCTCTCTGAACCAATTTGGAATGGCCGAAAGTGCATTTCACCTGATATGTCAACCTCTCTCACTCCTAAGGTCTTTTTCCTATCTTCTTTTCGTGAAAGCGCTTTGTCAGTCCCATGGATTTGAATCAAAAACTGAATGAATTAATAGAAAAGACCTGAGGCAAATGACACCTTACACCACAAATTGTTGAAATGGAGAAACTGAGCTGTACCGTCATCTCATGTGGTCGGATCGCCTTTGAAAACTCCTTATGCACAACCGCATGCACAATAGAATTGGAAGAGTACTCATAATCAGTCAAGCTGCGATCTACATTCTTCGACTTGTATTCTCCTTACCCATCAGATTATGCTATTCGTGTGATTTTTGATGAAAGTCGGATAATGCTTCAAATGAGCATTGCTCGTGCCGCAACCCGGTGACTAGAGTGGTAGGATTAACACCCGACGGTTTTACACGTAACGCATTCGTCTTATTTCTAATTAATTTATTATCGAGCTGACCAAGTGCAAGTTCAGTCAGTTGTAAACGATGTGAAGAAATAATTGGCTCTCTGCTATCGATTCCAGCCGTCCTTTAGCAGCACTTCCTGATGCAAACGTTCTGCTTGAACAATGTATCTCGAAAGTTACTAGGGGCAAAATGAGGCTTCTCTTCACATCTGATGAAGTTGTTAGCACATCTACTAACAGGTGTTCTGGCCATGAGCTCAAGCTTTCGGCTCGGAGATACTAGCTGACGCGGGGACACTGCCTCGTATCGTCGATTTGAGTTTTACCACCAGCCAACTGAAATTAATGGTTGACGACGAAATAAAGCGTAAGCCCGGTTTAGTGACTAAATTCAATCGTAATTTGGGACCAGGTGATTAAATTCTTTTTAAGAAATATTTTGGTCGTGTTCAATCCCGCAACTGATCGTGTGAACCTTCTCTTCCTACTTTTCAAACCACTACGCAACTCTTGGCTCGCTAAAAAACCAGCCTGACTTGATGCCTACCTTACATTGAATGACTATTACTGGACCATTATCCATTAACACGCACACCTTTCTGGAGAGAGAAAGACACACAAGATATTTCAACTTTTCAGCATCGTTTGATGCAACAACCTCACACTCTTCAGAACCATCAACGAACTAGATAATATCCCGAATTTGAGTAGCTTATGTTTCTCAATCACATCGCATGGCACTGTGTCACCCCATAGCTCACCTTCACCACTTATACCATCTTTGGCTACCGACTTACGGCATTATGCAAATGCTTATTGTGAACCCTGCAGAAATTATTCAAGAAGTCGACTTATCTTCGCATTATCTATCCGCGCGTACATAACAAGCAAGTCATGGACTTTTGCAGCTCCTATACGCATGGGTTACGGCCTTTTGCGACTACTGTTGTGGACAGTATTTCATTGGACATGTAGCTTGGTTCTATCTAAGCACCATATGAGCTTTTAGCAGTTTGATACCGTGTCCTGCGACATTAAATCACATGCATATCGAGCCCCAGCGTATCGTCTGAAGAACGTTTACTTTTTAGAGTTCGGATCAGCTGAAATCATCTTGATTGTGCGCGATCACTTCCACCATCTCGACAGACTTCTATTTATGTCACCTTATAAAGCATACTCTTAATGCAGCAGTGACACCAGTAATCAACAGCTACGCCACAGAGATGATTTTAATCGCAACACGTTATAAGCTCAATGTTTCTGGTGGCATCGCTGATGAGTGAGACAACGCAATTTCTAGTATTCAAACGAATGAATGCTGACCTCGACTGTCCACCGACATCATAAGTAGCACTCCTTCCAAAAATCCTCCTTGTTACCACACCAGCCTGCACCGGAATCAGCATAACTGCCAAGTTGACTTATCAGAGAGGAAGGGGGCGAGTCAGATCCGTCTGTATTCGTCGTCAGTACGCTGTGATAAATTTTTGGTCTGGCGTTGCCAAAGACGTGCAGGCTCAGTATCCTTGCAGTCAGGCGGTCGGCGATGGTACATTTCCGTCTCCCCTAGCTTGCGCCTTCCGTCATTTTCAAGGCGCGAGAAACATCACGCATTCACGTGCGTCAAAACTTTGTCGCCGTAAGGCTCCCATCAGCCTGGGTGCTCTGCGATCGTACCATGAGAAGTACCCGGGATATGTTGACCTCTTGTAGCACCTCACCGTTAAGAGATGCTTGTGTGCCGTTGCAGCAACAGTCATCTCATTATAGTCTGTAATAAAGAAGCGCTCAGTCCAAGGGACCCCTCTGAATTTCATCGGGAAGTACAGGTGGAGGCCATAGCGATTTACAGAAACTAAGCGCTCAAAGTCCTAGCTTGCGCAGGTGCAGTCCTGATGGGGCGCGACGCGAGCTGGCGTTGACTGTTTCATTTCGCGGTATGGGATGTGTGTCATTGCTCTTCTTAGTGGACCAAATGCTCGTGTCGTCGATTCGATCATGTTTAGCGGCGCAACAAATAAGCAGTTTTTCTTAGCCATACTTGTAGTATATAGTGAAGAAGAAATGCTTTCCCTACCGTAAGATTTAATGATCCTCAAATGCTTCCTACTGCTGCAATCCGTGCGTACTAAGCAAGAAATGAAGGCGACGTTATGCGTTTTTATGTTTAGTAAATGTTCCAAATCATTGTCAGAGAGGTGACAAGAAACAGGGACACTCTTCCATTGTTGGATCTGAATGAGGTATTGCACGCCTTGTCGATAAGATATCACGAAACGTGCTCATTTGGATATAACTAAGCGATCATTTCAGCATACACTTTTGGTAGCAGGTAGAAGTTTTGGCTATTTCGTTTGGTTCCTTGGAATTGGTTTTATGTCTGATTTAAACATTCTACTTATGGAGTGTATGCTAATATGTAGCTTGTGCGCACAGCTAAAAGACTTGAATATGCTGTACGGCTACTTGGTTCCTTTATTCGTCTTGCACGGCAGCGGGATACATCATGGAGTAGCAGATCTGGAGGCGGGACATAATCAAGCCTGAAGCCTTCTTTAATAAACAGTTCTGCGCGATATTAAAAACTCAAGACGAGACTTCATTGATTGTGGGCACTGCAATGTTCATTAACGGAATTGCAGGATAGTTCAGATGTGTAGATAATTTCGCTTCATGAAAGCGTCAATGTGTTGATTCAATTCTTCCCCAGAGGCCACATGAATGATACAGGTGTATCAGAAAAGAGTATTTAGTCAGTACGAAGCCGGCCATCTCGACCAAAACACCCAAATCTCTGTGAAATGTCCGTGCCTGTATGTGAATTTGCAAGGCAGTACTCGTGCACAAATCACTCAAAATTTAAAAGACATATTTACATGATACGGATTTTACCATTGACTATGTACCGAGAATGTTTTTCTTCCACATAAGATTGCTAAATTTACAACTCAATAAAAAGGCGCCGCCCAGTGACGCGCTACTTGGGCTCATGTAGCGTACTTGATCACTATGAGAAGTTGAAATGATGGAGGGAAACCACAAAGAAAGCGATAAATTTTCCGCTCGTTGCTACGTGCTCGGTGCCCTTGTCATATGGTTGATTTTGTTTTCCTGCAAAAGCGCCGGCCCACTGCTACATCGATCGTGCTGAAGATCGCTTCTATCATTTAACAAATCGTGCTTCAATTTTCTATCGTCTCGAAAGCTTTTTCCAAAAAAGGAAAGCATTAACGAAGCAGCAGCTTCCGTATTCCTCTCAAGTCGTACTTCATCCGCTGGCAGATCTTCCAGGATATTTTTGCTTGGTTGTACGGATTTATGAAAGAGACTTTTTTTTACTCGTTCCAGCTTTCCATTGGCATCCGGATCGTCAATTACGTCTTTCAACTTGGTTTCTAGATGAAAAATGTGACGCGAGTACTTCATCTTTTCTTCCACCGTATGTGTATTGTCTTGTGCTTTTTTAAGCATGTCGATCGTTCGTAATAACGACCGGATTTGACGATGCGGCCACCTTTTGATTCCACAGCGGCGACAAATGCGCTTGAGAAAAGTAGTACAAATGCCGAATTCCCGAGCTACTTGTACAATAGGCTTATTAAAGTGAGGTCGGAGATCAGATAGTCTGATGTCTCTGGATGTTGAGGTCAATTGCGCTTTGCGTTGTAACAACCCTCTACAAGTTTGTACTCGGAATTGCGGTTTATGGATAAGCGTAACTGTTTTTTCAGATACTTCGTCATGAGCTTTGGTCAGACAATATAGATGAGAAGAGCGTTCAGCGACAGTTGAGGATGTAATACCGTCCGATGCGTTTATGCGCATTTTTGCCAAAGAAACACCGGCCTGGATTTCTGTATTGCTCAGACAGCACAATGATGAAGGAGCTACCCGATTCATCGCCGCGGTGACTTGTGAGTAACTGTACTTTGTCAGCAATTATCGAGCGAGACAATCAAGGTAAGTGAAATGCTCGAAAAACTTTTCAGCTCTTAGTTTTTCGAAAGAGTTTCATTCATGTATTAAACACTTGATTTGTGGTCCTAGGTCTATGGTCAAACGGAAGCAACTATGCCTTAGAGACTTTATGTGCAAAAATGTTGCACGCTCACAGTGAGAAGGGGTCACCACAGCCAGGAGGGCCTCAAGCAGATATCTAGAAGACTAATTCCAACCGTGGGTTTGTTCGAATAATTGTAGGTAGGTATGCAGGGGCTTCGGACAAGGCCTTACCCAACACTTTTCAGCACAGTCAAAAAAATCAAGCTGAGTAAGAGTCTTTACCATGCAAAAAAGTTTGCCGATATTTTTAGCCGTTGCTGCTCTTTTCCTTCATGCTAAGTCAAGTACGGAATACGATTTGTTGCGTCATGATGGTCAATTCTTTTTCAAATTGCCCGAGGAAAATTACGTTTTCATTAGACTTCATGATGTTCGCTCAATTCTACCGTCAGGTACGATCCCAACGTCACCAAACAATTGTTTGGACGACTATTATCAACATTCATACGATGAAAAGGAGATTAACTTACATGGGATGATACCAGAATCGGCGAAGAGCGGTCAAGTGTCAGGGGTACTGGACCACAAGCCTCTCAATAAGCTGGGTCGGTGTCTATGAGGCTGACAAAAAAAGCTGGAACATCGTTCTAGCACTCCATCAAGTAGGGTCCCTCACTCCTGCCATGATATTGGGGCTAGGCCAGAGTAACTTTAACAGAGAGCTGTTTCCGGTCGTGCTAAAGCTTCTTCCAACGAATAACAAAATCGTATTCCAAAAGAACTTGAAGCAAGCACAACGTGAGCGAGTCATCAATACGGAAGCTGGTTTTTTCAAATGGACACCACAAAAAGAAATCGCGACAATTTCCTCACCTTCGGTTGGTGAATTTGTATCATTTGCGCTGGATGACTTCGTGCAATTGCCGCGCTGCTTGATTAATAAGCTTCCGGAGACTTGCGCTGTCACATACCCGGACGAAGCAAAAACCAAACAAGTATGTATCAGTATTTCATGCACGTGTAATACATGGATGCTTAGCTACGACAGAAAGAACGAAAATCAAGCCAGTATATCCCTCACTCTCGAAGACTTGATGCATGACGAAGAGGAGATGAATGCTGGCATGTGCAGCACGGTGATTCGGGCAACACCACAAAAAGCAGTTGGGGCCGAGGCGAGAATGAAAACAATTGGCTTGGGCACTTTGAAGTCAAAGTACGTTGTTATCGACGAACGTGGATACCAAATCCTTGACAGTAAATTTGCGGAAGCTGAATCGACGCCGAGAGATCGAGAAACTCGCACAATTTATGAGAATTAATCGAAGATCAGCGATTTTGCCTGCCCAGAGTATAACTGGATTTGACAGTAGAAAAAGATTCCGATGCGCTCTTGCAAGCACATTGCTCTGAATTCGGAAGCTGTTCTTAGTTAGTGTCACACTCAAAATAGATAATATCCATTTAGCTCTTGGTGACGCCCGTTGCAATTAATTCTAATACAAGCGTTGATCTATAAATGTGAGCATGCGCTTAGGGAGCGACGTTTGCGTAAGCCTTTGACCTCGTCATAGCGTTTAGATAAAGCCGGTCTGTGCTCTAGACCTCTTTGTGGATCGCAGCCAGACTGCACTCTTTATGGAAGTTACGTTACATTATACTTACTTCACTCTTTATAGCCGGTAGTTCACTTAAAGTACTCGTTCGATCAGATATTTTCTTAATACGGTAACATGTTAAATGTAATGTGTTTACGCAACTGCACCCATCCGACGGTCACTCCTATCGTTACAATTCACTCAAATACAGTTCTTATCGAACATTTGTGCGGTATGCATCTGATGGCAAAAAGGTCCACAGTTTTCTAGACTACAAAATGAACCCCGAAACGCATCAATGGGAGGTATTGGTCAGATGGCAGAGATGGACAAAGCCGAAAATAGCTGGGTGTCTGCGCGTATCCTCTTGGATGATGTACCGCTGTAATTGGCGTGGTGGATACATACCGATGCTAGGCGGAAGATATGCGAAGTTTCGTCCTCAATGGAACTTCAAGTGGGTGAGGGAAATGATCTGTGTTATGTGTAACTTTTACAGACAATAGATAACGTATTCAGCGCCACTAGCCGATAAAAGCTCTGAATTCACGCACTTGACGTTTGCTGGAAACTAGGTAAGAGATCCCGAGAAATAGTCGAAAGGGATCTGCTTGTAGGAAGCATAAAGATAGCAGTCTGATAGATACAATTATATTATATCGAGGTCACTTGCGATGCGTCTCCCAATACACATAAAAATTCACACGGAGCGTTACATGTACAAAAGATACGACTTCAGCTAATACATATCTCATTTATATTATACAGATCTCTCTAGATCTGTTCGTCATTAATCAAAGGTGTCTATATTACTAGAATGTTTGATTATCTCTGCTATATTACACAATAAATAAGAGTTTCCCGGAAATACCTTGTCCGAGCTGATATGTGTCTATTTCTTGCTCTTGGCAGTCTTTTATTGTGGCGACCTCACTCCATCACAATGCAAGGCTGTTCCTACCTCGTAAACGATGTAATCCAGAGGTACAGTGCTCTACAAATTCGCAACCGCCACATTACGGTAACATGGCTACCAAATAGTACTAAATAATACTAGGATCCGCGGAGTTGCACTTGCACTGCTACATGCCGGTACCGACCGGTGCCGACTGTCTATCATGAGAAAGCATGCATAACATTGAGACAAGAAGATTTCGTTGATTAAATTAGAAAAAAGTTTTATTAATTAGAAAAGAAAATTAGCTGTTCCTACTTCCTACATTGATTGTTTGTTGGCTGCTTTTAAGCAATTGTCTGATCTGACGCTGCAAGTGCTCAATCGTTTTACGTAATTCTTCCACTTTGTGATGTAGTTCATCATTTTCGAGTCTTAGTGCTCTGTTAAGCTTTTTATAAAAGTTTGGTGAGCTGTCACCATCAATTTCGGTATCAGGACCCTTTGTAGCCATAAGACTGCTAGTTGAGACTTGTTTTAATTGCTGTCGGTATTCACCGAGTAGCCGCACTGCATGTTGATGTTCGGTTTGAACTTGTTTTAGGCTAACTGTTCGAGCCTCCAGTTCTGCTACAGTCGTTTTGAGCTGCACGGCAAGCTTTTCGATGCAATTTTTTTGAGCAGCCGCCTCAGCTTCGTGCTGTTCAAGTCGCACTGTTTGCGCTTCATTCATTTTTGCAAGCTCGACGAGCGCGTCATTTTGACGAGTAAAGGCTGACTCAGTTTGAGCCTTCGAAGCCCTGAGATGACCAATCTCTCGTCTGAGCGACTCGTTTTCTTCGCGGAGTCTTTGGAGCTCAGTTTTCGTGGTCGCTGGAGTTGCCGCCCGGGTGCGCTGATGTGGCTGCTCCTGAATTGGAACATAGCCACCACCAACGCGGCGCATGTTGGCGGGTGTTAGTCGCGAGTTTCTTGTCGTTTGTCGGGTGTTCATCGTAAGTTCAATAATGATAATGAACGCAGTCCGATGATTGAGCATAGAAGACGAAAGAATACGACAGAAGAAAAAGAACAGCATTATATTGAGTCTCTTAGCAAAGAATTCGGCTTCTCCGTTTCCTATAGGAGTTTCTAGTATCGTGATGAGGCCCTTGAAATGAGAATTCGACGGATATAAATCAGATGGGAATTGACCAATTCAAATTTTAGTTGATGTTATGTGACCAGACAATGGAATCACTATGAAGGAATCGTTTATTAAATTGTAAGAACTGGAATATATTGAAAATGTTAATTTAGTGGTATCTTTATTGCGTTCATTTATCTGACAATACTAGATCAACTGCGTTCGACAAGATTTAAGACAGTCCTACGTGTATGACGTGAAGTATCGTATGCAATTCCACCCGCTTTGCGACATTCTTGAAGCGCTTTATTTTCGATGGACGCAAGCATCCGTGAGTGATGGATCGGTTTTATTTCGCGTTACAACAAAACGCGCGTTGACGACCAGAGAAGCTCTTGACACAAGTTGACGGCGCATTTCCGGCTCCAGCTACTAACGTCCACACCCTTTGCATACACTACGCGCCATTAAAAAAAATCTCAGGCTGTCGCGCAACATGAAATCATCCTGATGCATTCTCCGGTGCATGTTGTGAATAGGTAAGGTATCCTGATCAAGCGCGACAGACGTCCGGACGCGCACTTATCAGCATGATACTGAAGTACAGATAGCGTCTTGGCTCCTCGAGTAGATTTGTCTCGCTTCGTAATGAATTTGATGTATCCGTTGCTTTCGAGCCATTTTAATTGAATATATAATCTATCAATTGATGATGATGTGTCAACTGGAATGATGTAACAGCGTGCTCGTACCACCCTTTTCCATCCCCGCTCATGGTCATAGACATGGTTAAGTGCGCTTCCAGGAGCATGCGAACGACATAATCAGAAAAGAAAAAGTTGCTTTTCAAATGTCTCTCATCTGTAAGGAAATGGTAGCGAGTATAATAGTGAGTATTGACAAAGAGTACCGTAGATTGCTTAAATAAAGATTAGCGACATCGAAACCTTGAATCTCAATTATCCCACATTTTTACTTGCCTTACTCCTATCTTTCCAATTGCTTATACTATTGGGGTAACAAAAACACAAAAAGGTCCCACAAGCACCCAATTCGTCGATTGAAATAGTACTTCAGATATTTGCGCATAAATGGCAACTTCTAAGCTGACTGATGACGACACTCTGTCCTCCATTTTATCTCCATTACAGACATTCTCTTTCAATTAATTACGTACAAACATAATGTAGGATCACCAAATCGCAGCGTCATCAAATGACTTTTGCCAGCACATTCAGAAAATTGAAGCCACAAAGTTCAATCAGCAATATACTTTTGAACGTAATCGAATGGAACCCTTTGTAAAGCGTTCAGTTGACGTGTGTAATGCTTACAGCAATACCACTACCTCAGCGAAAAGCGCGAATGACATCGCACGGTTTCGTTTCCTCTGGACACATATGGACGGAAGGGTAGGGTTATGCAGATTGGTTTCCAGTCGACTGCTGCATGTCTCACTCGAAACTGAACAGCACAGCCAACACACTGAAGTGAATGTCCTTCGCTTAACATCACTTTTTAATTGGCAAGCAATCTGACATGACTCTTAATTTGTTGTTCGCGTGCGGAAATGCACGACATTCCACTGGCGATCACATCCCCAACAGAAAATCAAGACGACGATTTGAATATCTCCGGAGTAAGTGGAGTCATATAGATTCGCACAAAGCAAGGAAGAGCGTACGCTACAGTAAAGCTGCATCAGAAGATTTGACAGTATCGGATGATTTTGACTTCGAACGGACTTCAATTGCAGGTCGTAAACATGGGTTTCATCGTACCTACACTCAGGAGGTTATGATCAAAACAATCCAAGTTGATTGGATTAATATCTTTGTCAGTCGCATTTTGCGCTTAGTTATTGGTAGAAAGCCTTATTTGGAATATCTACGAATCGAAGGTCAAGTTCGACAGCGTCAATACATCGGCTTGGATACGACTATGAAGCGTTTGGAGAAGAACAAATTACTGGTCGAATTTAAATCGAGCGGAAAAGACGTCGTAGCGTATAACCCAGCGGAAAATAACGATGAACGTGATTACATAAAATATTGCGACGTGCATCATCGCGTTGCTGATCCGCGATGGGTTTTGAAATTCAACAGCAAAGAAGAACGTGATTGTTGGGCTCGGAAGATACAAGATGCTTTGGATTTATATGTATGGCTACGAAGATACAAACTGGGTCGTTTGATTGCTCAGTCTGATGGGACAACAGTCGTGGAATGTTTTTCACAAGCGGAGAAAGCAGATGGAAGAAGCAAATTGCTTTCTGTGATGAAGTTGATCAAGGTTGACTCGATGCAGCAGATCAGGAGAGTGAAAGAAGAGATAGCAATCCATCAAATGATTTCGAATCCAGCGAAGCAACACAACAATGTACTTAGAATGTTTGACTGGCATCGTCAAGATGGACACGGGTACCTAATATTAGAGCATTGCAATGGTGGAGATTTGCACGATCTGATTTTAGAGAATGGAAAGCTTGACGAAACAACAGCAAAAACGATTTTTAAGCAACTTCTGATTGCCATTCAGTATTTGCATGGACGAGGTATTATACATATGGACGTGAAACCAGAAAACATTCTCATACAGAACCATTCGAATGGAACAATTGGTGTAAAGTTGGGCGATTTTGGTGCGGCTAGGAGGATCGACTCGAGTTGTAATGTGAGCTCACTTAGCTGTACCATTGGCTTTGCGGCACCGGAGATTCTGGTTGGAGGTTTTGTCACCCCTGCTGCTGACGTATTTAGTGCTGGTGTCGTTCTCTACTCGATGCTCGCTGGATACCGACCTTTTCTTGCGAACAATGATGAAGAGGCTCGAAGAGATTGTATTGAAGGTAAATACGATTTCGAGGGTTTTGCATGGCGAAATGTCAGCGATTCAGCAAAAGATCTCATTCGAAAAATGCTACACACATCTTTCAAAGATCGTATTACAATCGATAGCATCCTATGCGATTATTCGTGGACGAAGAACAGCTAAATCGTTTGGGGATAGAACAAGTGTGCCAAAGACCGGTTTATCGCAAATTTCGGGCACATTGGATAAAAATTCAAAATCAAAACGACTACGATCGTGCAGGTGTGGTGATTCACACAGGTGCAAAAATTTGCTGATATATCTTCCCAGCCTCAAGATCTTCAAGCTCGATTGATTTGGAAACGCCGTCAATCGAAGTCTGAACCACTTCAACTTCTGACTTCCCGATTCGAGCCCGGCGCTATGCTCTCCAGTGAATCCGCGCGGCTGTTGTCCGTACACTTTGTAAACTCCCTCGACAGCGATTCTCCAATTGGACAGACATGCTAGCACGCAAGCCTGTGCCTTATTGGCTACCTTACTCCCTCGACGAATGCTGATGGAATTACATAGCTACGTATCTACCATGTATCTCGATTGAAAGAGCATTGGTCAAGCTCATTTCAAATTGTTATAGCGTTGGATCGCTGTTTGCTTTCGAAACACAAACAAAGACAGTACAATGGAAGCGAATCTTGACCAGCAAATACATATGAATTGCTGTAATAGTTGTGGTCATCGATCACTTGTGAGCAGGCGCACAAACTAACCAAAATGCTGTACATTTGAGAAATGCTGAACGTTACATTTAACATTCAATCCTGATAGAGATCAATCAATGATATTTGTACTGAAAAATTGAAAAATCAGAGCCCCCGATAGTGAGCAAGGTAGCGTCATCGCACAGAAAAATGATGCCCGTTACATCGGAGTAATGACCTATCAGTGTATCCCGATAGTGGTCTAATCCAAGCAGATGAACCGAGCAGTCTTCCAAACACATCGCGAGCAATTGGCGTTCTTTGTTATAACAAAGTGAGACAATCGAGTTGCCAATATCGATTTCAGGTAACGCTGGGTGTTTCGGCTCCTGTAACGATAGAAACTCATACGCATTGCATCTGAACGATCGGATTAATTCTCGTGTCGCCATGTTCCATTCAAAAAAGACGTTCGATACATTCGAGAGACTTCGCAGTAATAAACCTTGGTTTGTATCCGTAAAATGGAGATGTGTCAGAATGCAGGCTGAATGATACAACTGGCCACGTGTACTATAAGTAATTCCATCAAAAAGATATATCACTCCTTCTGTATTTCCAACTGCCAATAAATCACCGGAATCAGAATACTGCATTGTCGAAATGGGTTTTCTACCCGCAATTTTTTCATGTTTCATTTGACGCAATTGCTCATCGAACAAGAGTAATTCCCCTTCGGTGCAACCGACTAAAATGTACTTGCCATCCGGAGAATACACAAGCACTTGAGGAGATTTAGAAGCGTAATCGGAATAAAGAGAATGGTGAAATAATAAGGAATGGCTCGGAGCATCCCACACTTGGATATTTCCATCTTCACTGGTGCTTGCAAAGCGCAGCTTATTCGGATGCGATGCGATTCCTCGAAAAGTGCCCGCTTCCCGACCGGACGACATCAAATTCTCAAAGTGACCCCGAACATGGAATATAACACGACCATTAGTGCGTTCTCTTTGTTTTTGATCATTTGAGTCCAAACACAAATCGAGAATCTCAAATATTTCTCCCTGGTTGGTGCTGATAAGTACTCGATCATTTGATGCACATATTGACTTGAATTTGCTATGTTTGTGTAGCATCAAAGCATGATCTTTTGGATTGTTCGCTTTCTTGTTTATAATATCGTGATAGTTGAATGCTGCTGTGTATGTATCAATCTGAACTGCTCCGATTTTTTCCAATCGTTCATTCCAGACGTTCAGAACGTGATCATCACCCAAGGTATACAGCAGATTCCGGATGCGATTATGCTGCTTCCGTTCCTTTGTGACGCATACTGCACGAATTGATCCATCATGAGCTCTGAGTCGTACATCCATACATTCTGTAGATCTCCATACATATAAACTCCCGTCACTTTGTGCTGAAATGATAACTGATGAAGAAGAGCCTTGTGTCAATGTAGTAAAATACACCGCCGCATGGACCGTGATATCCGCTTTGCATGATGGATGGGAATTTAGATTTGCCCCGATACTCGCTATGCGAATAATTCCATTCTTCTCACGTCTTTGCTGGTGAAATAACAAATGATTCTTCCCGCAAGTAAGTAAGCGATTATCATGAGCAAAATTTAGGCCACAAATCGTTTGTTTGGATGTCTTCACAGTGCTTATATGCCGAAGTAAAGGATGGGTGATACAACTTTCATTCCGCATCACTTCTCTGAAATCATAAGAGTTTTCTTTTCCGCTTCTTACATGCTCGGGCAAATTTGCAACCTCATATATCACCATTGTATGGTCAGGATCAAGTCCGATGGTGGCCAATCGGTCTCCCTGTGAGGAAAAGCGAGCGAGTTGGATACCCGGATACTGATCTGGAAGGATACTACTTGTGACAATCTCACATCCGGTACGGGAATCCCATAATACAAGTAGAGGGTATGCGTTGCGATCACTTTGATTCACAATATCGCCGCTAGCAACTATGTTACCAGATGGATGCATCGCCATGGCTGTGATGGCATGACTGCCGTGCAACTGCATGAATGACTGAGATCGAACACGCGTATCATGTATCACGCCAATTGAGGCCGACGCATAAATCAAAGTAAAAGGGTCAGATCCGTAGAAAACGTCAGTCTTTCCAAGAACGCTGGAACCATACACGAATTCTAGCGACCATACATATCTGCACGGGACCGCGGAGTCGATCTTAGTTTGTAAATCAAAATGGTTCATCTTCTTAGAATGGAATATCCGTGAAATTGATCTCAGCCGTAATACTTCAGCATCATTAGTGGAAAATAATTTTTTTTTGGCAATCGCAGGCTCTTCCTTCTTCATGTTCGGCAAGTGTTTGAACAAAGCCGCCTCTGGTTGTAGATCCGTACGCCATGCGATGATTGTGTGCCGATTCTGACAATCGACTCCCATTGTGACGAGAAAGTTATTGCTGGCATGGAATTCGACATGGGTAATGACCGCATCACAAGAATAGACATTCTCAGCGAATTTAGGCTGAGCAGACTCTGATAACTCACGATCGAATGGAAAAGAAGTAAGAAGCACTTTTCCATCTGTCCTTCCAACTGCAAAAACTTTAAGAGGACAATTCTCATCATTTTTGCCGATAGCGTCATCGTTGTCTGGGATGTTGTCGGTGTATTGACATGCATGGGACCTAGCAAGCGAGCTTACTTGCCATTGCTTACCTCTGAAACCTTCTGCGGGCCCAGTAAATGTGTTGCTCCATGTTTGAAACTCGTTTGGTTTTATCTCTTGATGCAGCGTATTTTGAAGAGAAAGTAGCAGCGATTTGTTTCCAAAAGAGCGAGAAGGCTCCAGTATATTCCAGCATAAGTATTCTCCTGCAAAAGAATCAGAGGAACTCATAAGCCAACTGGAATTCGATGTGAAGTCTAATGCAACTATTCTTGATTTGTGCCCAGAAAAAGCGAACATCAATTCAAACATCGGATGGTTGTTGGAATGCATTGTAGATTCTACAGGTGAGCTTGATGTGGTCCGGCTGTAGAGATACAGTCGATAGTCACGACACGCAAGAGCAAGAAACTGATCACTTGGACTAAATCTCAGACATTGACACCATTTAATCAGCCTTGGTGGACATTGCTCGAGATCAGCATCGACAGTAGACAATTTATCTCCGACGCAAATGGATGATAAAACTTTCAGTGTGATAGAATCAATAAATACAACAAATCCATTCGCCATGGATGCTGCAATCACATCCCCACTCATAGACCACGCTAAACACTTGATATCAACGATCATGGAGATGACGCTTTTCCTCATAGTGTAATTAATGGAATCGAGACTTCGAATCGATATAATCCCAGGAGATCCACTCACTGCAATCCATTCCTCCTTAGGATGCAACGCGAAGCAAATTTCGTAGTCGTGTCGAGATGACTCAGTCCACACGAGCATAGCGTCTTTCTTAGATTCAATTTGGTCCGCAGCCGTGAGAAATAATTGATGTTTGATAAAAATCACTTGGCCGGATGTCAACGAAATAAGAAGACCGTTTTGTGCTTCCGAATTGCATGAGGCATTAATCTGATCCAATTGTGTATCATTCATTGATCTCATTATGAATGGGTCGAAAGGACTTGGATTTGAAATAGCGAAGAGATTCATAGTCTTTAAATGTGCGAGGAAATGATGAAACCATACTTGAGACGTATTCCTGTTATCGGAGCATGGAACTTGGCATTTCCAGACATTTATGTCTCCATTTCTTAGTATAGAAATCACAATATCTAGTGATGCACAATAATGAAGATTGACCACATTGTGTTTCATGTCTCCATCCGCTTTATCACAAATTTCATCAAGCTGAGAATAAGAACATGCAGCGACACCGCGATCCCAGGCAACTATTGAGCCATCTGACATTCCAGTGAGAAGAAATGGTGGCATCGATAATGCGCATAGAGCTGTATTTCGAATGGCGTATCGTCCAAAGATTCCATTTTGACACCTCAATTGCTCAGATGCGCGATCTAGCAGCCAAAATTTAATATGCTTGAAGCCTCCTGTCACGAACGAGACTGAGCCACTGGATTCTTTCATATAGGAAGAATGGAAGCTACATGCGGCTAGAAAATGCACTGCTTGCTGTCCGATACAAGTATCCACAATACATCGCTCGATGCTCCACTCGTATAGACCAAGATGGTAAGACCTATCCGACTCCTTCCACACAATTGCGATAATTCTCCCATCGTTATCATCAAATCTGAGTGATAGAATTCTGGGAGAAGAACGGAACTTTAATGGAGCAATCTCTAAATGTGACTGAAATGCTTGCAAATCCCAAATTGTAATGCGGCAATCATATCGACTTGCAGTTGCAAAATATCGACCTCCAGGATGAACGGTGATGTTTGTGATCGTCTTTTGATGAGCTTCAGGTGTAAATAGATAACGTTCATGCTGTTTAGATTGTTCAAACATCGACGAAACTCTGACTATTGTCCCTGTGCTTGAAATGACCAAATCATCAACGCAAGCAAGACTCTGATTCCCAAAGTTAGTTGTTCCAATCGCACCAGTCAGAGCTATGTTGACATCTGGAGTATCCTGAAAGTTATTGTTTACTTCTGCGACAAATGGTGAGAGCCGTTTTTGTTGTTGTGAAACCTCTTCATTGCAATCCAATTCGCTATTGTAGGGAATTGAGTCTTCAAAATCCTCTGCTGCTTGTTCATCGATCGGCTCTGATATCACTTTCCACTGACAAATGGTACTATCTGCGATCCCTGAGGACAGAAGAAGCCTATCAATCAGAGCAAAACTCACAAAACCCTGGATTCCCACAGAATCACTCGATTTTTCGGCTCTCAAATGAGCACTTTGTATGCGTTTTGTCATTGACTGGCGAGGTACTGTGATGTCTATTTCTTTGCGGAAGCAAGATAAAATCAGAGACCCACGAAGGGAGTCCAAATGGACTGATAGCGTCTGATGCTTATTTACACAAGAAGCTGAAAGTACATTCGTCGAGCTTGATTTTTGGTACGGCTTATCCCGGTCATTTCCAACCCAGACAGAGTGTGTTGTCCAATCCGTATTTTTACTTGCGGATAGCTGGGATCCGCGATGACGGTGGAGATCCCAGAAACAAAAACAAGCCGTAGACATCGTATTACCATGGAGAGATCTTAGAATACGGCCATCTCGACTGTAATCGAAAGCACACACTGGCATCAATGGAAACTCGGACGGCTGTAAAAGAGTGTATTTCTTGAGAGAAAAAGCTTTTGGGCTAAATGCATAGACGAAGATGATTCCATTTGCACCACCAACACTGATCGACTCGTCTCGAGGTGAAAACCGTATCGCCAGTAATTCCGGGCAGCATTTTATTTTCTTCCGAACACGCCATTCAGAAATGGAGAGCAAAGCAAGTGTTCCGTCCGTCCCACCGATAGCTAAGATATCACCGCTACTGCTGAAGCTCAAAACGGAAGGGGGAGATACAAGACGAGTCTTCTTCTTGCAAACTTTCTGTCGAAGGCTCCAAAGGTACACTTCTGATCCACCACAGGACGCAAAGTGTGATGCGTTCCAAGCAGCAGCCACATGTCTTAATGATCCATGACTCATTGCTAATTGACGAAGCGATAACCTCGACCCAGTCTTTGCTTCACTCATACCAGATTCGCGCTCCTCGACCAGGTACATGTTGCCTCTTCGAGTTCCTATCAGAAATTGCTTTCTCGCCACATCGTACGATAATGAGCTTATACGACAGTCGTCACGATGCACCATTTCGTCCATAGTCGATAGTATGGAATGAAAATCAATGTCATCGACATTTTCCAGTCCAGCGTTCCAAGATTTTATGTGGCCATCTTTTCCACCGGTGCAAAGAATCGTTGATCCGTAGGGTACCACACATACATTAATGCTTAGACGTATTGAATGAGCCTCCACGACCTTGATCAATTGAGACTGATGGAAATGGAACAAATTTCCAGTACAGTTACCAACGACAACATTGCGAGGGCTGATGTACGCTACTGAAACGCAGATATGCAGTTCTGAGCTATTTGAAGGCCGATAAGAATTCAACCTTCCATTAGCATTTAGCTCATGAAACATGACGAATTGCTCTCCACACGTGACAGCTTCAAATCCATCTTGACTCAGAGCGCACGCCAAGACGCGCTTTGCGACGGGTCCCGCCCGTCCACTGGAAAGGATTCGTTGATTGTTCCAGTCCCATAACATGAGGAAGCTGCTTATACCAGAGCCAATCGCTAGTACCAGATTGTCGACAGACTTTGCAACAGGATTCATACGGGCGCTATGAGAGGCATTCATAGCCCGAATCGTGTGCCCTCCATGCTGATAGCCTTCGTTTCCGGTTGTATAAGTCGCACAGAAGGAGAGTAAGGATACGTGCCGACCCAAAGAGCCATTTCTAAAGATGGCTAAGCGCTGTAATGTGGCGACATCCCACACATGTATTTGAGATATCAATGGGCTGTGTGAGCCAGAGAGTGCTCCATCACCTGTCACGATAATCTCCATGCTGCTGTTTGTACGCAAACATGTGATATCCTGGCGATGACCGCAGTAGTATCGTTGAGTATGGGTTCTTGGTGAGTATATAATCGCATATTTCGAGATAAAGTACGCGACATCTCCTCCAAGAACAAAACAGCACCACTCTCGACATGCCTTTCCATTAGTTCCGTAAATCCAGTCAAGCTCCAGATTCACATTCGGTGAAGGATTTGTACATTTTTCGCGTTGCTGAGAGGCACACGGCATGAAGGGATGAAACTTCGAGTCATATACTTCAGGTAGATGCATATCGACACCACCAGAGCTTTCATAAATCTCATGCTCAATATCAGAATCGGTGTCCTCTGTTTTCGAAAAGTCCTTTTGACTAGAATCGATGGAGATTTCACCCACCATGCTCAAGCGTTCGATCGACAACATCAAAGATCGATGAGCACGAGCCCAGAGAATGAATTCTTCAGGCTGTAGCATCTTATTTTGATCTCGATCGAAATACGCGAAAGCGTCATTTGCCAATTGTATTGGGCTCAATGGCTCCGGCGCTGAATTGTTCATATTCACAAACGATTGAATACCCGAACTAACCGATGACAGCAGTAAGACGACTTCTGCAAGTGTCAATGAGCCGTTCCGATTAAAGTCGAAAAAGCTGAATGCGACTAGATTCATGACACAATGAGTAAAGAAGCGTACACATAGGAAGCTTACAATGTGCTTTCTCCTCAAAAGATGCTCGATTTACACAAGTGAGAGCCGCAATAAATTCCAGCCCGTCAATGCGATCGTCATGATTTCGATCTAGAAACTCAAATACCTCGTCGGATGTGACCTTTTCTGAGCCTTTTGTGAGCAGCAGATAACGAAATTGAGTTTTCGTGATCGCGAAACCCGGCATTGATCTGAAAATCTCGACAAATTGCGTAATATCAGCCAGAGACCCTGCATGCCCATTAACGCCAACTTTGCTCACAAGACGATAGACTCACATGTTGCAAAATCTCGGGTTTCTCGGCTCAAAAAAGCAGCCTCACTCGAGTCGGAAGCGCCTGCGCCCATGACTGAAGAGTCGGTGAAGGAAGAAGATAAAAGATCGAATGGAAAGCGCTGATGTATTATTTATGGGTTTTGTATCCTATTCTTCCTCTTTTACGCCCTTCTGGCAAACATAAATGTAATGCACCGAATTTGCGTCCGCTTCCGTCACTGGAACAGCACTTATTGTTGGCTTTGGCACTGTGTGGACCGTGACCTTCCAACCATTTTCCTTGTTTTCTAAATAGGTCAGACGATTGTCGGGTATTCCGTAAGAAATGACAAAATAAACTCCGTCTGGCTTCAACACGCGATGGATTTCTTGACACATTTTGGAGATGTTGGCTGTGGATCCCTCTCCACACAAAATGGAGTCCATAGTTCCTTTATCAACGACTGCGTCGTAACTCTCGTCAGAGAATTCCAAACTGCAAATATCCATTTTCAGCCACTGTAAGCTTTCCGCACGATCTTCGTATTTTTTGCTCATTTGTTCCGTCACGACAGACGAAATATCAATATTTACGATTTTTTGATAACCATCATTCACCATCTCCTCGGATAATCTCGAATTACCTGCACCAGCCATGAGAATAGCGTCCGTTTTCTTCACATATTGCGTCAAGAGATCTTTAAGACCTCCATACCGCTGGTACCAGTCGAATTGTTCTGCGTCTCTACAAAGCGAAGAAAATTAAGATTGGATGGTGCTCGCGGTATTGACAACATACTTTTCATAACGTTCATCCCAGTACGAAGCTTTCCCGTATTGTGCCATTTCTTTCCTCACAAATTGATGCGGTTGGTTGCCTCTAGGGTCGAGTGAAAGATTTCAAGGAAAGACGTTCTGAGGCGTTCTGGAACTTCTACACGGTAACTACCGGTACTTTAGCGGTATGAACGACGACGATGACGTGCCGCTTTTGTATGCAAACATCAATAGCCGAGCGGATGGACAATGCGACATCGATTTGAGCGCATTGGCCACGTTTATGGAAAGCAGCGGTGATGAACAGGAGGAATGTAGTGCGAATGAGCATCCACATGTATCTAGTAGATCGAAGTCTCAGCCCAAAATAGCTCCAAAGCAAAAAGGAAAACATCCCCGCATCAAACCCAAACGATGTCGAAAACCGTATTCTCTAAAAGAAACTTCATCCAGCGATTCAAACGATAGGAAAAAGTTCCGAATGTGTATATCTGCGTTGACACTATAGAAATCTGAACAAATCCACAATCGTCATTCTTTATAATATAATAAAGAGATTCTATCTGGCTATTCATGTAATTCCAGCATAAATGGATTCTTTGGATGCGTTTATGGCGACATTAGACGTTCCTAACAAACATACTCCTGTACCAACGTCTTGTCATCGAAAAATCTCAAACGCGTGCCCATCAAACCGGAATATTACGAGAAATCGACGATATCGACGTCTTCAACAGCTCCTTATAGATGATAAGGAGCATTTTGTAGATAATCAATGGTATTTTTCCGACCAAAGCATGAAAGAACGAGAACCAGCACTGTATCATTTATACGTCGGACGGTATATCGAAACAAGTCACAAAGCACAAGAACAGCTCTACAAAGTCGCCGACAAAAACTCTCTTTTACTTTCATCGTTTTTGATTGATACGTACGATCGAAAAGAATTGATGCAACGGCGCTCTTGCGAAGAAAGGCGATGGTCTCAGAAACACCCTCGACAGCACGAGGTAGACACACAAGACGACGAAAGAATCAGTCAACGTCGTCAGGAACTCGTCGATTTGATGTCGCAGCGATTTTTGGACGGTTTGGATCACGAGTATATCGATTATGAGACAATCGATGCAAACACCGATCTTGATGATTCTGAGCAGCAAGAGCGAGACGAGCAAGATGCTTATTTCGAACAATGTGATGCTGAATAAAGTGTCATTGATATATTGAGCTCAATAATGTCTTTCACTCAAATGTTGGCTTGTTTTTAGCGGAGGCAGCTAAGCATGGAATTGAGAATGTGATGCAGAAGCGTAAACTGAGAATCCCGCTCGTCTTCCGGAATTTGATTCATTGACTCTTTCAATTCATGTAATACATCGGGAACGAAGACGGCAATGGAAGCATCCGTAGTGTCCATGACAAGTAAAGCTTCCCTCAGCCATGATAATTTGATCGGCCATTCAGTGCTCAAATCAGCGCCAAGCTGTTGCACAAGACATAGAACAAGCATTTGGGATAGCTTGATGGGACGACAGCATAAAACTGTGCGTGGATCCAAATCACGGCATGTGAAGACCACAAGTTCCACGTTCTGTGCACCCAGCGCCTAAGCAAGAATACCGCTGTCAGTTGGTCACAGCTGATTAGTCAAAACAGAGGTTGCCTACCATTTGAAATGCTTGCTCATAGTCTTCATTTTGTAGAAACTGTGTTACTTCCTCCTTGAGCTTGTCCAAATAGTTTTCCTCGGGACCTTGAACGGCAGAATCGACCTTGACTGTGACGCTATTACTCGCATCCAGATCGTTTAATTTGTTCCCAAGAGAGTCGACGGATTCTCGAAGATGCTGTAACTCAAGCTGGATGCTTTGTAAACTCTGTACTCCTTGCGTACTTGATTCAACGGCGCTCTGAGCTCCCTTTACAAAAGTGTCACTGATCTGCTCAAACATTTTTTGTGTGGCAGCCTGGAACGAAGGAATTATGATGTCTTGGAAGCACTCGCGGAAAGAGTTGCGGATGGGTTGACGAACGTCTTCCACAAGTTTTCCAACCATACTTTTCATGCTCTTGTCCACCTGTCCGGGGACCGCTGTCGCAACTGTATGATTGAGTTTTGCCTCCATTTTGGGCAGTAAAGTATCTGATATGCTGCTCTGAAAGCTTTTACATACAGGCTCCTTGAAACTGTGCTCCATTGTATGCATCACGATACGACCCATCGCGGGAACTAATATCGACTGGACTTGTCGCTGTAAAGTCCGCTCAATTTGGGTCCCGATTCGCGTTTCCAATGTTTTGCCAAGTCTGTCAATCAGAATTTGCTGCTGATGGAGCAGATTCTGGTCACGTTGTGTTTGTTTAGCTTCCATCATTTTCAGATACGTAAGTATCTGTTGTGTATCGCCTCCAAAATCATCAATAGATGCACCCAATTGACTGGAAGTATCTTCGTGAATTGCTTTCCCAGAGGAAGTTGGAGATGAGTCAGTGATGTGGTGCGGAAGCCTAGGATACGTCAGAGACCGACACGAGCCGTGCTCGCTTCCACTGGTCGAAGGAATTGTGGGTAAAAGACGCGGATTTGGTGGAGTTGTAGCCAGTCGTGGTGGCGTCGTTGACGTGATCAACGAGCCATCGTTGTCACCTAAACGTTCAGCATCGGTCATGGTGTCGGCGTTGACCCCAATTTGATCGTTTGTATCGTACGAGTAAGATAATCTTGTGCTTGCATGTGAAGATTCTGAGGTTGGTTGGTACGATAGCGCATCCTCCCTTGTTACTGAGCCGACAGTCTGACCCAAAACATTATCTAAAAGCGGTTCTTGAGTAGTAGACTCTTCTTGCATACTCTCCACCTCACTCTGAGATTCAAGACTCTGAGAATAACAAGCGCTTGGAGTTATATTATATCGCTGGATAGCTTCAGTTTGCACACAATACAAATGCATATTTGCTTGATCGGGACTGGATGTAAGTGATTCTTGCTGATGATGTACTTCCATTGATAAGATCGGATACGCCAATGTGAATTCCGTCGCGCTGTCAATATATCGTACCATTCCACCCCGTATCATCGTCGATCCGATATGAAAAACAGTGAGAATTGGTTTCTTTCGACTTGCAACAAACAAAAGACCGGATGTCGAATCGAGTAACAGCTCATTTGAAATTGTATCAGATGCATCTGCGTCTTGAGAGGACCTTAGCTTGATGGTCTGATCACAGGCTGGTTGCATAGATTCTGTCAAAGCGGCATTCCAAAACGCAATCTGCCGATTTCCGTCACCACCAAGAACAAGAGTTGCTGGCTTATACGGCTCAGAATGGTGGAAAAATACGCTTGTGACAGCTTTTCCATTGAATGGTTCAAATTGATGCACAAAATGGCCATTCTGATTGTCAAGAAGACCGCCAACACGAAAAATCCGAACTAATCCATCACTTCCAGCAGTAATGACACATTCTCCATCCATCGAGAACGTAAAATCGTGCATTACACCATCTGGTTGAGTGCATGTGATACTACTCTCACTAATGTTATCGGAGTCCGATCCAGAGCTACTGAAGGATTTCAGGTTTATAACATACACTTTGCTCCCATCCGCAGCTCCTATTTTATCACTACTTTGTGGATGCCATTTGATTAATCGAGTTTCACACGCAATCACTTTATTGACTGTGAAAGTCAAAGGATCTGGCTGCATATCCCAAATAATAATCTTGTTATCGGTTGCCGTGCTGCATAAGAGATTACTTTGTGGCTGAAAAAAAGCCAAATCTACCACTTGGTGATTCTCATGTCTTCTCAGCAAGCAACGATCGACTGATGTTTGACTAATGACCCGAATCAGACCATTTCGAATTGGGTACGATATGAACTGATTGTTCACGCTAACGAGCTTCCCGGTCTCGTGACCTCTAACGGACTGGTATAGAGTTATCGGTGTGACCTCAAGATTCTGTGTAGCGCATTCTTCAGAAATGCTGTGTTCAATCTGCTCTCGGTATGGAAACTTCAGTCCAGGATGATTCAGTGTGTCTTGGTTCGAACTCATTGAATTCATCGCACTGGTTCTGCTTGTTACACTTTCGTTTGGACCCGATGATTGCATTCCTCCGTTTCCCAGAGACATGTCTGACACAAGTCTTGCATTTCCGCTATTAGGAGGTGTGAAAGTGAAGCTCTTATGCATCAAATTTTGGCTCTGTGACTGCAATAAAGCATCGGGATAAAGCTGCGAATGTGTGTAGAATTTACTAATTCTGTTCTCGCTTGTCGAAGTGTGCGCAGAGGAAGAAAACGAGTGAGTTGCGGAATTAACTGTTTGGCTTTGGGATGGCATTGCCGACAAGTTTGAATTACTGAGTTGAGGCCGATTTATCGAAGAGTAGGGAGAAGGAGGAAGAGGGGGAAGAGGAGGAGGATTTGGGTCTTCCAAGTTGCTCTGTGAGCCGGTTGATGAGTTGTTATACGACATTTACGCTTGACGGAATACTCGCTAATGTCCGTCACGTGTTCCTCGATGAAATGAGATTTTATTTGAGTAAACACTGTGAATGCTAACAGTCACAAGAATATTTGTCTACAAAACTAGTACACATCCGGTAGGTTTACTACAATGTTAGCCTTCTTACCTCGCATTTTTACACAAAAGAATGCGAAATGCGCTTGATGATGTGGCGATGCACTGAGACCCCAAAAAGCTCGAAAACGGTGACTATCATATTCAACTATCGTTCAGCTACAACGCAGAAAAGGTAAGGAGCGCATGTTATCATCTTTATCGAATAAATCGTTCGCTATGGCTAAGAGCGAGTTATAACGAAGCATACTTTCAGTTTGACTCCATCCTCCAAATTTCACATATTCAATTTCCAATCCCACTGCCAAAGCAATCAGCATTTCTGATGACAGTAGAGATTCCGAAGATGTGGTTTCCATGACGATTGAGCATCCCACATTATGAGCATAGCGAACAGATTCTATGAATTCGGAAACTGTCGTATATTGTCCCAGACTCAGCACCAATGGCATAGGACTACTTTTATCGAGATTCTTAATAGACTCGGGACTGATTCTGCGTGCAATAAGTGTAAATGACGGGTCGATTTGAGCCAATTTGGTATCTCTCATTTTATCCTCAAGCGCACTCAATGCTGAAATGTCCATAGCATCAAACGGTAGAATGATAGAAGATAGAGGCAAAGCTTCAATTATTTCATCAATTTTGTCAATTTGATCACCTTTTGCAACTCCTAAATCCGTTTGAACTTGATCAGAGTTGACAAAAACGTTCAATCCGATTTGCAAACATTCTTCGGCGCGCTGCTGATCAGAGGATGTGCAGGGCGATTGCATCAAACTTTTTAGACATTCGATGAGGTTCACATCTTGGAACGACAAAGCGTGACACGCAGTGCCCGACTTACTTAGGCTTACTTTGCCTTGTTTCAAATGTAGTGCCAAAGTTGCTATCATCTTAGAGCTCAAGTCCAAAGCTCTATATATACTTTTCACATTATGGGGTACAAGAAAGATTTCCTGCAGTAGCGTAGAAGCTGCGGTGTTTTCCAAAAGATTGATGATCGGTATTGGAATGCGTAGCTTTTCGGTTGGAATAGCTGCTAATGCAGCAATGAAATGAACGAGCTCAGTGCCTTCAATTTTAGCACCTGCTTCCAGGACTGCAAGGGAGGTGGCTAAACAGGTTGCATTGCCAATGATAGGTACAATACTCTGTAAGATCGAGTCAACTCGCGTCTGATCTGTCAGTATGATATCATTGCGCGCCAACTTTTGTTCAAGTACTTGCTGCATTTCCTCGGTACTTGATGTGTCATTCAAATCGCTTTCCCCATCAGGAGTACTGGAAGCAGTACACCACGGATCAGAAGTTGATATTGTCACATCCACCGAAAATCTACAGGTTTGGAGTCGAACCATTATAGCAGAACGACCTTCACAGCTGAAAGAGTCAATCAATTTGATTCCGATAAGCCGTTTCTGGGATGTTGACTGTGCATCGAGCAACTTTGCAAGCTCAGCGTATGGGTCCTCAGAGCGCTTTATGAGAACTGAGTTCAAAACTTCATTCAAAGTCTGCTCAATATTATTGACGCGGAGATACTCTTCGGTCACTTCACGTTCATTGATCGCAAACGCTGTCAGACCATCGGTCGGGTTCATCCCGTGTCCTTTCATTCAGCTTCGGCCGATTCTATTGTATGGCGCTGTCGAATACTATAGGAGGCGCCCACCTAATTTGTCGTTACATTTTTATGAAGTGGCGGTAAGGCGTTGTCATGTCCATTGGATTCATCAAATTATAGCTTTTGTTGAGGACATAAGATCGCACCGAAGACATTCGAAATGGAAAAGTATGAGAGTTTTGGAATTATCGGGGAAGGGTATGTTTGGGTATGTCAATTTCGTGCGTATCATAATGCAAGAATCTGATAAAGTGTTTATTTGTTTGACAATGTAGAACATACGGTGTTGTCTTAAAATGTCGTCATAAAATAACAAAGCAAGTTGTTGCAATTAAGAGATTCAAAGAGTCTGATGACGATCAACAAGTGAAGAAAACCGCTTCTCGAGAGATTCGGATTCTGAAGGTCTATATTTGTGGATGTTGCGTTTGATAGAAGCGTATTTATGATCTATTGTAGCAATTACAGCATGAGAATATCGTCAACTTACTGGAGGTTTTTCGAGTCAAACGCAAGCTTTATCTAGTACGAACAGCAGTCTTATATGTGTCGAGGCTTGTTCATCACTAAGATTGGCACTTTGCTTGAGGTATTTGAATACGTCGAGCGTACGATTTTGGAAGAAATCGAGCAAAATCCAGAGGGACTGGATGCGGATGCCATCAAATGGCTCATGTGGCAATTGTTACGTGCACTTGAATTTTGTCATCAGCACAATATCATGCATCGAGATGTAAAGCCTGAAAACTTACTCGTATCACGTGATGGGATTCTCAAGCTGTGTGATTTCGGATTTGCAAGAAGCTTGGTGAGTGAAGCAAAATACACCGAATACGTATCCACACGATGGTACCGCGCCCCTGAATTACTTGTGGGCGATATTTCGTATGGAAAAGCAGTGGATATATGGGCAATTGGTTGCATGTTCGCGGAAATTAATACTGGGATACCGCTATTTCCGGGCGAGTCCGATATTGATCAGTTGCACCAGATAATAAAGTGTACTGGAATGATCACTCCTCGACAAAAAGAGCTTTTTCTAAAAAATACCATGTATCAAGGTATCAAGCTACCAGATACAAAAAGAATCGAACCACTGGAGCAACAGTTGTCAAACCTCGATGATATGTCTATGGATTTTCTCAAACGTACCATACAAGTAGAGCCAATGAACCGCTGGACATGCAGCGAATTGCTACAGCACTCGTACTTTGAAAACTATACATCTTTTTTCGAAGGCAAACTTCAGGCCATTACTGCAGTGAAATGCGAACGAAAGTCATCTACAAAAACAAATACCAACAAGTTCGCGGTTAAAAAGCTTATGAGTCGTGCTGATAATAAAGATAACAACCAGCTTCATGCTTTACAACTACCAAATTTACATGAAGACAGCTCAAGGGTAATTGAATCAGAAGTCGCAACACAGTTTGGGCTGCAAAGTAGGGTTTTAGAGCACACCCATGAATACAATAACCTTCAATTTGATGTACCATCGGAGGCGAAATCTCACATACTTGGAAAATCAAAGATGGAATGCCAGTCTGTTACATCGCATGATGTAGGCTGCGCTCCAAGATGCAATCTTTCATCGAGAAAGAATAAATCGCCTTCACTTTCAAGACTAAGCATTCAAGACGCTCCAAAATCCACGTTATCTTCGCTGGTGATGAATACTCGTCAGCCATTAGGAAGAAATCAGACGGTATGCGCTGATGGAATGATCACGCGCATCTCTTCTCAAGCTCATCTAGCTGATAAAAAAGCGAACACGGATCTCGCACAGTCTCGCGAATCAAAGCTGCGCTCGTTATCAACATTGAGTATTCTCAAAAATGTGTATGGAAAACCAAGAAAGGTACAGAAAAAGATTTTGAAAAAGAGCGTGCCAAAAGATATGCTTACTCTGTCGAATATCAATTGATTGGAGCGCTGATATTATCTATTATCTTATTTATCCGAAGAAGTCCATCATGACCATGATATACGATGTCGTCAGGATTAGATCATGTTGCCATCGATCAATGATCTATGCAGCTTCAGTCTTTGCGAGACGAAATTTGAGCCCAATCAACTGACTTTATGCCCATTCGAACCGCTTCTGCGGGGAACATTCGGAAATTAAATCCACGAATCATGAATACCTTGCTGTCCTCAAATTATGCGATTTCAAAATAAATGTGGTTGTTAATCTTACTCACGGTCGCTGTTTGACGATTCTTAGCACTTCTTTAGTTCATATTGACATCTCTTCCACGCTGATGAGCAATCAATAGAGCAAGGATGACTTGAGCCTGCCGCTACTCGATCAAATGAATTGCTCGCTTTGTCATCGAAAATAAAATGTACCGATCGAAGCAAAGACTATCATTTATAACCATGGCGAGCTGCAATTCCATTTTTTTTTAAAGAAATCGCGCCCAAGACGCATCTTAGCTCGCATAAAGTTATAGATCGGGAAATCAACTGCGCAGGACGAGAAATTTGCAGTGACAATATATCAATTTGATTTTTAGCTCTAAGGGGCCAGAGGAACGCAAATACAAATACTCGCAACAGCTCTTACAAATTCCTTGCGGGCACAGGTACGGGTTCAAAACGGAAACATGTTTCAACTTCGCACTACTTGGAAGTCGAGGTATCAAATAAGACTTCTAAAGTGATCAATTTACAATATATGTCTCGACTATAGCTCCCACAATTGCTATCTTTCAATCAACCATCATTAGGTCGCGTTCATTGCATTCGTATAGCTTTTATTCACAATTTTCATGACTATATACAAAAATCCCGCAAAATCTGTGCATGCTTGTCTGTTCGCGTATGAGATATTCACTTAACTTACCAGCGCTATTGCGGCGGAACTCAGTCCATGTATGTGGAATCCATCGGTCACCATCGTCGAAGGATCCCTTTCATTTGCGAAAATGACTTCCAGCATTTTGGGAAGACTTTCCAGGTGAGTATTTCCAACCGTTCCGGTTTGACCAAGGCTCATAGCGTAACGTGATCAGGTTACACGAGGAGGAAGTTTGCTACTCAATCGAGTCGAGCAGAAACAGGACTTGTATGTCTCCTCCATCCTGTTTTCAAAAGCAGGAAATAGGGTCTCACGGAATGCGATATCGAGTCTTGAAACGTCTCACTGCCCCAGCGTATCAGATGCGTAGACTTACACAAGAAAACAGGCAAGCAACTGCTTCAAGCTCACCACGCTTGCTCCGAATATTCTTCGCGGTCATTCTCTTCCGGAACCACCTTCGATAACAGCGGAATTGAATATGCGTTGGTGCTACAACCCGTCGACAAAAATGTACACATAATCCGATGGATCATCTTAGCCATTTATTTATTGTGATGTGTTTTGATGATGGAACATGACAAACTCTCGTTGCCGCACTTTCGTTTTGTTTGGAGTAACATGCGAATAGTCTGAATCTGAATGTCAATCATATAAGCTGAGTTTCTATGTGTACTGTACAGTTCTTTCTCTTTGTGCTTTGTCGATCATCAAAGAATACCCATGGAATATCCAATGAACTAAAGCTAGCGTATGTTCGACTCGAGCAGGGTAGTGATGAAAGAACTTGACGTCATTCGAAAAAATACTAGTGCTATGCTCACACTCTAGAGTTGCTGAATGGAAATGACACGTTAAAGCGATACAAATTCTCAAAGTTTGGTAGAAGTTGGTTGTTATCGTCTTTGTTCCCGTACGGCCGAATTCATCCGCTTGAGGTAACGAGAATTAAAGCTGTTCCACCGGCTGTGGATAAGGCGGTCAGAGAGCGTAACTAATGCTAATGGTAAAGTTGCGGTCGAACGGATCGAAATCGAGAATTCGGGCTATCGACGATTGTCCATGAAAAGTTATCTCGAATGATGGCGAGAGAATCAGTTGAGCTGCACCATTGCCAATTACAGTGCTGGGCTATATGATTGATGGAACCGGTTCTCTCAACATTACCTGACGATGTGTTCCAATGGCCGACTTTGATACAGACCAAGGAAAGTCAGCAGTTTTCACCACCAAACTCTCATGTTATGAAGAGGAGAATGGCTATCGAAGGAAAAGCGTGACAAATAGCGCTAGGTGGCGAACAAAGTAGAGTCAGGACCGACCTCTGCGATCTCCAATAGCTATATAATCGATTAGTAGTACTGAACGAGCCGTCTTCGAGCGGGTTGATTGATAGCGTCTCATTCGGAGCGACGGATTTGTGCATCCGATTGTGCGTAATAGCCCATTTCAGCAATGGGAGACATCACGGTATTGAATCCACTTTTCTTATGTTGGAGAAAACATTGTGGTGGACCGTATGAAGAAAGATGTAAATGCTTTCATGATAGAGTGCTTCCATTGCTCGATCAGTGAACAAAACCATGTGCCGAGACCGCTTGGAGAAGCTCTCCATGCGACCAAACCCAATGAGATTATACATTTCGGCTATATGTGTATGGAGAGAAGTGCTCAATGTAAAGAATAATTTTTGTCGTCAAGGACGATGCTACAAAGTACGTTTGATTATTGCCAACAAAGCAAGTAGACTCAATCAAAGTGATTTCCAAGTTTTGGTGTATGTCATACATGCTTTTCAGACCAAGGTACCCGATTCATAAATGAGCTTTTCTGTGAAATGCAGCGAGTACTGGGATCAATCTATCACTTCACCACGCCGAGGTGTCCGGTCTAATGAAATTGTTCAAATAGCCGACAGAAAAGCTCTTAAAGTATAAGAGTACTGCAGACCTAATGGAAATGCAACGAAACGGGTGGGACAACATTATTACTATGAAACATTCAATTATAAAGCAGCACCACCCCATCACTTGACGATGAAAACCCAGTTAAGGCTATGACTAGATTGCCAATGCCTTTGATAGAATATTCGTGAATTCTACGAGTCTAGCACCGGCGACAGCTCTCCAGTGGATATGGATTTTGAGAAAAACGCAGGAATTTGTATGCGCTACAAAAGCGAGTGTCGATACCTTCGAACGAAGGAAGAGAGAGAATGGACATGGAAACACTAGAATGTTATGGATTTTGTGTTATACGCCGACATGTGGCGGAAACCCATCAAAAATTCAAGATTAAATGAAACAGTCCAGCCCAAGTAGCCGAACAATCTCCGACTGGATTTCGAGATCCAAAATCTGGTCACACAAGAAATACGTGAAGTACATTCGTCCCGTTTGAAGTTTCAAGCTGACGGCGTCTAATGCTCACGACAATGAGAGTCATGTGATTGAGCGAGTCAAAGCTCATGAGAGATGCACTCGCGCTTGTTCGTCAGTACTGCAAATCGAAGAAAGAATGATGTAGTCGATCTAATTGAAGACCGAGTCCTGTCCTCGAACGCCATACCATGTTGTTGATGTTCGCGCATGTGTTTTGTAGAAAGCCGTATTTGTCGGAATGGATGATTTTGAGTAGACGAAATCAACATTCGCATTTCTGTGTCCGCGGGAATATAAGCCCATTGTTTCCCTAGTAAATCGCTGCCCATTCTTGGCGTCTAGGTTCCCCAATATAAAAGTAGCTGGCTTCTAAATCGCTGGATCATCCCCAAAAAGAGTGTCTAAAATTATTTGGAATCGTTCTGTCGACGTCCCATTTGTGATGCGTGACATGTGTTATTGAGTATGCTTGGCGACTATGTCGGGAGAGATAAATATCAGCCCATAGCGGGGTGTGGAAGAAGGAAAAATGATGAACCAACCGTCGTGTACCGACGAGATCGTCCGTCATTTTGAAGCGCATTCACGTCAAGAAGATGTCCTACTCGATCTTGCCCAACCTACCACCGAAAAGCCATGTCTTGTATTGCACGTAAACTTTTGATCTAAAGCTGTGATTGATAAGAAGAGAATCGTTTCTAACGTCGACTTTTGCACGCTATGACCATTCACATTTCTGTAGATCCATATATCTCCCGACGTGTTCCTGTGCTTTGTTTGAATCTTAAGGTTTTGAATTGGAAGAAAATTAGAATAGTCTCCTTTCATTGTGCGAATTAAATGGACGAGAAAGTGATGTTGCAATATCTACAATAAAAAGCACGTTATCTACTTGCAGTAGACCATCAGAACGTCCGTGACTATAAGGGATAATGCCACCACATTCGGATGCGTTGTAACCATTCATGTTGTCGAAGGTGAATTTGAGGTATTTTGTTTGAACGGGTGAATGTTTCAATACAAATCCTAATTGACAAGTAAGTAATGTGCTTTGCAAATTTTGGCTTTGTTTGACGTGAAGTATGACCCCGTGTCAATTTAGATTTACAATAAAGCATGAATTACCAAAAAGGGTCATCTCGTGACAGCACAGAATTTACATCGTATTATTGCATCAGCTTTCTGGTGGACACATATCACTGTGAATGGATCCTTGAATCCTTAAGTCGTCATAACGTTATTCCAGACTTTGGACCCGACAGCTGACTATTTATTCCCATGTGCATCAAAGTCTTTGAAATCAGCCACAAGAATGTCAAGTATATTGGATTACTGCCCGTACTTCTTCAATATGACAAGCTTGCTTTTCTAGCGTAAAAGCCAAAGAACGTTTGCTTTCAGTCCGAGTATTCCACAACAAAAGAGTTATTTCGCAAAAAAAACACTTCAGCATAAGTGCCAACGTCATGTTGTCCGCTGCTCGAAATATCTCAATCCATTGCTTCTTCACGTACAACTTGACAATAGATCCTAGCAAGGGTCAAAATGAAACTTTCATCACAATAAAGCATGAATCTTTTATAGCGCGCTGTGGGTCGTAGTTGCGGTAGGCATAGCTAATGCTGCGTTTTCGGCAACACTCATCTCAAAACGTATTTTACTTACTTATTACTTATACAACACATGCTCCGAATGATCTAATCTTTTTTGCTCTGGAGTCATTCCTGATGGACGTAGTGTATGTATTGTGTCTACGTTTACGATACATATTCGCTACTTCCCGCATGAACTGAGAGACATGTGCATCGGGAGATGCAGAATTCTCTCAAAGCCATGCCAACATCGTCCAAAAGCTCAAGGGAATTTATGATAAATCGGATTGCGGTTCTCCACTTTTCGCATGAAAACCATATACATTCGTCGGTGCGATTATCTCACGATAGAAAGACACATGATTCTACGCGATAGCTTCGCTAATATCGGGACGATCAGGGCAGGCCTATGACCTCAAACATTGCTACATGTCTGTATAGCTATTCAATGTAAAATGCAGCTTATACGGTGGCGGTAGAACTCGACAAACGCTATCATTCACACTAAAGAGTCATTGTACAACAAAACTCTGACCCTACTAAGATGAACGATGTATTTGCACGTAGGCTACTGCAATTGGTCGTATACTCCACAGCATTCGCCTCTACTACGTAAGCACGGTAATGTACACCCGAAACATACAAAGAGCTCTTTCCTTTTCTCATATTCCGAACGGAAAGTGACGCTATTCTACCGACACGCATTGTATCAGTGCAAATTTTCTATCACATCGACAACAAGTCGATTTTATCGCAGAAATCAGCCTATGCCACAGGAACCAGAGTGGCCAGCAAGACAGATCTGATCGAGCTGTTGATAGTTCTGATAGTCAATAGCCGACGATCTATTAAGTAGTAGCATGGTCGGTATCTGATACGATAGAGATGTCTCAAATTCGCATATTTTTTCCAAAGTAAAAACCTTACTAAACAAATCGAAAGATTCGAACCACACATTCAAGTTTTTCTTCTTCATGACTGACACTAAAGAACTCAAGCGATATCGCTTTACGCGCAAAGACTTCAAACCATTAGAGACCAAACCTCTCCATTTAGACTTGGTGTTTGACATCAGGCCTGAAAAAGTCTCGATCGTATCTAGCACAACTTTTCAGCATCTTGGCGAGAACGCGTTACATGAATTGCGACTAAATTCGAAGGAATTAGAAATTGTTCAGGTTGAACGAATCACTGCCTTCAAATCCACTCAAACCTGTAAAGACCTGGAAGAACACGTACTGTCATTCCAACTCCCTGTTTCGCTAAAGTATGAAGTGGATGCTGAGAATCATTTCTTGATCGTGAAGTTCGAGACACCAATTCAAAAAGAAGAGGAATTTGTGCTCAAATTCCACACAATTGCAACACCGAGCGAAAACATTTTGGAAGGATTGTATTACGATTATACTCCGACTGGAGCACCAAAAACAATCATAACGCAATGCCAACAGCACGGTTTCCAACGTATAACGCCTTGTATCGATACGATGGATGCAAAAGCCTATTATACGACAACTATAATTGCTGATAAAAAGTATACAAATATGATTACAAATGGCGATCTTGCTCATGATTTTTATGATGTCAATAATGAGCCAGTGTACCAGTCTCCAGAAAGCGTACTGGGTGAAGTGGATGAGAAACGTCACGTTCTCAAATATCATAATCACAAAGTGAAAATGGCTCCATACTTGTTCTTTCTCGGAGTTGGGACGTATGAGACGTATCGAAGGGAATTGGAGTTCCCAGATGGAGATACTATTCTTCTGGAAATTTTGGCTTTTCCAGGATTTTTCAAACCAGACGATGCAAAACAGGCGGTGAAAATGCTGCATGATTCCGTGCTATGGACGATGATTAGTCTCGGCCCAGAAGCGTGTCAGCATCACGAAGAGCGAAAACGGATATACGATCTAATTGAAGAGCGTGAAGGTCTAAAGGCGAAGAAAAGTAAGCTCTGCCTCGGACCGTGCGAAAAAAAAGACGTCACGGCACTAAGCGATAAAAATGCCGACCGTTTGAAAGACATTCGTTCAGAACTCAAGACTTTGATCAAAGTATGGAATAAAACTGGCTACAAATACACTGGAGCTGTGTATCGAGAAATTGCCATGGAAAACTCATATTACGGGGGAATGGAGAATGTGGGCAACACCACAATCGTTAGCTCGTGTCTGTGTCCAAGCGAGCGCATGGATGACGGATCGTATATGTATATGGAGCGCGTTAAAGTCCATGAATATTATCATAACATTAATGGCAGTCAAGTCACAGGTCAATCTCCGTTCGAAATTTGGCTGAATGAAGCTGTTACTGTTCACATGGAACGTAAACGCTGCGCTGCAATTTTTGGCTCTGATTACTCCCGTCTAAATGATGTTCTTTACATGTTTGCACCTCTTGGTCCGCTTGCGCAAGACAAGTCGGCAACTTCGCTTTCGATCGAACCGGAAGGATTCAATCAAACGCAAGAGCTGGTATCCGCCGTGACATACTCAAAAGCTCCCGAGTTTGTTCGTATGGTGGAACTCATTATCGGAGAGGATCAATTCCACAAGGCATTGGACGTGTACCACACGAGGTATAGCTTTGGCAATGCCACAACGTTGGATTGGATCAATTGCATGGAGGAAGTATCACACTGTGACCTCAAAGAATTGGCTCGGACGTGGCTCAAACGACCGGGTCATCCACATGTGTCGTACTCCTCGACCTACGATCCAATTACTTGCGAATACAAAGTGTGGATGAAGCAATCTGGATTTGTAAATATGCCATCAGACAATGCTGGACCATGGGTGATACCCGTTGATTACGCTCTTATCAAAGATGGAAAGGTCATAAAAGAGGGGCTCATCACCTTTCATGAGGAAGAATTCTCGTTCAGTATCAAAGACGTGAAAGAAAAGCCCGACTTCTTTTCATTTGGTCGAGGTTGGTCGTTCTTTGGCACTTCCAAGTCAGAAGATAATGCGATCGAGGTACTTGTGAAGCAAACAAAATCAGATCCTGACTCGGTGAACAGATATCAGGCGTACCGAATGGTGGCTGATCTGGAGAAGGCCAAGATCATCAATGGATTCCTGAAAGGAGATTTGGATGTCACCATCTCTTCCGATTTTGTTGATCTGCACGCTTCGATTCTCTTTTCTGAGCACATCACACCGGCCGCGCGAGCGCTAACACTATCAGAGAAAAACACCGTGCCTACCAAAGATGAGTTGAGTCATCACTACATAGAGATCCGCAAGGCCACAAGAGCATTGCTTCAAGCTGTATGGGTGAAATATGCTCCTGAAATTGAGAAAATGTACACCAAGCTTTGCGAAAGCGCTCATCCGGGACCTCATTATGATCAATTTCAAGAACGCGCTTTGAAACAGCACTTGCTGTCACTGATGGTCGCTGGAGGCGAAAAATCATTCTTACCAAACACACGTGCTGTCAATCCTACGACGAACCCAACGGATTTGGCCAAAGTTCTGCTGGAGACTTCGACATTTGCATCCGACAAAGCGACAGGCTTCAGTGTCATTATGAATGACGAACAGTATCCAGAGCGGTCACAAGTACAGGAACGGGTGTTTGAAGAATGGCGTCAGACGCCAGATACGCTCACCAAGTATATCGGTGTCATAAGCTGCCTGCAAACGTCCGACGTGGGTAAGCAAATTAGAAAGCTGATTGCTCATCCAAGCTTCAACATGGCACAATCGAGTCACAGTCGAACGCTGGCAAGAGGATTGTCCCTCATCCGTCAATTCTCATTAGCCACTGACGAAGGGCTTCAACTTTTATCCGAATGCTTCACCAAAATCGGTAAAGTGAATCAAATGTCTGCATATCCAATTTTGCAATCTTTTGATCATTTGGATCGATTTGACCAAGAAACACGATCAAAAATGCTTCGAGTATTGCAAGAAATGCAGGATTCGATCGATCCGAAGAAGGAAGAATCGCTATATAATCGCCTTAATATCATCCTTAAGAAGGCGTAATCAGAATTCTGTAGGAAGTAGTCCAGTTTTCTCAGCTTAAAAATAAAGCGGCATCTAAAGGATTTGGCATTTCGGTCACTGGTACCCAGCGTCATCGAAAGAATCGTTTTACGGCCAATATACGATGCCGCTCTCTGAAGTAGCCCACAGCTATACACTACCTACCATGACACTTGATTCGAGTGTGTCGTGAACGCCACAAAATGAGGATCTTCGAGCAGGTGAGTGTCCAGCCGACGGAATTTATGCGGAGCTGTTCCGTCCAATTTTGCTCGAGCGAAGGAATGACGTAAAATCCGAATGTCAAAAGGTAGATATCTGACGTACGAGCTGATTAGAATTGGAAGGAATGCATCGAATGCGTACACTAGTTTAAGTGATGGAACACTGATGAAGTCAAATTCATCGATACGCTCAATCGGATTCAGGTCCAAGCGGCTACAAAGCTGAGGATGAGGCTAGCGAATCAATGAATGATGCCGAATACATACATGACTTTGAGTTGAGTCAAAGCTGCTTTACGACGGGAAAATGTGTTGTTGGAGTATCGCAGTGTTCCTTGCAGCATTTCTGGAAAGATTTTTGTGAGCTGATTGCCCATAAGGTACCTTCAGAAGCACAATGAGAGAAATTGTACAGCCGTATACGAAGATAGCTCATACAAATGTGTTGTTTCCATAGGAATGTTGTCTGGAATCGTCTTTATTGCAACGTAATTGCTCAGTAGCGTCTCGCGGGTCATACATAAAGATGACGTACTGATAGCCCCTTAAAATCGCAATATACGGATACACGCGCGCTTCCTATGCATTTACATACATCTGGACATGAATAGACAACCTCCACGTGCCCTAGAACAGCAGTCAAAAGCGATACGATTGACGCAAAGGTCATCCAAAAGAGCGCTTTATTGTATCAATTCAGAGCAGTTATATCGATATTTATCAATGCTCGCATGGCGCCGCTTTCGGTCAGCCTTTTCTTGCAAAATACAGCGGAATACTGCGACACGGTTCCAATCGTTTAGTAGCTCTATCGATCAGCTTCCTTCAAATGAGCTGAAAGAACCGCGAAAATTGCTCGTCGGTCTCGGAAATCCGACCGATAAATATGCCGATACTCGGCACAACATTGGAAAGCGGGCTCTTGCTCACTTTTTAGGGTCACATGTCTCCGCTTCTATGGTGAGAGACAATTGCTGAAATTAACGGCTTTGGATTTTGCTTATTTTGCGGTATCCGAATAGAATAAAAGCATGCAGATGATTCACGATATTTCGGTACATGGTGACTTCGCTCAAGCCGCAATTGGCTACCCTGTAGAGGAATCGGCATGTCACGATCTGGTCGATCTCATTTCAAAGCGATCACGAGCCAAAACAGCTTCAATTGGCGTACCACACCCGACTGTACGATTGACTCTGCTGGCTCCAACAACGTTTATGAATGCTTCTGGAAAAAGTGTTGGAAGATTTTTCAGCCAACATCGTTGGCGATTAAAACGAAACCCATTATCACTCAACTTCCAGGATGAGCTCCTTGTGATAAGCGATGAAGTCTCACTGCCTTATGGCACTATCCGATTCAAATCGCGGGGGTCTTCGGGTGGCCAAAATGGAGTCAAAGATATAATAAAATGCATTGGAACAGATCGATTTGCAAGACTTAAAATTGGAGTTGGTGCTCCTCATTGGTTCACAAATGGAAACACTGGTCCTCCATCTCAATTTCCGCTTGATAAGTATGTTCTTTCCCGATTCAATTCGAATGAACAAGATCGACTTTGTGATTTGCTAAAGTACATTGAGGAAGTGCTGAGAGTCTATGTTCATCGAGGTCTCCAACAAGCCACTACAGTAGCAAATGGAATGGATCTTGGAGCTTATTTGAAAAAGTTTGGAGGTAAAAGGTAACTTTTGATTTGGACCAAGTAGCCGTAAAGGCTCCCTTTTACAATCAGTTTTTTCCTTCTTCTTCCTCAGAGAGATCATCCCCATCAAATTCAGCATCATCAGAATCGTTGTGTAAATCGTCTTCAATCCCTTCCTCTCCTTCATCCTTGACCAGTCCTTGCGTCCACAATTGGCGACCTGTAATTTGCCGTTAGAACCGTTTTGAGAACAATTTCTGTATCTGCGACTATCACCAGTGAGTTTGGTGCTTGCTTCTGTGACTGCGACTTTGCTATTGAGTCGCATTTCTAAGTCAAATTGATCTCGCCATGCCATGAAGGTCTCCGGAGTCACAGGAGTTCCTGCAGACCTGAGGTGAAAAAGCATAATGTTCATCACACTAGAAGCGCCACACCTGTACTGTCTTTGGCTTTGACGTGAGCAGCTTGTTCCTCGCGCTATTTATGATTTAGCTAATCGAAAGAAAGATTCCCACGACTTGTACCTTTGCTGTTTCAATAGCTGTTCCTCTATCATCTTCCTTCTTCTTGATTTCCATCCGACGAAGCATCTCCTGATATTCTGATCCGTCCTAAAGTTATGATGCATCAATTCCTGATCGTAACGCTGGAGCAGCTTACATGGCCCGCACGATTATTCTCCACAAGATATTCGCGGACAGCCTCACAAAGCGTATAAATCATCGGCATCCCTGCATTTTCACGAATCTAGTACGAGAGATCTTGAGAAGCGATGCCAGCGCGCTCTGAAGCGATGTGTACTCGCTGCTGTAGTAGAGCTTTGATCTCGTTACGCTGTGCGTCACTCAATCCCTCCAAAGAGGTTACTTCCAGCTTTCAGAGGACTTTTGTTAGATTATTAATTGATGTAATTTTTCATTCGAAGTTATGACATTCGGCTCTTGTTCCGGATAAGTTTCCGGGATGCAACAGGTTAATGTTAAGGCCACTAGAGTTGAAATTAGTTATGATCATAACAAATGTTGAGCAACAAATAGAATTGAGTATCATGCCATGGTTTTCGTTGCCATCCTGATTGGGTACAATGTGAACTGTGTAACTCAGCGGATTCTCATTGATCACTATGTTTTATGACCCGATTCAAAAATCATAATATTTACTAAGCTGCCATACTTGAAAAATCCTGCATGTAGATAGACTCCAGCGCCTCTACTTCCATCATCATATCTCCCCTATAATCTATAGATATATAATGAGTCATCAGAACGCATAGAAAAAGTTGCTCGGCTCACGCACCTGTCATCGCAATTTCCGCTAAAGCAAGCTCTTGATTGGGTAAATTTCTCTATCTCACATGCTCATTGGACATTTTCAGAATGTGAGATCGAATGTCAATTATGACGAATTCAGACTTTATCTTTGGTACTCATGACACTGCTAGTCTCCTAATCACCTACTTCTAACACGTGAGATGCGGTATTCACTTGATCTACTCATTTGCGTATGTTGTGCGGTTTTTATCATATAAGTAACCGGTCTAGGTTAACCGTAACCGACCAAGATACTGTTCCCCTTGCACAATTCAAAAAAGCGACAGAGAAAACCACGAAAGCATAAAAAATGACACCCGAAGAGATCCAAACGCACGAGAAAGAAGCAGAATTTATTCTCAAAACTACCAACAAACACAGGAAGAAAAATGGTTTTGTTTTCGTCACATCGATTATACGATTGCTGCGGTAGAAAGTCATGTTTTCTTGTACATATAACTAGGAATATCGCTGGATACCACCTCTCCAAATATTTCCAGTTTTAATGACGGGAAGCTTTGCAGAAAAGATTCCAACCCAAAGGAGGAAATATCATTACGTCCTAGGACGATGTTCGGAATGAGAGGACGTGGAAAGAATGAAGCTCTAGAGGGATCTCCTTACCGTCCTCAATGGTCGAAGGATGGCGATGGATTCGTATCAAACTCAAAAGACGGATCGAACGCTGTGAAAAGCGCAGAGAATGCGAATTTACTCCGTAATAATTTGTCGACTGGGAAAAAAGAAGAAAATGGTCGACGCAAAAGCAAAGGTACTTTGTAATGTTGCACGAAAGTATGTCACACATTGACACTTGCCGAATGTTGCTAGTGCTCCGTTATGCTCGCGAAGAACTATTGGCGATGCACGTTCAAAATACAATAGCACCCACATATACTTCTGAAACAATGATTATATCGGAATACTGCCTGCCGCCAGTCGGAACATTTCCATTCGATCATGAAGAGATATATAAACAATGGGCTTTGAATAAGAATCGGGGTCGTGGTCGTGGTCGAGGAATGAATACAGGGCCTCAAGAACGAGGGCAGAATCACCGGAATGATCCTGATAAAAAGGTAATGCTCTACCGTGTGCTCCTCCAAATGCTGAACATGCTTGCAGGCTCGAAGTACCGAAGAGTTACTGAGTGATGATCCAATGTGGGTTCGAGAAACAAATGAGAAAGCTAGCGCTCAAGATATGTGGGATGATGTCGGAGCTTCTGGAGATACCCGGATAGACATGGTTTGCTGTCTTCATGATGCATACTGATTACTTGAGTAACTTTGTAAATCCAGGACTTGACGTCGATGGCTGAAGCCTCTGAGCGATTTCGACGAGAAATGGATGGCTTACGTGATAAAAATGAAAGCACCCAGTCGTCACATAACGTGGTGCGTTGCATCGCTGCCCAGATACCAGTGACATTTCAACTTACTACTTACGACTTTAAACAGGAAGCGAGCCTTGATGACTTGGATCTGCTAGATAAGAAATTGGAAGCTGTGGCTTCAGGCCAATTCGACGACTGCAAAGAAGAGTCTTCAGAGCTGGACGCACAGTCGACCAACGTAGCTCCAGAGAATATTACCAGCGATTCGACTTTCTTCGAACCTGAAAACGTTTTGCTGAAGCATGATCTAAGTACAGGAATCCCTTTGAACTTTATGAGCGGCACTTTTAACGTATCGGAACCTCAAACACTCGAAGCTGCTGACGAATGGTTCTACCTAGATCCTCAAGGTCAGCAGCAAGGACCATTCAAGACCAGCGAAATGCGAGAATGGTTTGATGCTGGCTACTTCAAACCTCATTTGCCGATTCGTTCCAGTCAAGAAAGCAGGTTTACTCCGCTTGCAAATCATTTCGCAACAAGTGTGGTTCCGTTTGCCTCTGTCCCAAAGCTAAAAATTGTCGAAACGCAAGTGGATTTCGAGCGTCAGCACTTGATTGCATTAAAGCAACAACATCTCGCACAAATTCAACAGCAGCAGCAAGAGCAGCGTCTGCTTCAATTAAGAAGAAATAATGAAATTCGAGATAATCCACAAATACTGGACGCTCCTTTACAGCATCAATCACATATACTCCAGCAGCAACAGCAACAGATGCTCTTGCATCAGCATGTACAAGAGCAGGCACCGATATCGTCGGCGCTGCAATGGCCGCACCATCCACAAAAAGTCAATGATAGTATCCAATATCTTTTCCAAAGTTCTTTTGATAGCGGCAAATTGGTATCACACGACAACGAGAATCTCAAGCAGCAAACTGAAGCACCATATCGCCCAATCGTGGGCATGGTCACACAACCTGGCATGATTGCTGATCTTTCAAAATCTTCCAATACCCCGATCGAGTCATCATTTTCCTTGCATGAAGATGAAAAGAAGCCGATAAATCACGCATGGGGAGCAAATAACGCACAAAGTACACTAGCCAACAAATCGAAAGAATCAGCCCAACCTGTGAGAAGACTTGAAAACGCTGAAACTCAAAGTCTGCACCATCAAGTGCCAGGCTCCCATATTATACAAGAGAAGCCACTCCGGGTAACTTCAGAACAGGCGCAGCAAAGCAAGACGACCGAGAAAGGAATTTCATCTGCCTGGGTTCACAATAATGTCGTAGAACGCTCACACGTAAAGTCTCTGAAGGAGATTCAAGATGAGGAACAACGAGCCATAAAGGAGCAGAATCGGAGGGAACAAAGCTCCTTGAATTTGGAGCAAATGGGCGCTCAGCTCAAAATGATGCTTGGCATAGAGTCAACAAATCTGTCGGCAGCGACTACATCGCCAAAATCACAAAATTATAACGTGTCAGCTGTTGGTCCATGGAACACTGCATCCACGGTCACTGCTCAAGTGAGTAGTAAGCAATCGCTTCGCGATATATTGGCAGAAGAAGAACGACTTGCTCAAAAGCGGGTTCAACAACATGAGGTTGCCGTCAAAAGCGCTCATTGGAGTAATGTCGTAGCTGGAAAGCCAAGTACCATATCGACCAAATCTTCAAGATCTCTTGGACCAGTTCCCGCAGCAGTACTGAAATCAAGCAGCCAAGCACGTATGTCGAACACAAACTCGCGAGGTCAAGCTGCACACACTTCAACTTCCCGGCCGACTGTAGATGAGTCTGGTGATGCTAGCTTTTGGAATTTTGATGCGGCACAAAGTGTTATGCCTGACAGCAACTCGAATACTGTTTCGACCAATAAATTTGGGTCAAAAGTGCTCGTTCCAGAGTTGATGACGTGGTGTGCAAAAGAATTGGAGCAAATTGGTGGAGTCGAAAACTTGACTTTGATGGAGTACTGTGCGACATTGGACGATCCAGGTGAGATACGGCAATATTTGGCTGCATATTTGGGATCCACACCACGCGTTTCTGCTTTTGCAACGGGCTTTATCCAAAAGAAAAAAGAATCACAGAACCTCAAGTACAAAAAAGCGCAGGAAGATGTACCATCCGAAGTTGCCAAGTCGACGAATACTAGTAATATGATCGGTAAGAAAGGTAGACGACGATCCAAAGGGCAACGAGTAGATCCGTCGCTTCTCAGCTACTCTGTAGGCAGCGTCTGATAAATACATTCACTGCCTTGGATCGATTCTTTTGTTGTGTATTCAGTAAAATGCTGTGTCGGGCGGAATGGCTGGTGGATTGGATGGGCACAAGAAAACGCGTCTTGAGTTGAGAGTTGATGAGATGAGGAGGTGACCCGATGATGTGATAACAATCATTCCGACCGAAATGTGACTCAGCAATTTAGGTGAACTTGTTTCGACGCAGTATGTAGTAATTACAATTTATAGTGCATTCGATTACTTTACAGCTACTCGAATTCAAAAGGTTGAATTAAGCGCAAATGCGTACTTTACCTTTGTGAGATTCCCGCGTATATTGTTGCTGCAAGTGACTAAGCACCGTGACTTTCTGTATAAGATATGGTCGCTTATTAAAGGGGTAACGGTAATACTCTAGAAATCATAATGGCAGACACGGAAATGAAAGTTGCGGAAGGCAACTTGGATGAAAAACGCTTTGAAATTAAGAAATGGAATGCGGTGGCACTCTGGTCTTGGGGTACATAGTGAATTGTATCTTTTCGTAGCGTTCGTACTGATCAACACACGTAATATATCTCTAGATATCGTGGTGGATAATTGTGCGATCTGTCGAAATCATATAATGGATCTGTGTATTGAATGTCAGGCAAATCAAGCCTCTGCCACAAGTGAAGAATGCACAGTTGCATGGGGAGTCTGCAGTATGTACCCTTCGCTCTCGTTGTATTCTGACTGAGCTCGATTTGTATGACAGATCACGCTTTTCATTTCCATTGTATCTCTCGATGGCTCAAAACACGTCAAGTATGTCCTCTAGACAATCGTGAGTGGGAATTCCAAAAGTATGGACGATAGTTGGCATAAATATCGCGTAAATTAAAATATAAAAAGATGCCGCTTTTCACTAAAAAGCGCAATGCTGATTGGATGCAATAGACAATACCAGCTTTGGATTGGCTGAAATACGCAATCGGTAATGGAGAAATCGACCCAGCCAACATGGCTCGGTTCCATGGAAAGTGTGCGGACAATTGTCGTCTTACTAGGCTGCATATCGAACGGAAAGAAAGATCAACGCATTCGTTGTGAGATCGATACAAACGGAGTAGTATTTCTGTCGCAATCGAAAGGAAAATCGCTGCACATAAAATCCGCAATTAGTAAGAAAATATTTCGCACGTTTGAGATGCTCGACGATATGACAGAAGGAGAACAGGATCCGCAAACGCGATATCCGTACGCATTCTGTCTCGATGCGGCTCTTTTTCTCGAATGCTTGTCCGTTTTTGGCTCAACCGCACAAAGCCACACCTCCATCCAACTTGCATACTATGATCAAGTATATATATTCGATCACTTGTGTGCACACTTCTCACACTGCTATCTTACAGAACTGTGAATTGGGAATTCTTTTAGAAGAACGTGGTGTCATTTGTGAATGTAGCCTGCGTGTACTCGAGGCTGACACAGTGGATATCGATTGTTATGAGCTCGAATCCTGCTTTGAGAGCTCGGATGTGGTTGGACGTTGTATCATCCAATCTCGTCCACTTCGAGATGCGTTCTTGGAGCTTTATGATCTTCCTAGCGCAGCCTCTGTCACAATATCGATGAAGCATTCGACCTCAAAATCATCAACTGCGCCTGTGAATGGTTTGTTTCTCCGAGCGGAATCAAATGCTGGGTCGTGTGAAATCGTTTTTCGTGAGCGCTCAGATGCGTTTATCGAATTCAAATGCAATCATTTACCGGGACAATCATTAGCTGACTCAAGCTTCCATGTGGCGATATTGCAACATGCATTCAAAGCGTTGAATCACGCGACGGAATCCTTTTTACGAATGACGCAGAACGGGATGCTTTCTGTGCAGCATATGATCCTCACAGGCGGTGGAGAACGCGCATTTGTAGATGCATTGATATGCTGTGATGACGCTTAATGGGCTCCCTCACACTAATATAGAATCTATCTTGAGCGATTTATCGTCAGACCCCAAAATCGGATACGCTTGCTCAGTGAAATGGTGCTTGCGCAGGATGAAATTGACGCTTGCAGGGAAGCTTTTCTCGCGTTCGACAAGGACAGGTCGATCGATTCACAGGCTCCGCGGTGTAGGGAGTTAATTTATTTGAATTCTAGGAGTGGAACAATTGATGTGTGGGAGCTTCGTCAAGTGCTGCAAGGTCAGCGATGCGCTTGTAATAGTACCCGACTTAGTCGTTGTGTAGCAATGGGGCAACAACCGACAGAAGAAGAGCTCTTTCAAATGATCAGCGAAGTAGATAACGATATGAGTGGCGCGATCGGTAGTCTCTCATTATGCACACTGAGAATTTCTCTGCCTCATACGATTTTAGATTTCGCGGAGTTTTTGCAAGTGATTGATAACCAGAAGGATCGTGCAGCGATGTATGATGACGACAGTGATATGAGTACTGAGCGATAGCCTACCGAAGAATTGATACTAACGCACTTGACAGTCGACGCATTTGTTGCTTGTGGTGGAAGTCCCGATAAGAGCGGTTTTGTGAGGAAAGAAGCACTGATCAAGATCATAAAGCAGGACTTCGGACTGACCATCAATATTGAGGTAAGCTGAGCTCGTCGAATCTTTGCCGATGTACTTTTGTTGCTATCGTAGGAAATCATCAACACGCTCGATGTAGACGGAAGCGGGAAAATCGAGTTCAAAGAGTTTAAAGCGATTCTCACGTAAACAGAGCAACTGATTGTACGAACCAAGAAGACTTGACCACTTTAACAACTATACACAAATAAATTGTTTCGGATTCCAATGGCGACTTCATTGAGCAGAGGATGCCAGCTTGTTTGTAAGACTTTTCGAGATACATCCAACGCACCTTCACCGCAAGAAGGCTCCAGCATTTGTTGCGCTAAAACGTGGTGCGGCATCGAGTGCCGTCGATTGGGTTGTATGATTTTCGGAACTGGAGAAATGCAGATATCGCGCTGTCCGTTGTGATCATACACGTGAAACTCGCTATTGTACGATCCTGTGACAAAATGCTTCCCGTCACCGCTCACATCGCATTCAAATTTGTCGAAGATGCAGTCACTTTCATATAAATCTCCCAGTCGAGGTCGTAAATGTTCATGAATCTGACACAAAAGCTGTGTGAGAAACTAACCCAACAACAAAGAACACGTACATTGATCGTCTGCACGGGACGAGAATCCATGTTGAGATCCCAAACTTTCAATGTGAGAAAATCACGAGCAATTATGTATCGCCCGTCAGGGGAAAACTTGATATCGGAGATGGAAGCAATGATTTCAGAAAAGAAGTTACAAGCCTTTGGATCTTCTAGGTCTTCATAAACTATAGAACAGCAAAATGAAAGTGAGCCGATATCTGCGTCGATCCTTCCTGACCTTTGCTATAGATATCGCAAAGTGCTGCTTGTCTCATGTCGCCGAGCTTGACAGCGCCTCGACTTGTGCTGTACATCATGATATTACAATGAAACGGATGGAAATCGGCCGCTGTGATGACTTCAGTGAGCTCTTCCATATTGTTCGGCTTAATGTCAACGATATCTGAGCGCAGCCTGAGATCAATATCAAACGGCACGTCATACGGTGGTTCAACGTACTGAAACTCTGATTCGAAATGCCCAAACTCCATAAATTCACACGTAAATCATCTGCCGACATGAACGTCTCCCCATCACTGTTGAGCGCGATGGAATTGATGTGATATGTGTGAGCATTGGCATAGACGCGTTTCGTCTTTGTTGCCAAAATGCGATTACAATTCCAATACCGCGGAATATTAATTGAAGAGTTTCCGTCTTTCAAACCGCTACCATTCGTATTTCCATTGCCTGCGTCGTAATGCGATATTTCTCGAACATTTCTCTCGTGTGCTTTCCATAATTTGATAGTCTTATCGTTAGTCGATAAAAGATAATGCGCATTATTGGAATTTTGACACCATTTAATTTGATTAATTTTCTCTTCGATTTCCAAACTTTTTAAATAATCAAATTCTGCTGTATGACTCTGAAATTCCATAAAGGGTGCATACAGCGATTTTCGTGCCGGGAAACGTTTGTTTTCCTACACAAGTAACTCAGTATGAACGTCCTCCCCGAATGAGAACTTACGCAAGAAGTGACTTCTTCACGGCAAAAAATGCTCACTCGGCCGCCTTTGGTACCAGTTGCAAGGTATCTTCCTGAAGGTTCGTATTCAATGGCTGAAATCACTTCGGCTAGTATACACATATTGAGCCATACGTCCCGAGAAACAGGTGAGAAGCGATACCTTCGACATTGTTGCTGCTTCGGTCGCCGCTGGCGTACGCTATTGTCCAGTCTGACAGCTCTTGTGACTCACTCAGTGCTTCTTTGATAGTATCCACATTGACGCCTTTGTCGTAATCTTGTGTATCTTCGGGTCCCGATGTGCTCATTTCGCATGACGATTGTGTTTCTTCTCGCATATAAGTACTTTGGTAGAGCATTCACCAATTTTGTAGAACAAATATTCGAAAGAAATTAGCTTTGTCGATGTTCAAATGGAAAGTGTAACGGAATGAACGCATTTTCTAAATATATTGCAAGTTCATCGCTGTGCGTCTGTTAGCGATAAGAGACGTCGAGTCGTTATTTGTAGTTTCACAGTAATATGTTGGCATATGTTTGTAATTAATAAAGAGATACAATGAACTATCGTTCCTTTGCATGTGTGGCACTGCAGGTAGATGGCGAGTATCCGTATAATATATGTGGAAGACTGGAGATATTGCTATTGGCACGCTGTTTGCTGCAAGCCGTTGGAAATTGGAGTCAAAGTAGCTGGATCGGCTCTATCTAATGTGATGAAGAAGTAATGAAATTCGTCCGACAAGTCACTTCAGCATCATGGTGGAATGCGCGTGCTTCCCTAGCGCATCAAAGGATACTGCTTGCAAAATCAGCGTGCGTCACTCTATGGAATGAAGTAAATGCTGGATTTTCGGCATACAAAGAAGCCGAAGAATTATTTCAGCAGAACCGACAGAGATCTTCCACACTTGCTCGCTTCTACGTGGAGTGGGGTCTTGCCCAGCATTTTTTTGTTAAAGGAAATCGCGGGAAAAAAAATTTTGCTTTGAAACTCCTATGTTATTTGGTTTAGGAAAGCACAAATTCTTACCGGTCTCACTGCTCAGCTCAGCGGCGCTATTGGTAGAAAAACAAAGTTCCAGCAAAAAAGTGTCGCACAAATGGTATTACTCGCAAGCTCCAATCAGACGCTGCGCTCAAAGCAGCCTATCCAATCAGACACTCATTTGGACCAAAATGCAGTCGTCACTTTGGATCAAGCAGATCCAGAAAATATCCTTCTGGAAGAGATTCAATTTGAAGATGATACACGTCCGGAACGAGAAGAGCTTCTTGTCATCGATCAAATCATTTTACTGGCGCTCTGTCTGAACGTGAAAAACAACAATCCAAACGATATTTTGACTCGTGAAGAAATGATGGCGTATATTGCTTGTGTGCTTAAGCAACTAAACAACTGGATGGTGCACGCAACTGCTCTATTGGAACGAGCCTGGCTCGAGTATCAGACATCTAAACGTCGTGAGCGTGCCGTTTTGCAGATACAAGCGCTTGTGGATCAACACTCAAACCCAGCTAGCAACTCCATCTTCCTTGGAAGATATGACGTCAGCGATCGAACGTATGGCGCACGTTTACGCATTAGCATTTCCGCCGCAATTTGCGCTGAAAAAAGATTTAGCGGAACAATACTTTGCATTAGGTGCGGCAGCAAGTGCGTCGGAATTATTCAGAGCTGAAAATTTGGGATGAAGTGATCATTTGTTATCGGACTTCGGATCAGCAGAAAAAGGCGGAAGCTCTTGTTCGTGACCGTATTATGATCGAGCCAGCGCCTTATTTATGGTGTTGTTTGGGAGACTTAACCGGCGAACTACAAGAACAACAGTCTGTGGAGCTTCCGTTGTAAGCAGATCCAAATTACGAGCCAGATTTACACCAAAACGATCGTCTTCTTCGATCAGTCCATTTGCAATTCTCAATTGTAAAGTATCACCAAACTGCTCACAACACCGCGAGACATCGCTCTTTACGGCTTGTCGAAACGCACAATTCGCTTCCAACTCAATTGGAAGGACCACAATGTCAAAAGACGGACTGTGATTCCATCTCATCACTCGCAAGGTGCACTCGAGCGCGGTATAGAACGATTTTGACTCACTCTTGTCGATTATACTTTGTGGAGACAGCCAGCACGGCTGTACGTGTACCCCTAGCTTTTTACTCAGAGTCATTGAAAGCTGCCGGACATCACAAAACGATTGTCTCGTACTCCCCAAGGCAAAAAATGCTCTGTCTGTGGGTCGAGAGCTATCATTTGCTACTCCTTCCTCCTCCAAAAACTGAGCGAGCATTCCTTCCCAAATGTCGGATGTTTGAGCACAATTCCAAGTTCCTTGTGAATTATCAAATCGCTCACAATTTTACTCTCCGAATAAAACGATTTGGCTATCTCACTCATATTCTTCTCAGCTTGCTCCCACGTCTGACGCTCGGGAATGGGTACTTCCAACTAGATTTGTAAATATAAAGTAGCATACATTTCTTAACGGTGTAACTTAACTACAATGTTTTCATTTGCAAACTATACCTATCACATGTCTGTGTGCAAAAGCACCAGCACATTCCATGTCCGAGCCGCCGCTCCTTTTGGAATCCACGGTACATCGTCGCCAATTCTAAAAATAGCAATGCCGCATGGAATCAATGCAATCGTTGCAGTATTCGATGGATATATCTCATTTTGTGTGTCGTTTGCAATGAGTGAATTGCTGCAAACGACACACAAAATGAGATATATCCATCGAATCCATCTAATGCGCCCATTTCGACGCCGACAACTGCGGCCTTTTCCATTCGTCAATATCGCCAATCAGCATGCAGCCATGCTAAGAGACTTGGCCCATCAGGTCAATATGTGTACGTATCCTTTCTTATTGCTACTCAGTGTAACAACTAATCAAGTATCAAATGCAGCGAGCGAGAAAGAGCACGACAACAACAATGACGACACCGGCGAGAAACGCGGCACCGTCGACGATGAAGCGTGTCGGCGGCGGATATGTGATGCGGGAAGCATCGACGGAGACATCTGCGCGGAACCCAATTCGACAACGCGCCACTCGACTACCAACGACACGAACCACAGCACCAAGAAATGGAACACCATCTCGCGTCCCGGCCACACATGCAACACGGCCAACTTCAACTGGACGAGCATCACCGGCGATGACTCGTGGGACTGGTTCCGACAGTAGGGCGGGTGCGGCTGTGACACCAAGACCTAGAGAGGATGTGGCTTCGACGATGACCCGTGCTTCCATCATGCGCCCAACTCCGATTACGACGACTCGACCGCGTCTGAGCGAAGTGGAGCGGCTGAAGAGAGAAAACGCGCAGTTGTCACGCGCGTTGGTCGAGAGAACGGATCAGCTTCAAGCTATGAAAGATGAAGTATGCAAACTGAAGGCGGATGCGGAAGAATTAAACAAGCGACTGGAAGTTAGTCGAACACGCAACGCCATATGTCAAAAGAAGCTGGACGATGCGATGAGGATCCACGAAGAAGATGGAATGCAGTTGGAGCAAATGAAGGATGGGCATAAGCAGCTTCAGCTCGAATTGGTCAAGTCAAAGTCGATGATCCAAGACTTGAAGGTTTATGCGGGAAACCAACAGAAAGAGCTGGATGAAATGAAGCAGACACGTGATACCAAGACTTTCGTCTCAACTGGAGTACAAACAGCGGAAACGGACACGGTGAGCAATTCGGCGATTCGATTATACCAACTACAACACGAAGAGGACGAATTGAAGATGAAGAGTATAATGGAGGAGAACATGGAGCTGAAAACGGAGGCAGTCAAGTCAAGATCGCTGCGTAAAGACTTCAGGCATTATATGGAGAATCATCGTGCGTTAATGGATGCGATCAAAGCAGGTGCAACTGGAATCGAAACAGATGGAAACAACGAATGTGAACAAGGAGCGACAGCGCATGGATACCAAATGCATCCCGAAAATGGCCTCATCACGTCATTGAGGATGCAAGTGAACATGCTGGAAGTGAAGCTCAAGGATTCTGAGTACGAAAAGGAGATGTTGCAAATGCACCTGGATAAGCTTCCAACTGGAAATTGGAAGAGCGACGAGAAGCGGGACTTTGTGCCGGATTGGAACTCAAGCGGCCTGGATTATCAACTGCAATCAGATAGCGATATTTCATGGACATCAAGCGCATCTTCTCAATGACCCCATCACGTCATTATGGATGCAAGCGAGATGTTTGGAAATAAAGCTGAAGAATTGTCAGTATAAAGTAGCTGTTCAGTTGCAGTCAAGTGTCAACCCATAATTGTAATTAATATAAGTTATTTTGCTAAAAGAGTATTTTGAAGTCATCTTTTAAGGCTCTTCGCATCTATGCGTTTATTTCGTTAAAAGCCTTTTAGATGTAAGTTATTGCACTTGGAGTCATTCCAGAGAATGATAACTTCATATTTGTCAAATAGTTGTGAACCTATTTCGACTAAAAGGCATAGGACTACGACTTACTTACATCTCAATTCTGAGCACCTCGGTATACCGTACACAGTCGAATAGTATTATAATTAGTGCTGCGAGCACGTGTAATCTAATTGTACAAGAAAGCATGCCTTAAGTGCGTATCAAAGATGCTCCAATAGTGCTCAATTTGCAAGACTAGAGACGATCATCAGGCACATCGACAATCTAAGCTGAGAAGTAGACGCTTTCCTTAGCGGATTCTCAAGCGCATCACAACGTTATCTGATCGCTTTATTTGCCACAACAGCTGATTAAACTCGTTCCACATAGCTCTGTGACGAAGTTATGCGGTCACTTTGGATGACGTTGCACTCTTCTTCATGCAGCTGCTACAGACAAGAAGCAGCGTTCACATAGAATTTCTCGTTGTGCTTTGTGTTGCATAAAGAATTGGCAATTGGTGATAAAACTTAAAAGCAACTATTCAGTCCACAAAAGCGTTTGATAGTACAAGAATTAGTATCAAATCTGTTTCTATTATAACACTTAATATCACTATGATGCACCATACTATATTTCTACACTTCAACTTTCGACTCATGCAAGCTCTCAATAAGCTCATTGATTTCATTGCTTGCTGCAGATTATTGCGCTGTGAGGCCTCTAATACTATCTTACCTTCTTCATTGGCCAATTCTAAGGATTCGATGTTCTAAATGCGATAATTGAGTCACTTATGTAATGAACCTGTGTTGATGTGTTGTTACATCCACGCAGACCTCACATGAAGTACGTGTACACTATACGTACATAGCTACTGATACTCGAATGGATGATACGAAATTGGCCGCAAAAGGATCCGATGCTGATGAACGCAAATACTGCGTATCTTCGTTGATGCGCGATAGATTTTTTAAATATTTCTATTTTCTTCGGGAATGAAAGAGGCGATTTTGGAATCTGACGCAAAGCATATCGGTCTTCTGAAGGATAGACTATCGCAAATAGCTCTCATTACCTTGGAGAAAAAGTAAGGTGATCAGCGATGTAATCCTAGCAAGCAAGTATATATGCGGAGGAAAATACATCAAAGTGCTGCAGTCACATTGGATATGCGCTCAGTCATCCACCAGCAGCGTAGATTACGTTCACGACGTCATCTGTTTCGCACACGATTGCATTCGTCGATCGACTATTCCATTACTCACATCGTATCAAGTCTTACTTCAGGGCATAGCTCTACTTAACGTGCTCACACAAATCAACTACACTGGTCCAGCATTATCTACACATGAACTCGAAATTTTTACGACATACTCTAATGCGTTCATCGAAACAAAGCAAGAGATACAATGAACTATCATTCCTTTGCATGTGTGGCACTGCAGGTAGATGGCGAGTGTCCGTATAAATATGTGGAAGACTGGAGATATTGCTATTGGCACGCTGTTTGCTGCAAGCCGTTGGAAACTGGAGTCAAAGTAGCTGGATCGGCTCTATCTAATGTGATGAAGAAGTAATGAAATTCGTCCGACAAGTCACTTCAGCATCATGGTGGAATGCGCGTGCTTCCCTAGCGCATCAAAGGATACTGCTTGCAAAATCAGCATGCGTCACTCTATGGAATGAAGTAAATACTGGATTTTCGGCATACAAAGAAGCCGAAGAATTATTTCAGCAGAACCGACAGACATCTTCCATACTTGCTCGCTTCTACGTGGAATGGGGTCTTGCCCAGCATTTTTCTGATAAAGAAGATCGCGGGAAAGAATATTTTGCAAAAGCACAAATTCTTACCGGTCTCACTGCTCAGCTCAGCGGCGCTATTGGTAGAAAAACAAAGTTCCAGCAGAAGAGTGTCGCACAAATGATATTACTCGCAAGCTCCAATCAGACGCTGCGCTCAAAGCAGCCTATCCAATCGGACACTCATTTGGACCAAAATGCAGTCGTCACTTTGGATCAAGCAGATCCAGAAAATATCCTTCTGGAAGAGATTCAATTTGAAGATGATACACGTCCGGAACGAGAAGAGCTGCTTGTCATCGATCAAATCATTTTACTGGCGCTCTGTCTGAACGTGAAAAACAACAATCCAAACGATATTTTGACTCGTGAAGAAATGATGGCGTATATTGCTTGTGTGCTTAAGCAACTAAACAACTGGATGGTGCACGCAACTGCTCTATTGGAACGAGCCTGGCTCGAGTATCAGACATCTAAACGTCGTGAGCGTGCCGTTTTGCAGATACAAGCGCTTGTGGATCAACACTCAAACCCAGCTAGCAACTCCATCTTCCTTGGAAGATATGACGTCAGCGATCGAACGTATGGCGCACGTTTACGCATTAGCATTTCCGCCGCAATTTGCGCTGAAAAAAGATTTAGCGGAACGATACTTTGCATTAGGTGCGGCAGCAAGTGCGTCGGAATTATTCAGAGCTGAAAATTTGGGATGAAGTGATCATTTGTTATCGGACTTAGGATCAGCAGAAGAAGGCGGAAGCTCTTGTTCGTGACCGTATTATGATCGAGCCAGCGCCTTATTTATGGTGTTATTTGGGAGACTTAACCGGCGAAATCGCTCATTTTGAGGCTGCATGGGAGCTTTCTGAGCACCGATATCCACGGGCTAAACGCTCGCTAGGACGAGCAGCGTTTGAAGCGAACGATATTCCGTCCGCAATCAAACACTTTGAAGAGAGTTTACGAATACATCCGATGCACATGCAGACGTGGTTTCTTTTGGGTGTTTTGGGCATGCGAGCAAGCGATTGGAATCTCGGGTTGCAGTCATTCACACGCGTCGTATAGCTAGATCCTGACAACGTGGAAGCATGGGGTAACATCGGATCCATACACATGACACAGAAACACTGCTGAAGCCTTTTCGGTCTTCCAGGAAGCGGTCAATCAAAAGCGATTCATGTGGCAAATTTGGGAGAATTTAGCATGGTGTGCTGTAGACATTGAAATAAACGGCGATGCGATGTACGCACAACATCAACTCCTTGATTTACGTTCAAAACACAATCGCCCTGTGGATCATGAGCTTCTTGCTTGGTTGGTCAATGCGATCGTGTTCGAGAAGAAAGGAGTATTGCAGTCGCATTACAGGGATGAACTTGCAAAGTTGTTGGGCCGCATTACGTCAGTAGTGACTAATAATTCAAAGCTCTGGCAAGTTTATGCGCATTTCAATGATGGTGTCGGCAGGCAAGAGAAGGCGATTGAATGTCGTTTGAAGGTATCTCGTACATTACAAACAGCAAATTGGGAAAAAGATCAAGAGCAAGTGGTGAAAGTTTGTGATGCGGCGTTGGAAGTAGCTGCTGGTTATCAAGTCCAAGCGTCAAAAAATGCTTTGCATGCGGCCCGTTTCTTTCTTCGAGGTGTATTGAAGAAAGCACAAATCGATTTCCCGCACTTGGAGATGTGTGTGCGACTAGAAGAAGCGCTGCAAGATATGCAATCAGCATCTGAAGCAATACCATGGGTACAAGCGCACCATCAAAGTCACCAATAGAGAATAGATGGTTCTTTTAGAAGTGCAATGTCGCTTGTATTTTGGTTGCCGGATACTTTATGGGGTTTCCTACCGACTTTTATACAAAGTTTTTCGGTAATTGCACGCCATTCTTGCGGGCAAACATGCAATCTGTTTGTTTTGATATGGTACTATATCTATGATGCTCTTTTTGAACCAGTCTTGTTGATCAGCGGTGATTTCATTCATTTTGCGAATGCAATTCATGCTGCTGTGTACTACAGACATCCAATGCAGCACCAAGTCGGTAGAACTTTTCCCTCGTCTTTTTGTGTGCGAGTCAGAGTACAGTCAGGAAATAAGAGCATTTACTCATGTTTAGGAAACAAAAGTGAAATATATGTATCTGTAAAGTATACAATTCCAATGGCTAACAGCTCCTGTGGCCAATGCTGCGAACGACTTTTTACAGTGAATTAGCATCTCCATGACGGTTCAAATATGCATTAGATACATTGATGATCGCAGCTTCCGGTGAAATAGTCGCTTTAGGAACTGGAGACTCTGGACGAGATTCTTTGTTTGGTGGAGATGCTGGTGGATGTTGTGTTAGTAAAGGCGAAATTGCTTTGGGCTTTTCGGAAAGAGGTACGATAACAGGGTCAACTATAGCTCGAATGGCTGGTGTCTTGATTTTTGGGTTTGGTGGAGACTCAAGAGAAGGCGGAACGACAGGAGCCGCAATTTCTCTAAATTAGACACATCGATGTCAAAATTGGGACCCTTGCGTCCTCCTGACTTGTCTTTGTCAGAGAGCACTTCAAACTCAAAACATGAGTGAGAGGCTCCACGATAACCACTTGTTTGAGCTTGATCGACATACTGATGTTCATCATCGAGCCAGAATTTCCAGTACTAAACTGCTTTATACATTCCAGGAGGTGTATTGGGTGGAATCTTGAATTCCCGTATACATGGAAATCCATCACCTCCACGCCCGCTTGGCCGTTCATGACTGGCATATGTCTCTCCGCACTTTCCATCATCAAAATAAGCGCTCGATCCAGGAATCAACGTTTTTGTGTTTATTTCATTTGTAGAGTGGATCTCTGCTCGAGGGTTTCCGGTCCAGTAGACTCCATATTTTGTTCCAATAGATTTTTTATCTTTTGCAATGTGTCCATTTGGCACGTAAGCATAAAACACAATTTCATTCGAGCGTTTGACCTCTTTCCGTACCGCTCAGAATGATGACTGCGTCTTTTTCATCTCTCGGCGTTGTGATTGTGCTTTGTCCGGGTCGACGACGTGTGAGTTGGGGTTGAATGCCTGCTTCTGTCAGTGAGATACAGGGAGGAACGCCGTCTACGATACAGCCAACGCCTTTGCAATGGGACTCGCCGAATCTGTCGATAGTGTGTGAATGAGGAGATTCGACAGGATAGAACGTACGTTGTGACGCGGCAAAGTCTTCCAAATGTGGTCATATCCAATTGATGAAGAGTACCGTAAGTGGTTGAATAGAAGACGGTGGAGGCATGGGATTTTTAATACGACAGAAATGCATCCTTTTACTCGCTACCTTCAGACGTGCCACAGCGCGATCTGTAGCCGATAACGATCCTGTAGAATGTCAGTGATCACCGAATACGTGCCATCTATCGTCGCAATTTGACAGTCAATGTTTGGATACAATTGCTTGATCTCTTCCATCAATGCTATCATCTCTGTATGCTCTTTGAGAAAGCAGCTCTCACGCCAAATAGACGCGAAAATGAGTCGTTGTGGCATTTCACGCGCAATGTGCTCAAACAATAACTCATTTCCCCCCAAAATGTGCGTCCGTATCGATACTGTTGTCGGCAGTAATTGACGCAATTGCAATAGCAAGCGACCACTTTGATCGAAGGAATGACAACTGTCCACGAGAACAACAGTCTGTGGAGCTTCCGTTGTAAGCAGATCCAAATTACGAGCCAGATTTACACCAAAACGATCGTCTTCTTCGATCAGTCCATTTGCAATTCTCAATTGTAAAGTATCACCAAACTGCTCACAACACCGCGAGACATCGCTCTTTACGGCTTGTTGAAACGCACAATTCGCTTCCAACTCAATTGGAAGCACCACAATGTCAAAAGACGAACTGTGATTCCGTCTCATCACTCGCAAGGTGCACTCGAGCGCGGTATGGAACGATTTTGACTCACTCTTGTCGATTATACTTTGTAGAGACAGCCAGCACGGCTGTACGTGTACCCCTAGCTTTTTACTCAGAGTCATTGAAAGCTGCCGGACATCACAAAACGATTGTCTCGTACTCCCCAAGGCAAAAAATGCTCTGTCTGTGGGTCGAGAGCTATCATTTGCTACTCCTTCCTCCTCCAAAAACTGAGCGAGCATTCCTTCCCAAAATGTCGGATGTTTGAGCACAATTCCAAGTTCCTTGTGAATTTTCAAATTGCTCACAATTTTACTCTCCGAATAAAACGATTTGGCCATCTCACTCATATTCTTCTCAGCTTGCTCCCACGTCTGACGCTCGGGAATGGGTACTTCCAACAACTCGCAGCCGTACGCAAGAACGAGATCGCCTGGAGCAGGTAGATCATCACACACATTGTAGATCGAGCCTGGAAGTGGGGTAATTGCAGATGCCAGCAAAACTTGGACAATGTCATCGACGTGGACCCGATTGAACACTTTGTTGGGCATATGGATCAGCGTGAAGTTTCCAGATCGAACACGCGTCAATGGACCTCGTCCGGGACCATAAATTCCTCCAATACGGAAAATATGCACAGGCAAATTAGTGGCTTGCCAGATCATTTCCACGCGAATTCGGGCTTGACATCGTGGAATCGACGAATGCACCGGCGAGCATTCATCGACAGTATCGCCATTCGTCTCTCCATAAACACCGATTGTAGAGAGGTATCCGACCCACAGAAGCGTCGATGCCTTTGCCATTATTTCATCTCGAAATGCCGATAGAACTGGATCCTGATCCATCGCTATAGGAACAGAATGCAGCAAATGCGTCACACCGTCCAATGCCATCGTCACAGAGATCTGATCATTTCCATTGAGATCCCATTCAAAAGCATCGAATATGTATATATTTCGAGAAGGGCCTTTTAGTCTGAAAATCTGTGGGTTTAGCGCATGTAAACGGCGCGCAGAAGCAGCATTCCGAACCGTTCCTGCGATTTCAAACCCCTCTTTCGCGAATTGGACAGCAGTCCGAGTGGCGGTGTACCCTATTCCAAAGATAAAAAGCTTTTGTTGCATGCTGATCTCTCAGCCACACGTTTGAAATGCGAAAAACTTTACTTAAGATTACTATCGAAATGAAATCTGCTTTGCGCCCAGTGATACGCTTACGTTATGCTACTTGGCACAGCTTTCTCGTCGTCTTTTCGATCTTCGTGGATCTCGAGATTCGGAGGCTCTGGGTCTTCGATTTGGACGGGAGGCGCCACGAACCAAGGCAATTTTCCGCGTTGGAAATCGTTGATGATGTGCACTGCCACATTATTGAAATCGGGCTCTCCTTTCTGAAGCAATTTTCCAGATTTTCTTGCTAATTGATCGAGAAAATCCCATTCATCTTTCCACTGCTCGATACCGTATACATTGACTACATACTCTTTCTTGACACGATCCAAAATGGCGGCGATAAAGTCGGTCGGCTGAGGCAGACGTTCTGCACGGACGATACCTTTCAGCACCGTGTCCACTTCATCGACGGCTCCAGTGTCATACACCACGCCGGGGCAATCAATGAGGAAGATACGACGCATCAATGTGATGTACTGCCAGACTTTGGTCTCGCCTGGAATTGGAGCTACTTTGCATACTTTCTTCTTCCGTAATGCGTTGATCACAGAGCTTTTACCGACATTCGGAAAGCCGATCACTCCGACTGAAATCTGTTTCTTTTCTGGGTGTAATCGGGCGAATTGACGAAGTAAATTGATCAAAGCGCCTTTACCAAATGGATTCGTAATGCTTGCGTGAAACACTAACGTTGGTGTTGTCTCGCGTAAGAGTTGCGCCCACTTTTTCGCCACCCAATTTGGCACTAAATCACATTTATTGATAACAAAAATCAGATGCTTGTGACTTGCGTCTTTCCGTAAATGAGCTTCTACTTGGCGACAACGCGTGCCTGGAACGTCACGAGCATCCAGCACTTGAATGACAACATCAGAGCAATCCAACACTTTGTAAAGCTCTCCCCAAATACGTTTCGATTGGCCTTTGTTGAAGATATCGTGCGAGACTAGATCTTTGAATTCTGGCTCGATTTTGACGTTTGAATCGGATCCTTTGGAATCGTATTTTTCAGTCTCCGTTTGGATTTTTCCAAGCAGTGATTCATAGTCGAGATTCGATTCTTTCATTCGCTTTCGCACACGTTTTCCATCAAATACATCGCGATACGTTTCGGTCTCTAAAAGCTTCATTCTTGAAACTTTTGATGCATCCTGAAGTAAACCCATGGGAAGCTTCCGATCTCTCAAGACAATGGAATAAGGATCAGAAGCTTGCAAGGACATCTCCGATCGAAAACGATCCAATTCTTTCTGACTTACGACACGTGTGTTACCAAACCAGCGACGGTCAGGTTGCACACGAGCGGAGGACTGTATGTCTTTTCCGCCTTGTTTATTTGCCATCATTAGCGTCCCACCGACAATCTTCCCCTTTGCATTTCGGATGGGGCCCCCGCCTCGATACATATTGAGTCGATGAATGGTCGATTTGTCACGCATATTGGCAGCTTTTTGACGTTTCGGAATCTTCCTGTTCGGATTATCCGCACTTGCTTTTTTCGTGTTGATTCCACTGAGCTTTGTCATGTTGAGTGGCGATAGATGTGACGCTATTTATCGCTTTGAATGGAGCGCAAATTTTGTGAGATTGGGAGGTTTGATTGGTTTAAAGGATGTATGGATTTTGGAAGACAAATCTTCTGATTGGTTGAAACTTATTTACCTTTTCAATGTTTCCTATTTTTGAGATGTCTTCTGATCGTTGATGATTGAAAGCTGTTTTAGTGATGATTACGCGCCACAGGATTCTCTAAATTGCTTATTGAACTGGTCACGAAAGGTCACTACGTGATTATCCCTGTAAGACATACAACTTTCAAGCTCACCTACTCATTAAGGCAAACATTACATGTGTAATAAATTCACAAACTGCTGGAATTCTCACAGCTTTTAGCGTGGGAATTAAACCTTTGCAGTTATTATTTATCTTCAATTTGGTGGTCGCAAATGTAGCGATGCTGGCAATATGATCTTTAGTCGCGTTTTTCAAAAGTAGTATACACGTATAGAAGTAACAGTGATGTATCCAGCGATAATGCAACACTTGGATACCGATTTGATAGAATCGTATCAAGGATGAAGTAGCATGAATCAGTGTATGGCATTAAGCACAATGCGGAGGTATGGATGGCAAACCTATGCGAAAATCGCACATCACACGAGGACGTCGACATCGATGTCGACGGATCAGACAATGGGCAATAGGGAACCGACACTTTGCATCAACTTCACCGCTTAGCACGTGCGTAGTGGGAACCGCACTTTAGACTTCTTGACGATGTGCAGAACACTGCAATCGATGTTTTGAAACTCTGGATCCATCACACTCCAAGTCTCAGGCAAAGTCGAAGAGGACCTAACATACATAGCGAGGGATCTCATTCAGTAATCCTTCACAACGAACATGCGATTAAAGCTTTCTGGGATTACCGACCTTCACCCCTTCAGATGATACTTTCCATCACATCGAATATACAAAAAATGACATCAAAACAAACGATTATTACGACAACTCATGCTTAACGAATTTCAGCCAACTTGCACTGGTGTTCGTAGAATTCTAAATTCGCTTGAAGCTCTTTCAATTCATCCACTGAGACGATTCGCGCAGGACGTTCACCATCATTACCACTGTTTTGGATTTGTGATTGCACATGAATTCTCATCTTCCGACTCGACTTGATCATCCACTGCTGGAACCACTCGATCATCTCAGGCTTTGTGCAAGACTCGAGTTTTTTCGCAATCTTTGCATTGATATCAAACTGCATGCGTCCCGAGCGTACCTCGTACCAAAATCGATCCATCCGCTCCCATAAATTGTGATCAGGAACTACTTTTTTGTTGATCAATGCTAACAGATGCGCATCAAATGTTTCTTCCGATAGATTTTGCAAAGCAGTGTCAAATTCGACGATGAATGCGTCGATACAACTTGATATATAAGTGGCAGAATAGTTTGATGACTCGACAAACAGCTCAATATAGATCACGTTCTCGAGACTTCGAATCGAACAAGTTACTTCGTATCCCAGTCCTTGCTTTGTTCGCAATGCATCGAATAAAGGCTCCTCCATTAGCTGCTGCAGGAGCTCCGCATACACTCGATGCTGCAACGTTTCTTCACCAACTTGATACACAACCGTGACAGCCGAATTCGTATCATTCTCGTGCTCGTTCTCCGTCTGTATCGTGATTCCATGCGTAGAGATTGGAAGTTTCATGACGCGTGCCACTGGGAATTCTGATGCACACACGTTCGATTTGGATAGGATTTTTTCATCCACAACTTTTATCAAGTCAGAAGCTGCTTGTTCCGACATGTTTCCGTGGATCAACCCAGTACATAATACTCTTTCCGTCCATAAACGCGTGTTTGCAAAAGCCATCAGATCTTCATGAGTGCAGCGATTGGCCGCACAGATCATATCTTTTGGTGCAAAAGATTGATGATGCAAAGCCAAGGTCTGGATATATCGTGCTTTTCGTCCAGGTTTCACAATACAATTGCTGTATTCTCGAAGTGTTTCCTCCTTGTTCATTTGGAATCGCGCCAAAGTGATGTCGATGGAAAATATCTCTTCAAGGATCTTGTTCACAAGAACGTGTTGTTTGTCATTGAAGCCGCCACAAATGAGCTCCAGACCATACACCGTGCGACGGAGAGAATAGGAACAGCCAGCAACTGTAGCATAGTATGTGCATTCCGTCAGTGCGTCACGGACGCATCTTACAAAGATGTCTGACTGGATGTAAGCGTCGACGGAGGAATGAATGACGGGAAGTGTGAAAAAGCAGGCGAAATAAGCTCGTGGAGACTCAAATGTTGTATCGAGACAATGCCAAAAGCGTCCAACGGATGATTGTTTGATGTTGGGCGTGGGCTCTCGGGTGGAATCTTGTATCAATGAAAAGTTACCGGGTAAGAAGGGATTCGGATCCGGTAAGTGAAGGTCCTGATTGATTGCAACGTGTCGCCATGTTTCTAGAGTTTCGGCATCGATGGGTGAGATTTTGTACTTTATGGAAAACCAATCCTCCGTCAAGAGCTACAGAAGTAAAAATAAATGGGATTCAAGTCGCTAATTCACATACATTCGGGTCGGTCTCATCGATGACTTCTGTGTCTTGCGTGCCGAGATAAAAGCAAGCGCGAGTTGAAGAAAGCTGAGATAGGATTCCCTGAACCAAATCGCGGTCGAACGATCCCTGGAGGACGCGATAACGCAGTAAATCTTTGCGGTCGACTTGGAAAAGGCCCTAGTATCGCTTCATAAGAAATCATGTGATTGAGCTTAGCATATGTACCTGCATCAACAAGCCCAATTCTTCACACACATCGATTTCCTGCAGCTCTTCTTGAAACGAAAAAGCGATTTCTGAGAGTGTCTGAAGTTCCTGAAAAATCCATTCCGGAAGCCCGCTTCTCTGAATGATATCAAGGTACTCAAAAACAGCCTGAACGAGTGTTTTCCATTGCTTGACGCCTTCCGTAGTCAGTCGCATGTTGATTCCGAAATGTGTGCCATATGTGCCACACTCATAACCATCATTTTCATCCATTCCGGCATGAAGTGCTGTGATGAGCCCACGTGCTTTCAGCTAAGACCACAATTAGTACATAAGACCCTTTGTGGAGTGTGTACGTACATACGACAATATCGAGCCTTCTCCTTCATGTCCTAGCAAATGAGCAATGTACTCTGTGGGTTTCTGGTGGTACAGGCCAAGTGTTGGTGAAATGAACCAAACAATCTGTAGGAAATGGACACTGTGGACAGGTAGCAAGGTGCAAATCTGCTTGTGATAATCAACCACCCCATCAAAGGGAGAGCCAAGACTCTTGGATGCTGGAGATACGACATTTTTATTGGGAATCGCGCTGAACGATTCGGTGACCCACTTTTCTAATTCAGCCAATGAGTCATCGCTGCATACGACCAGCTTCATGATATTGGCTGAATAGTAGCGGTTATACATTTCAATAACTTGTTTTCGAACATCAATTTGTTTGACTCGCGGAATATCGCGCAAGCTTTTCTGATTGCCCCATGTGAATTGATGGTACGGATGCTTTGGATTCGACGTCGCGCAGATCATTTGCTATAGTCACAAAAGTAAGAGTATTTTACGAAATTGTATCGTGGGACATTGGCACCTGTAAACGGGTTCGATCACTTTGTTTCGCCTGTGTGAATTCAGAATCTACCGCAGCCAATTCTCGCTCCATTGTATCTTCCTGGAAAAGCGGGGAAATGAAAAAGTTTGCAAACATATCCAATGCTTCTTTGAAATAACGCGATCCGATTTCGAAAAAGTACGAAGTTACTTCATTGTCAGTGGATCCGTTGCTGTAGCCGCCATGTGAGCTCAAAAATGCTTCAAATTCGTTCTCATTTGGATACTTTGTGCTACCTATAGGAATCAGATGTTATGAGACATGTATCAGAATCAGATATACCTGATACCCATGAATAGCATATGTTCGAGGTAATGAGCCTGTCCTAAGATCTCAGCAGAGTCAGCAAAGCTACCCACCCCGACAGTGAGACATGCAGCAGCACGATGGGTACGTATGCTTTGTCCATCATGAGATAAGCGCATGGACGAATGTGAATGCTCGTCATCGGTATCTGATGAACCGCAATCTGAATCATTTGACTCTGTTTCTGTTTCAACGGAAGTTGGATTGAGCTTCTCTGTTGATATAAGGAGTACTTCGAGAGAATTACGCAACGTAAGAAGCGAGTATTCTTTTTTATCGAGCGAAGACTTGATCATGTCCGTCATCTCCGTATTTTGACCAATTATCAGAACTATTAACTACTTGCTATTTAGTATCAGAACAAAGGGTGTATCATTTACTATAATCCATCATAACTTGCAACACTCACTGTAGTCATGACATCAAGCACGCAGAGCGCTTCAAATTGCGACGTCAGCCACCTTTATGCTTTCCGCAGAGCACAGCTCATTCGGCATGTTGGCTAACGGATTACTAGTCGCTTCCTTAGTGTAGTAGCGCGTCCTGTCACTACGAAGTGCAATCTTCTTTTTCGGTTTTCGCTGATTGAATATGGCGGGATATTCATGCGTATTGAGAAACGTGATCGTATTTGGCATACCAATTTGACTGCGATAGCGAATGATTTTTCCTGAAAAAGGAACCTTTGGAACTACGATTTCCGTTTTCTTCTCTTCCTCTAATCGCTCCAAACGACTCAAAGACTGAGTATTCTCCAGTTCGGTTTGAACTGCTTCATTTAAAAGCTGTGTTTGCGTCAGTCGAACGACATGTTTTGGCTTTTTAGATCGTGTATCCTGGCTATCGTCGTATTCTTCGTCGTCGAGCATCTTCCTACGAGACTGTATGGATTCATTGATCTTTCGAGTCGTCGAGCCACGTACTTCGGGCGCCACATAATCTGATAACTTCTGATCTTCCTTCTCATTGTCTTCTGCAGCTGTACTTGCAACTTTCTTCCGGATCCTCCTCTTTGATTTTGCGGATGTAAACTCGGCTATTTTGTCTTTGAATACGTTTTTCTTCTTGACGTTTTTGCGTGATCGCCGATCTGCATCTTCATCGTGAACTTCGTCATCGGGTGCTTCGTCTTCGTCAAAATCAGAATCAATAATATCTTCTTCCTCTGCCATATTATTTAAGTGTAGTTACATGCAGCTTTTTTATTCCACCAAAACGTACCCGCTTCACTGGCATAATCATCATCTTGTGCATCTTCAAGCCAAGCATCTTGGTCCCAGAACGATACGTCAGCTTCGGCTTCCTCTCCGATTAGCTTACTAATTCTCAATCCACGTGAATTACGTGAAGGAAGTCTTCGTTTTCGCTCATCAGATTCCACCGATGCCCTTGCCATCTTGCTCGTTATGCATTCCGAAAGGGTTATGATATTGTGAGGGTTCGACAAATCTGATGTGTCTATACACTATTATCAGTCTCATGGTGAAGCGCATTTGTACAAGCGACACTTTGCTCGCTTTTTTTCTTTGTTTGCCTATGCGGGAGTCTTATGAGCAGACATGCAGTCAACGTCGAATATCTGCACATGACGAATGAATCAATTTCTTGCGTGCATGTAGAGTCTATCCCTCTTTTCTCGATAAGTTCTGATTTGTCGAATCAGTCTCCATTGAAGCATTTGTGATCTCGTGTCGCGACAGCATCTGTAGTGCATTGGCTAGTGAAGCAATTCAAAAATAGCATTGTACTTGAATCGTTACGCTCGATCAAGCCTTTTTATTCGGTATTGAACGAACCCGTTGTTGGTGTCAATGTCAATCTAATCTTGGCCTTAATACGTCTGAATCTCTAGACAATATTCGATGACTCAAAGAACGCTACGCACGCTATTGGAGTTGAACCTTTCACTGTCACTATATGCATTAACGAAATATCGTACCAATATCCCCTTCGCAGTACCGCTGTTACAATGTAAGACGCCCAGAGCGGTTAGACAGCGCGTAGGCGCTCGCGTAAGTCGCATACGGCCTTATAATGGCATCATAAAGTACTGAACAGTCTCTTTGTGCATTTGATCGTGGGACGCTTCCCCGGTGGAATCCTAAGATGTCTTCTCTATCCAGCCTATTAGCGGCTTTCACTGAAGAAACGTATCATGATCTATACAGTACCTTGTTGTCAGGTGACATTGAGCCTTACTAAGTGATCTTTTTGATTCACAGTGCGTATCACAATGTGGGATCTAACATCAATGGCGGTATCTTAATCATCGGGAAAGAGCAATGCCTTATGCTATGATTTCAGCCATTTCCCAACTCTTCTCACAGTATCGAAATCAGTCTTACTGCAATGTGTTACCAAATCGATAAAGTTGTCAATACATTTTGTAGCATTTCTCAGTATGTGAAACTTTATATAAGTCGTCGAGTCTTTTTTTTTTCGAGCTCCTGCTCAGCAAACGAATCAGGTGGTCAAAGCATTAGATAAGAACATAATATGTCAACATTATCCCCGCAAGTTACTTTGTCTTTACACTAAAAGCTGCTCTACGTTATCATGCATAGAATCGAGCCGTGTCGATCGTGACTTTGTCCTTATGCGAAAGATCTGTCATTTCTATAGCAGCTTCGAGATTTTGACCTATCACCACCGCTTGCAGCATCACTGCGCTATATGCAAAGGCGCGTATGCTCACACATGCTCTCTTGCACACTGTTTGGCAAAACCTTTTCGATAATGTGCATCTAGCAATGCCTGTCACAATGCACGCATCTCTGATTCACCCACTACTACTTGTTCTGGTTGACTGTGTCTATTATATCTCGAAGTCGATTCGTCTAGTTGATGGAAGTATACGTCTCTGAGTTGGACTAGCTCAATCAACGACGCAAATCATCGCAATTGGATCTTGAATCATTCCAATCGTCATATCAGCGAACGAAGGTTGGCTTCGATAAAATTCGCCTTATACGAGCGCTTGTATTTCACTAGAAAGATTTCGCTTAGACTAAAGCCGGCATGAGTTTGGAACAAAGTTTCTTCTGTTTAGACAAGCTTGCATTCCTGGAGCTTGTCGCTTCTCTACCAGTGACTTTTTGCTTTGTCATTAGACACTAATTTGTTGGTTTCCATTGATCATATTCTCGTTCTCACCAAGAAGAGCATACGCTTCTGCAAATCAGACTTTCATGTGCAGATTATTCACGAGCTGTAGCGGATGCTATATCCGCTTAGTCTGAAGCTTATCAATGTTGGCTAAGTGGTTACGTTCTTTAGTGGTTGGAAATTTCACCAGGAGTTAACGCGGACAATGGAGAGACCTCTTCAGGACCGAAATTTTTTCTGTCTCAATTATCTCAACGAATTGATCCGACTAACTGCTTCTGAATTTTACAGCTTCCATCGTCTCATTTACAACCGAATTAAACGACGAGTAAGGGGATACATCTCTCGGTTTGGATACATCGGCTCTGGATAGATGATGCTTTCGCTGCATCATCACCTGCTAGTTTCTTCATTATTTCCCGCACTGACTTTCACCATCTTATTATGACGCTTTCTTACTCGCTCTCACTATTTGATGTAACTTAATGAGCCTGTGCTTGATTGAATCAGTCCTTCATTACTTGCTGCCAGAACAAACGCTCGTGTATGATACAGGAATCTTCAAGTATTTATGTAGTGCAGCCTTGATTCCCTCGTCCTAACAATGTAGCGTGTTAATATCTCTCTGTAAGCGTTTTGATCATCCAAATTCATACATCAAGCTTACATTAACGAAGAGCTTTGACCTTCAAAATGCTCGTCCCGGTCACTCCGCTGGTGAAGCGTATCATCCATACGATATACGTTTTCCTTGCTTCTTGGAAATCATTCTGATGCAAACAGAAAGTTAATGTCAATGCACTTGATGAAAAGATACAAACATCAGATGGGAACATCTGAGATGAAAAACCCCGATCTATAGGCGCTTTGGCCACTTTACCTCATTGCCTACGAGCGATATCCATTCAAACACGTTGGGTGAACGAGTCAAGTAGCCGATTTCGGTTCCAGCGGTAGATACAAAGTATTATATCTCTGACTGCAATCGGTAATGGAAGTTCTTTTCTTACAAGTTGTTATCCAACGCAGAGGTAGATAAACGCTTGATTTAACGCAGCAAAAATGCACGTAGACTATTTATCAGGTATTCTATAGAAATTCCACCGATCAGACATTCATGCGGTACACTTGCACATCATCCAAATAAATCAGAACATCGAAAAGTACAACATCAAATGAGCCTCAACTTTGACGGCGATTGGACAAATAGATCTTTCCCATAAGATATCACCAATCGAGCAGCTGTTAATGTGCACACTATTCTAGATATCGTGTGTGATGTGGGCGGTTTCTTTGTATCTGATTCTAAATCGGTGCAATACAGCTCCAATTGCAAATTCTTCATGGCTCCGGCGATTGAAGACATTGGCCATACAATATCACACGTCTCTGTACAAGCTTTGGGCAATTTAAATGCGCTTATAGAGCTTGTGGAAACCTTTTTACCGCGACAAGACACAGCCATCAATCTGCCAAGTATCAAAAATGCTATACCTCATTTACACCAATTAGTCGAAATCAGCAGCAAGTTGAGCGAATATGTGAGACAAATGTCGGAAGGATATCCCGTTATGAAGCCTCCATCCGCTTTGGATCGATCGTTTGGGAATATTTGCGTGCAACCAAACGGATTATCGAAAGCATCAGAACAGCCGTCTCTGTGGTCGGGTTTTTATACCAAAACCGTACGCGAAAGAATGGATGTGCTCCATTTAGTGTATCCGAAATTGAGTCATTTGATCAATACGAAAGAGACTCTGATAGTCAAATCGAAGGAATCGGTACGGAACATTGGATATCTATCCATAAGAACAGCTGATCTGATGATTGAGAATTGCGTTGGAGTGCTCGGTCTTCCTCTCGGGTAAGTCAATATTTTGGGTCAGTTTTCATTTGGTATTCTCACTGTATCGTAGGCTCGGGTTGAATTTCATCATCGATGGACAGAGTTTCACGGTGCCAATGGCCATTGAAGAACCTTCTGTTGTTGCTGCTGCATCCAGTGCTGCGAAAATCATTGGCTCTGCTGGCGGTGGATTTTTCACATCGACTTCTGGCAACATAATGACCGCTCAAATTCAATTAATTGACACCCGCGATATACCGCGAGCAATCGAGAAAATTGGGGAGAATCGTCAGCGATTGCTGCATTTGGCTAATGAAAAATCCTGCCCAAGCATGTACAAACGTGGAGGTGGCGCAATCGACATCTATTGCCGTGTAGTGACTCAAGCAGATTGTGCCAGCCGTAGTAATTGGTACAATTCCGCGAACGATGAGCTGGAGATCCGTGCAAGCTCTTCCAATGTGAAATTCCTAGTTGTCCACGTCGATATCGACGTCTGTGAAGCAATGGGAGCAAATGTGGTCAATTCAGTAGCGGAAGGATTATCCGATGAAGTTTGTGCCATCACAGAGAGCAGTTGCGGTCTACGTATACTTACCAACTTTTGTACCCAAAGGAGAGCTCGTGCTGCATTTGAGATCCCGACTGCAGAATTGGGCTGGAAAGGTGTGAGCGGAGCAGATGTCGCTCATCGCATTGTTGAAGCGTATAATTTCGCTGCCGTCGACCCGTTCAGAGCAGTCACAAACAATAAAGGGATCATGAATGGGATTGATGCGGTCGCTCTTGCAACTGGACAAGACTGGAGAGCTATTGAAGCTGGTGCTCACTGTTACGCATGTCGATCTGGACAATACAAAAGCCTCTCAAAGTATGAAATCATCACGAAATCGGACGGTATTGACATCCTTCAGGGGAGTCTGGAACTTCCAATGGCAGTTGGGTCGAAAGGTGGGGCGCTACAGACCCACCCCGGCTACGCTGTAACTCGTGCGATATTGGGCGATCCGAGTGCGCGAACACTGAGTGGAATCATTACTGCTGTCGGACTTGCACAAAATTTCGCTGCAGTTCGCGCGATTGCTGTCACTGGAATCCAGCATGGTCATATGGCGCTTCACGCTCGCAACTTTGCTGTTGTCGCTGGTGCACCAAGTCAATTGGTCACCGAAGTTTGTGCGTATATGCTGGGGCGCAAAAGTATCAATCTCGATACAGCCAAAGATTACCTCCAAGCACATGCGCTGTTCTCTTCGTTCTGGAACTCACCTCCGCAGTCGCCAGTCAAAGTGACGCCCCCGTCCATGTTTTACGTAGAAGTTCCTGTTCCAGGACTGGATCGACATATAAGTCTCAATATCGCATTCGAATCGTTAGGAACGCATCCACAATACATCGCGATAAAGCCGACATCCGAGAAGATACAAAGTGAATGCTTGACACTTCAGCATCAATTATTGGGCGATAAAGGGTACAGACAATTGGAAAGTATGTTTTCATTTGTCGCTTCGATGCGCTCTGTGCTGACTCCCAAACAACCACTCGATACACAAGTGACTAGAGTGAATCTCGAATTCCAAAATACGCTTCAATTGGTATCGATACTGATCAATATTTTATCGTATCGATTGGTGGAAGTCGCACCTCATACTGTTCCAGCTTTTATCGGCAAATTGCTTCATTCGTCGCCATCAGAAGTGGGGACAATCACCTTTCGAGCAATGGTACAAGATATTTCATTATCGAATCAAGTCCTTTGCGTTGGGCTGCCGCTGCTGTTTGCATTATGGCAAGTGTTACACTACCGAGTGGAGCAAGAAGTAGTCTCCGCATTCTTGCGAAATGAGATTCTACAAGAACAAAGACTTATTCTCCGTGCTCTCGTAGCGAGCTTTTGCACAATCAACCAGGATGAGGCTGATAGTACGAATTCCGACACACCAGATAAAGCCTTTGAACAATTTATGCGAGTGCATTCGAAGCGATGGCAAGCCACTATGTTACTGCTGATCGATTCACTTACTCTGGCGCCAGAATTACGTCCACAAGACGCACTTCCGTATCTTCATGACATTGGTGAGCTGTTGGAGTGGAAGGGCACTGTGGCGCACGATATCGCTCGGTACAAGCGAGCAATCCAAGAGCACGAGCCAAACGCCTTTATCTTTTGGCTCAAGAAGAGAAATATCAATCCGGCGATGGGCGATGGCTACATTGACAAGTTTCAAGCGTTCCTCAATCCGTTGTTTACTGAAAGAGTGGATCATTTACAGCAGCAGATTAGCGGTACACATATGATCGATCTTGCGGCTGTAAAGTGTCTACTTGTGCGTATACAAAATGTATACAAAGAAATATGATAGATGCCTCAATTCGCTTTCTTTTGCTGTTGTAAGATCACATACGCGATCGCATACTCGTGATCGTGTGAGATCGAAACCTTTGGCTCCTGTAGCACAGAATATAGCGATGCGAAATTGAAGGAAAATGGACGTACCACAATGTGCATACTGCGTGCTAATGATTCCAAATGTCCATGGAATTTCAACTGGGGAGCACATTTCTGTATTCCATTGGCTGAAGAGACGACACGGATTTCCGAAAACGATATTCGATGGTGCTGAAATGCTTTATAGACTGCTTCTTTGACTGCCCACCTGTACTTGAAATGTAAAGTGCTCGAGATAATGTTCAAATAGGTCACCTTGAGGCGAGGAAATGTGCTTTAGATCGAGTTGACTTGTGGTGGAATTCTTTTATCTCGTTTTTGTGGTACGCTCGTTTTAGGAAACGCTCTCCGTAGCGCTCAAATATCTTGATGAATCGTGGGACATATGCGATATCGATTCCGATTCCAAATATTTGCATCATTTTGTGGGAATTTAGCCAATGAGAATATATACTTTGCTCATTTCTACCAATAAAAGGGTACAGAATAATGAGCTCGCATCGAAAAATATATCTATTGAGATGCAGCGATAAAAAACATCAGCATGTACTCATCGTTGCCGCTTGTTGAATGCAATTGCGTAATGAACACATTTTATCGCCATTCAAGTTCTTCGAAATCACATTTTAACACTTTACGATGAAAGACATTTTAACTCTCTTTGCTTTCGATGAACGCATTAGAGTACGTCGTAAGAATTTCGAGTTCATGTGTAGATAATGCTGGACCAGTGTAGTTGAATTGTGTGAACACGTTAAGTAGAGCTTTACCCTGAACTACAATGTGAGTAATGGAATAGTCGATCGACGAATGCAATCGTGTGCGAAAAAGATGACGTCGTGAACGAAATCTACGCTGCTGGTGGATGACTGAGTGCATATCCAATGTGACTGCAGCACTACTTGCTTGCCAGGATTACATCGCTGATCATTTTACTTTCGTCCAAGGTAATGAGAGCTATTTGCGATAGTCTATCCTCCAGAAGACCGATATGCTGTGCGTCAGATTGCCTCTATCCATATCGCGCATCAACGAAGATACGCAGTATTTGCGTTCATCAGCATCGGATCCTTTTGCGGCCAATGTCGTATCATCCATTCGAGTATCAGTAGCTATGTACGTATAGTGTACACGTACTTGATGTGAGGTCTACGTGGATGTAACAACACATCAACACAGGTTCATTACATAAGTGACTCAATTATCGCATTTAGAACATCGAATCCTTAGAATTGGCCAATGACGAAGGTAAGATAGTATTAGAGGCCTCATAGCGCAATAATCAGCAGCAAGCAGTGAATTTAAGGAACTGATTGAGAGCTTGCATGAGTCGAAAGTTGAAGTGTAGAAATATAGTATGGTGCATCATAGTGATATTAAGTGTTATAATAGAAACAGATTTGATACTAATTCTTGTACTATCAAACGCTTTTGTGGACTACATAGTTGCTTTTAAGTTTTATCACCAATTGCCAATTCTTTATGCAACACAAAGCACAACGAGAAATTCTATGTGAACGCTGATTCTTGTCTGTAGCAGCTGCATGAAGAAGAGTGCAACGTCATCCAAAGTGACCGCATAACTTCGTCACAGAGCTATGTGGAACGAGTTTAATCAGCTGTTGTGGCAAATAAAGCGATCAGATAACGTTGTGATGCGCTTGAGAATCCGCTAAGGAAAGCGTCTACTTCTCAGCTTAGATTGTCGATGTGCCTGATGATCGTCTCTAGTCTTGCAAATTGAGCACTATTGGAGCATCTTTGATACGCACTTAAGGCATGCTTTCTTGTACAATTAGATTACACGTGCTCGCAGCACTAATTATAATACTATTTGACTGTGTACGGTATACCGAGGTGCTCAGAATTGAGATGTAAGTAAGTCGTAGTCCTATGACTTTTAGTCGAAATAGTTTCACAACTATTTGACAAATATGAAGTTATCATTCTCTGGAATGACTCCAAGTGCAATAACTTACATCTAAAAGGCTTTTAACGAAATAAACGCATAGATGCGAAGAGCCTTAAAAGATGACTTCAAAATACTCTTTTAGCAAAATAACTTATATTAATTACAATTATGGGTTGACACTTGACTGCAACTGAACAGCTACTTTATACTGACAATTCTTCAGCTTTATTTCCAAACATCTCGCTTGCATCCATAATGACGTGATGGGGTCATTGAGAAGATGCGCTTGATGTCCATGAAATATCGCTATCTGATTGCAGTTGATAATCCAGGCCGCTTGAGTTCCAATCCGGCACAAAGTCCCGCTTCTCGTCGCTCTTCCAATTTCCAGTTGGAAGCTTATCCAGGTGCATTTGCAACATCTCCTTTTCGTACTCAGAATCCTTGAGCTTCACTTCCAGCATGTTCACTTGCATCCTCAATGACGTGATGAGGCCATTTTCGGGATGCATTTGGTATCCATGCGCTGTCGCTCCTTGTTCACATTCGTTGTTTCCATCTGTTTCGATTCCAGTTGCACCTGCTTTGATCGCATCCATTAACGCACGATGATTCTCCATATAATGCCTGAAGTCTTTACGCAGCGATCTTGACTTGACTGCCTCCGTTTTCAGCTCCATGTTCTCCTCCATTATACTCTTCATCTTCAATTCGTCCTCTTCGTGTTGTAGTTGGTATAATCGAATCGCCGAATTGCTCACCGTGTCCGTTTCCGCTGTTTGTACTCCAGTTGAGACGAAAGTCTTGGTATCACGTGTCTGCTTCATTTCATCCAGCTCTTTCTGTTGGTTTCCCGCATAAACCTTCAAGTCTTGGATCATCGACTTTGACTTGACCAATTCGAGCTGAAGCTGCTTATGCCCATCCTTCATTTGCTCCAACTGCATTCCATCTTCTTCGTGGATCCTCATCGCATCGTCCAGCTTCTTTTGACATATGGCGTTGCGTGTTCGACTAACTTCCAGTCGCTTGTTTAATTCTTCCGCATCCGCCTTCAGTTTGCATACTTCATCTTTCATAGCTTGAAGCTGATCCGTTCTCTCGACCAACGCGCGTGACAACTGCGCGTTTTCTCTCTTCAGCCGCTCCACTTCGCTCAGACGCGGTCGAGTCGTCGTAATCGGAGTTGGGCGCATGATGGAAGCACGGGTCATCGTCGAAGCCACATCCTCTCTAGGTCTTGGTGTCACAGCCGCACCCGCCCTACTGACGGAACCAGTCCCACGAGTCATCGCCGGTGATGCTCGTCCAGTTGAAGTTGGCCGTGTTGCATGTGTGGCCGGGACGCGAGATGGTGTTCCATTTCTTGGTGCTGTGGTTCGTGTCGTTGGTAGTCGAGTGGCGCGTTGTCGAATTGGGTTCCGCGCAGATGTCTCCGTCGATGCTTCCCGCATCACATATCCGCCGCCGACACGCTTCATCGTCGACGGTGCCGCGTTTCTCGCCGGTGTCGTCATTGTTGTTGTCGTGCTCTTTCTCGCTCGCTGCATTTGATACTTGATTAGTTGTTACACTGAGTAGCAATAAGAAAGGATACGTACACATATTGACCTGATGGGCCAAGTCTCTTAGCATGGCTGCATGCTGATTGGCGATATTGACGAATGGAAAAGGCCGCAGTTGTCGGCGTCGAAATGGGCGCATTAGATGGATTCGATGGATATATCTCATTTTGTGTGTCGTTTGCAGCAATTCACTCATTGCAAACGACACACAAAATGAGATATATCCATCGAATACTGCAACGATTGCATTGATTCCATGCGGCATTGCTATTTTTAGAATTGGCGACGATGTACCGTGGATTCCAAAAGGAGCGGCGGCTCGGACATGGAATGTGCTGGTGCTTTTGCACACAGACATGTGATAGGTATAGTTTGCAAATGAAAACATTGTAGTTAAGTTACACCGTTAAGAAATGTATGCTACTTTATATTTACAAATCTAGTTGGAAGTACCCATTCCCGAGCGTCAGACGTGGGAACAAGCTGAGAAGAATATGAGTGAGATAGCCAAATCGTTTTATTCGGAGAGTAAAATTGTGAGCGATTTGATAATTCACAAGGAACTTGGAATTGTGCTCAAACATCCGACATTTGGGAAGGAATGCTCGCTCAGTTTTTGGAGGAGGAAGGAGTAGCAAATGATAGCTCTCGACCCACAGACAGAGCATTTTTTGCCTTGGGGAGTACGAGACAATCGTTTTGTGATGTCCGGCAGCTTTCAATGACTCTGAGTAAAAAGCTAGGGGTACACGTACAGCCGTGCTGGCTGTCTCCACAAAGTATAATCGACAAGAGTGAGTCAAAATCGTTCTATACCGCGCTCGAATGCACCTTGCGAGTGATGAGACGGAATCACAGTTCGTCTTTTGACATTGTGGTGCTTCCAATTGAGTTGGAAGCGAATTGTGCGTTTCGACAAGCCGTAAAGAGCGATGTCTCGCGGTGTTGTGAGCAGTTTGACAATTGAGAATTGCAAATGGACTGATCGAAGAAGACGATCGTTTTGGTGTAAATCTGGCTCGTAATTTGGATCTGCTTACAACGGAAGCTCCACAGACTGTTGTTCTCGTAGACAGTTGTCATTCGTTCGAGTAAAAGGATGCATTTCTGTCGTATTAAAAATCCCATGCCTCCACCGTCTTCTATTCAACCACTTACTGTACTCTTCATCAATTGGATATGAGCACATTTGGAAGACTTTTCCGCGTCACAACGTACGTTCTATCCTGTCGAATCTCCTCATTCACACACTATCTACAGATTCGGCGAGTCCCATTGCAAAGGCGTTGGCTGTATCGTAGACGGCGTTCCTCCCTGTCTCTCCCTGACAGAAGCAGACATTCAACCCCAACTCACACGTCGTCGACCCGGACAAAGCACAATCACAACGCCGAGAGATGAAAAAGACGCAGTCACCATTCTGAGCGGTACGGAGAGAGGTCAAACGCTCGGAACACCCGTTTCGCTGTTCGTTGCCAATGAAAACATTCGGCCGTCCGATTACAAAGAAATGAGCGCGGTACCGAGGCCGGGGCATGCCGACTACACGTATATGGTGAAATACGGCACGCATGCATCCAGCGGGGGCGGTCGATCGAGTGCCAGAGAAACAATTGGTCGTGTGGCTGCAGGCGCTATCGCTGAGAAATGGCTTTATGAGAAATACGATACGAAAATCGTCGCATGGGTCAGTGCGATCGGTACGGTGGAAATGCCTCTCACCACATTGGGGTCGATGTGTGAAACTGGTTTTGAGCGTATGCAAGTGGATACACTCGGGAGCCTATCGATCTTGCGAGATCCAGCACGCTGGCGATGTGAAGGCGATGAGAAGGATAGTGGTGCATTTGAAGCCTGGTTTGCGTCCGAGATGGAGGATTCCGTGACGCCTGCGTATATGGACTCGGAGAAGAACGTATACAATCGATTCGGCGATCGAGTGACGACTCCAGACGAGCTCGATAAATGGATATCGAATGATCTCGTTCCAGTACGATGTCCTCATCCTCCGTCGGCTTGTGCGATGGCAACAGAAGTTCGAATTTGCAAGCACGAAATGGACTCTACAGGCGGCATCATCACATGTGTCATCCGTAATGTTCCCGTCGGACTTGGAGAACCGTGTTTTGACAAGTTACAAGCAGTGTTGGCGCATGCGATGTTATCGCTTCCTGCGACCAAAGGCTTTGAAATTGGCTCAGGGTTTCCAGGCACACGAAAGCGTGGATCACAACATAATGATCCGTTTTGTAGCACTGGAGAAATTGGGAAGCTATCAGTGACCAAAAATGACGCCGGTGGCGTCCTCGGGGGAATCTCAAGTGGAGCGAATATATACTTTCGAGTTGCGATCAAGCCCGTATCGACGATCGCACAAGCGCAAGAAACAGTCGACTATGATGGTAATACGATCCTTTTGGAAGCCAAAGGGCGTCATGATCCGTGCGTATTACCTCGCGCTGTCCCGCTGATTGAGGCGATGGCTGCACTTGCGATCGCCGATGCTGCGATGATCCAATTGTCTCGCGAAGGCGCTCGCGTGCACCACACTTAAACGCATCATCGAGTCAGTATACGTCTATTACCACCGAATGCAATTGTTACGTCACAGCTCATATTTCATCGAAATGCCACTCGTTCGCTGGCACTTTTGTCGCACAAAATAGTGAGAACAGATATTTGGCTCTACTCCACCAATTTCGATGTCGACGGTATCGGAAGACGGCAAAAATCATCAATATCGCCGCAATCGGTACCATAGCTCTCTTCCTATTCGATCGACGTGTCCGTGTTATCGCGAAAAAAGGCCAAGTCTCATGAGCTGTCAGTTGATCTTCTTCGATGACTGGAGCCCTGCATGACATGTGAGGCTTCTCAATGCATCGGAATCAAAGCGCTTACAAATGCTGATTGATGATGAAACGATTCGATCGATGATTTGGATCGGCTAAAGGTTTCTTCCGTATCAACGGCATTGCTGCTTTTGTGTCTCTTTGGGCGAGCATTTGCATATCGGAAAGCGAGTAATTTCTATTCGACTGCACGACCTTATCACAGGGAAATGCTCGGGGAATTGTATGTGATTCCTACCTTTGTCGTCGACACACAGAGAGATTTGAGCAAATCGATGACATCGGTGTAATCGTCGACGTAAAACTTGGCTTTTGATGGTTTTCGACCCACAGTGCATGTGAATGCGTTCTCTTCACACGAATTCCCACTACACGTCCACGTTTGGATGCGTTGGAACATGAGCTCATCAGCGACATCGTCTCCAGCACAAAATATAAAGTCGGGAGCATTTCCATCCGATCGCATTTTTTCCAAAATGTACCCAACGATATTGCCTTTCCCGACGCTCGACAGCCTGACTTCGATGTAATCTTTGCCCTGAATCACACTCAGCGGCCATTTCTATTCAAAAGCGCAACGCTCAACGTGCGAAATCGATTGTCTGTGCAAACCTCAAAAAGCTGTTCCAAATGCTGTTTCAATTCGGCGGCTTGGATAGCGCCAAATTCCGAGTCGGATTTCGCGTATCGGAAGAGCACTGCGCTTTTACGAAATTCGACGGACGATCCATTCGTTCGATCCACATACAACTGAATCGTTCGTTGTGCTTTCTCACGCCATAATTGGTTGCAGGATGCGACTTGGAACACGTCTCCATGACACTTCCACGGCCTGAGCATGCAATCTCAAAATGGATGATGGAAAAGACCGAAAGCTTACCTGACCAATCTCGCATTTGATCCAAGAGGTGCCTGACGAATGTAGTACCCGTGCTCTGCAACGAGCCCAAGACCAGGAACGGACCCGAATCTCTCTGTGAGAATGTCACAATCGCATCCGCTCACAATGAAAACAGTGTTGCGTGGATCTCGACATAAATGCTCTAATGTCGACAGTGCAGTGAGTGGAACGTCCGGCCATTGCACACCCAATACTTTGGACACATCGGGTGTGATGGTGCGATAATAATCCAAGAAAATGGCTCGCGTTTTGCTTGTTCGATACGCAGGCACTAATATGCTGTCAGTGAGTTTCTACATCGATGGAATTAGTTGGAAAATACGATTGTGGAGCATTCGTACGCGGAAACCGGCACTCATCTTCATGAAGCGTACATCGAGTCCAAATCCAGTGGAGAAATACGCTTGTGGATCTTGTGTGTTTTCCTCAGCATTGAGAATATCGGTCACAATACAATTGATCCAGCGTTCCGGCGATTGCGAATGGATGAATTGATAGTCACAATCTCGTCGATACTCGCGTTCTTTCGATGAAATATAAAGCGCATGACGAAGTGCATCGACTAATTGATCACATTCCCACGGATTGACAATCAAAGCTCCGCTTAGAACCCGACTGCTTCCTGCAAACTCACTCAAAATGACGACTCCCGCACCACTTCTGTCCGAAAGCCCACGTCGAAAATCAGCAAATTGTCAGCGAAATAGACGTACTTGTGAGTCGCAATAAACTCCAACGGTGAGGGATTGTATCCTTCGCGCAGGACAGTGATTAGCTGTATGTCTGCTACTCGCCATAACGCCACACGCTGATGGAATGTGAACTCATTCACTTCTTCGTACTCGATAACGTCGCGTTTTGCCAGTGATCGGTACTTTGTATTGATACTATCGACCACGTGCTCGATTTCCTTTTTGCTCTGCATGTAGTCTGTCCATCTTCCACGCTGATGGATCCCTTTTTGGATCAAAATAACATTTCCAATGAATTCCGAACATCGCTCCAAAAGCTATGCGGAATGTAGTCGGAATGTGGTCAGAATGTAGTCGAAAGTAGTCAGATAAAAGTACGGATACCTTATCAAAGGCTAAGAATTTGAGCGGAATTCCTTTGAGCCGTTCGATTGTGTCACAGCCAGCGATGATTTTGCATCCGGAATGCTGTTGTCGAAGTGAGATCACGTGATTCCGTACCTCGTCGTTTTGTAAGGCGGTGTCGATACGATCGATTGAAATTCCCATATGACAGCAAGTGACTGAGATCTGACGTCCTGCGTATTCGATCCCAAATTGTCCCTTGGCCAGCGGACTGGACGATAGATTCAGTAAGCGCTTGCAGCATGAGAGAAAATGTCGTGAATATCTTGCAAGAATTGATATATTGTGAGAATTGTCGACAAGTTTTATAATATAGTATAATGACGTACTCGAAGAAATGAAAGCCGACATGATCTGCATTCAGAATCCCAGTGAGAAGCTTCTTCCTAGTAGACAATGTTCGAAAGACTTCGGAGGATGGGAATGGGACATGAAAAAAAATTCCCATCTTGATTCTTCGATGTTTTTTCTTCCGCATCAGATGCGAAGGGAGTAAGCATAATTCATAATCCTGTATCCAAATTATATTATGTTTCGAGTGAGATTGCTCATTGGTTGAAATATCGACGATGGAATCATAAATGGCGATGATAACTTGCGCGAAACGCTGATTCATATTGACGTACGCTTGCCAAGTGGATTGCTGGCTTGACGGCGTCCAGAAAGATTGAATAGAGCTCTGACCCATCCCCTTGTGCTCTGGTGCTTCTTGTTCCGTGATCACTTGCAACGGACTGTACAAATCAACGACATTATGGAACACCGGCCATAAAGTTTGCTTGCAATACGCTTCAAAAAGCGTCTCCACTGAATCCTGACTCGTACTATCGTTCATGCATACAGGAAAGCAATGATACGAATCACGCAAGAGGTTCTCTAATTCGCTTTGCTCATCTTTCGCCAACATCATATGATCTAAAGCAGCTGGAAGTCGGCCAATATAATACGACTGATACGTTGATGAGCTTTCCACAGAAGTATCCATAATGCGTTCATTTGTCCATTCCACCTGCCATTGCTTCATCGTGACATTTACTGCGTCAAACAACATATAAAAAGTCTCTGTACGGCAATTGAGCATTCAACACTCTTCACCTGTCGTTTCTGCATGCTCCGTAGTTGTCTCAATGCGTTTTAAATAAATAGGAAGGCGATACGAGACGATAAAAACTCGTGTCTTCTCCATCGATCCGGCAGATCGTTCACGGAACCCACCTTCGTCCAACATTCACAACCAACCGTACGAGTGATAAATGTTGCACGAAGAAGCCTCCGCACTTCCGCCAAGAGGACCGCGTTTCCTGTCATGCAACCAGTACTCCCACTCGAATGACACCACCCGCCACATCCTAACGTATCATTTCGCATCAAGTAGCCACAGCGAATGCGTTTGTAATAGAAATCCGCTTCCGTATCCTTTACTTTTTCTACTCAAAAAAAGTCCATGAGTGACGTGCTCTCTGTCAATCGATTGAGTCCCATCTCACTCTATCCTCACACCCTCAACACAATTTGAGTATATGAATTCCTCATTTTTCGTACTTTAAATTTTTATCGCTATTTTTCGTGCAGCAGAATGCTTCTCGGCACAAAGCTTTTAATATGCAGATTGGTAGCCCATTTGTGCTCTCTCCACCTCACCGCCTTTGTCATGCTTCGACATTTCATCCAAAGCACGCGACAAGCGCGAGGTTTGGAGTCCATAACCATCGATTTCGACTCGGAACACGAGAAAGCCTCAGAGGATGTCGAGGCCTTTGAGAATGATATTATTCTCACCGAACCACTGGAGAAATACAAAAGCGGATCGCCTTCCGTGCACCATAAACAGCCTACTTGCTCGACGACGAGGATCCTACGGGCTTTCTGGTGCTCTGAATTCTTATTTTCCTTCTTTGGAATCGTTTGCACAGCATTAGCGATATCGAAAGAAGCGATCGTAATGTCATTCACAGATATTCTCTTCACTGCAATTCCGCATTTTTCATTCAAAATCGCATCGTTCTACTGGATGGGCGTCCTCTCTGTCTACGCAACGACACATAAGCGTGCAAAATTAAATGTGAACGTTTGCCACGCACTTATTTGGTTTCTATTGTTTTTGTATTGGCTTTTGCTTTTGCTCGCGAAACAACAGCCCGACAGTTGGATTTTATTGTACTCGAGTTTGATATGGAAAGCAGTAGCAGCGGCTGATTTCGCGGTCATATTTCTGTGCTGGGTCGTCTATGTCGCCCGAAAGCGTCAAACAACGACAGTGAGCCAATTTGTGGTGTCGAAATTCGGAGCGTATACGATCTGTTTCTTCTGTTTTGTATCGCCAAACATCTTTTACGAATACATTTATGGAACACAACAGCAGCCAACTGTCATTCATATGATTTTCGCCGTCATTTTTCAGCTTTGGCCCGGAGCGAATGCGATCATAGCGATGCAGAAATTCACTTGTTGCTCGTGTTTTGTTCGAGAACCGTTGGAATCAGCAGCGTATGCACGTGCAGAGTCACGGAAGGGAATCGATGAGATGATGTCGAATTGTCCTCTGCACGAGCTTAAAGGATTGGAAATTGGTGAGAAAATCGGCGAAGGAGTTGCAGTTGTCTATTTAGGAAAATGGAGAGGAGTATTTGTCGCTGTGAAAATGAAAATGCTTATGCTCGATTCATCCGAACAACTCGCTGGCATTCAGTCTGCGTGCAATGCAGAGATCCAGCAGGAAGCTCAAGTCATGAAAGGCCTGAGTCATCCCAATATCGTTCTCTTCATGGAAGCGGGTTTCTATCGAGGAGCGATTTGCATCATTAGCGAGTATTGTGCGCGTGGATCCTTACGCGATGTGCTTACGACAATGAAAGGGAAGCAGTTTAGCTGGCCGACAAAGATTCGACTCGCTCTTGGAATCGCACATGGAATGCAATATCTCCACAATGCGAATCCTCCGATGATTCATCGCGATCTCAAAAGCCCCAATGTGCTGGTGAATGAGTCGTGGCATGCGAAAGTCGCTGATTTTGGGACATTAAAGTTCTCAGAGATCGTTTCCAACGTCAAATGTTTGACGAATTCGATACAATGCAACACAGAAGCGAATCTCATGACAGGATTAGTCGGAACAACGCGATGGATGGCGCCAGAAGTCATTTGCGGGAAGAAAGCGTACACGAGCAAAGTCGATATTTACAGTTTGGGGCTCATTTTGTGGGAATTGATTGATGGACAATTACCTTTCGAGCACATTCGATGGAATTTTGAGATTGAGAAATCGGTCTTACAGGGCTCACGGCCTCTCATCAGCATAGAGCGATGTCCTGCCGCATGGAGACTTTTAATCATTTCGTGCTGGCAAACTGAACCCGAGCATCGACCCACAATCCAGCGAGTTATTCGAAAGCTTCAGTGTATCGCTCGTGATGACGCGTATGTGGATGGGAATTCCGAGGATGAATCGCTCTCTCTCCAAACGTTATCGGAACAATGTATCTTCCGTCAATCCTTCAATCCATTTGCGTCCTCGACAACGAGCTGTAGTTCCTCGTTCTTTTCCAAATCATCCAAAGTAGTATCTCGACGACGACCCGATGAGCTCGAGAATGGCGATACGGATATCCTGAAAACAGTAGCGAAATCGAAATCACCACAAGTGATTCACGCGTTGCTGGAAAGAGAATCGTTTGAGCGATAGAGAGCAAATGACACGGAGTCTTTTTGTCAGCAAAATATAAAGTTTGCTTCAGAAAAGCATCCCATTTTCGGCTCCCCATTTCTTCATAATTCGAACAATGTACTCGACCTGCGGATTGTTATTGGACTTGAGAATCGTCAATGCTTCTTCGAGATCTGTTTTCCCGGCTTTTCCAGCGACCACACGTTGAAAGATGCCAACACACGCACCTCGTTTGCCTTCCCAGTACTCTGGATCCGGATCTAAACGCTCTAGCACTTGGAAAGCCTTGGCCGCATACAGAAACTCACCGATTTTGTAGCAATCTTGCGCTATCAGTTGTACGATATTGAATGAATCATCGGCATTTTCGAGCTTCAGGTAGAGCGCCCAGGCCGCCGATGGAGTATGATTGAGAATGTAACAACGACAAAGCCAACTGATGTAGCCGTACTCTTGACGATACGCTTCTCCTTGCACGCGTAACAACGTATCGAGGGCTTCCTGGTAGCTTCCCGTATGACAAAGCGAAATTCCGAAATTCCAATTGAATTCGTCTTCGTTGTACATGTACTGCTTGATGGAATTGAGATAAATGTTGACATCATCGAATTGCTGGAGCAAGTAGAAGCATGAAGCCATACACTGACGACCTGGAATGGTATCACATTCTGTCGGAGACGATCCAACGAGCTGGAAGTATTGCTGAGCAGTTTTAATTTGTTGCCTGGAAGACCTCATTTGACCCAATGTGGCAAACACAACGCCTTTGAGAATGTATTCCTGCGGTGTGGAAGGTTCGAGGTCCTTGATGAGGTCGTAGGCGTCCTTGACATTGCCTTGTTTCAAGTGGTAAATGACCAGATTCATCCTCGCTTCCGGAAGCGAATCGACTAATTGTGGAAGAATGCGTAAAGCATGCGCGCCGTCGTCAAAAACGACCATATTGTGGCTCACGAGATCATTCGATTCGATGTTGTATCCTTTGTCTGTGAGCGATTGGATCTCATCTTTGGCTGCAGCACCGTTGTATAGCTTGAATTGATTGCAAGCCTTCACATTGATGGCAACGACACTATCGGGAAATGCCTGCAGATACGCTTGCATGATCTCCAGAGATACGTCGTAATAGTCCAATTTGTAGTAACACATGGCCACGTACACATTCAGCGCCAAGTCGTCTCGATTCTCAAGCAGCAGGCGTTTGTAAATGTCAGTGGCTTCTTGGTAATGATTGCGGAAGAAATGCATCGCTGCAAGTGAGAGTTGGTCTTCTTTGACGTCTGTGAGCTGTTGGTGATATACGAGCAATTTATCTTCATCACTGAGTTTATGAGCGCAATGGAACAGGATTCGGTTTTGAAGGGGGCCTACGGGTCCCTGCACAGCTTCTTTGATGGCTTGTTTGTATTGTTGGAGGAAATAGAGACAGCAAGCGCGATAGAGAGAGAGATTGGGGCAATCGTATGTCTGTGGAAGGCGATGATACCAATCCAAAGCCTGCTGATAATTGCCCAAATGGAAGTACGCGTACGCGAGCCATTCCGAATGGATTGCGGTGTCGGTGGGAGTGTCGTTTGGACTGCTTTTTCGGGATAATACGTCCTCGCTTTTCAATTGGAATTCGAGAATTGCGATCATTCCGGTGAAGTCGCGTTTGGAAGCGCATTCGATGATGGAAGGACCGGATTTCGCTTTGGTTTTGGAGGGAGGGTCATGTTTCTAGGAGGATGGGATGAGGGTGGAGAGATGTGGGTGGTGTGGCGTACCTTGGCGCGTGCATGCTGCTTGGGCTTGGCTACGTACATGAAGGCGGATGGGAATGATGTGTCCTTTCAAGATCGTGGTATTGGTGTGTGATTGGATAAATATAGGGATTGGATAAATGTAGGGATTTGATGAATTGGGATTGGATAAATGTGGTGCTTTGATAGAATGTGATTGGTAGCTGAGATTGTGCGGCAGAATGCGAAAATGAGAACGAGAGAAGCGATTGTGACGATGGGAATTGATTCTACGTGCTGTATTTATGGTTATTGACTGTGCGCAATCGCCGACTTGCTCGTTTTTACTTTGAGAGGCATATACATGTATACTGTACGTATACTGGTGCATAAGGGCGCTGTATTAGGTATGCTACGATAATCTGCAATGCACGTGATTTCTGCAGCTTTATTACGTCGTCAAAGATTTGCTGCATCTGAACGCTTTTACACGTCTGCTACTCGATATCCTCCGCAGCGAAACAAGCACAAATCACAGCTTCATGCTCCTCTTGTGTTACAAGATGGGAATCGTTTGGAGAAAATCGATATTGAATGGGAACAATGGGTTAGTGCCAAGACTCGGGCCATATACTCTACTCGGATTCATTTGATAGGGAGACGCTAGACTTCCTGGCAATCGTACAGTCTTATTGCTTCCTTCGTTCTCACACAGCAGTCATGCAGCATCCAACCTGGATGATCCTAGACCAGGGTGGTGGCAACATTTGTTGGGGCCTAATTTAGGCATCAATACATCTTGCTTTCGAGTGATTTGTCCCTCAGTACTTGGAAGTCCTTTTGGGACAACGTCACCACTCTCAATTGACCCGAACACAGGTCCCTTTTCTCTTAAAAGCGTAGCAATACCGTACACATACAATTTGTATGGCATTCAGGAAAACCGTACCGAGCAACATTTCCACAAATCACACCCGCAGATATGGTCGTTCTGTGACGGTGGACAGCTGTAGGGATCTAACAGTTAACGTGTTAGGCTGTTTGCCACGCTCGTCTACTTGACGAGTTGGAGATTGAACAAGTGCATGCAGTAATAGGTGGAAGCATGGGTGGAATGCAGGTCAGTCTCAAACAAGCTTGTTCACTTGATACTGCCCTCACTATGTCAAAGGCTTTGGAATTTGCTGCTCAATTTCCTCACAGATTAAATCGACTTGTAGCAATTTCATGTACCCCGCAAACAACACCAGGAACCGTAGCGTTGCGTCACATTCAACGGCACGCAATTTTGGCTGATGCTGCGTACAACAATGGTGAGTATAAAGCGGGTAGCGTCTTGGCGGGTATGAAACTCGCCAGAGAGCTCGGAATGGCTTGTTATCGATCACGAGAGGAGTTTGACGCAAGATTTCAATGGCAACCGACCGGCCCGACCCATTTTACTGCCCAAACGTTTGATGTGGAATCGTACATGGACTATCAGGTACGTTTGGTTGGTGTACTAAATGTACTGATAACTACGAATATAGGCTACCAAATTTGCTCGTTATTATGATCCGAATTGCTATCTCCTGCTTTCGAAAGCGATGGATCTGATGAATTTAGGTCACGGGTACTCATATCTGGCTCAAGGTGTGAGCCGAATCGAGTGTGACTCGCTTATCATCGGAGTCAAGCAAGATCAACTCATTCCCTGCAAAGAGCAAGCAACAATTGTAAGTCAAAGCGGTAGGTATGGCTTGTGCCTAAGTGCGTTTTTAGGTGGATATACTGCAATCACACGGCCGTAAATCCGAATTCGTGACGGTTGGTTCTATTTTCGGACACGATGCGATGTTTCATGCACAGGTTTCGTACACTACGAATACTTACTTACCAGGACCAGTTGTTACTTATTATGTGCAGACGCAAAAGGACGTGTTTTTAGGGTTGGTGCGTGAGTTCGTCGAGTCTACACTAGAGGAAATGCTGTTACATGAAGTGCATCGCTACTCCACACTATAATATACACAAGCACCTTGTTGCGTAATCAACAAATATCCACTGAATGCAATGATGAGTGTTTACTCATACTAAATATCCGTTCTACTTGCGTGTTCGCTATTCTTTTCCCGGATAGTTTCTACATTACTAGCTGCTACATATCCGGGACACATTTCTTGAACCGTACAGAAGTTAGTGCTACGTTACTTGCGCTGCTAAAAGAGTATCTAATTTATCTAATTATACGCAGCTGATATTCATCGAATGAGTGGTTGTGACTTGTTCAGCCACTAAGTCATTTTTCAAATTTGGCCATTTTGGAGGCTAGGGTACACAACTATCCAGGTCACTGCTGGCTCTCTTACCTCACTGAACCCGCTCTTAGGTGAACAAACCACCAATAAGAGTCAGCATTGGAAAAAGTGAATCGACCCTTATGATCTTTTTATATTCAACTGAAAGACGAGACATGTCGTGTATGCAACCGTGCGAAAGAAAATTTAGGGGAAACTTATCAATAGGGTTCAATGTCATATTCAGCTTTACCTCATCGTACTCTTTCACATTGCAAGATGGTTGTAGTGGTCAGTACACTTTCCTGTGTTGAAAATCCAACGTGCAAGCGAGGAACAAAGAAGCGGCGACGGTGTGACATACCGGTGGAAGTCAATAAACGTATCAGTTTACCGGTGGAACTTATGCCAACCAGCATTCCCGTTGAGGAAGTTACGTTGGAAAACTGCATTCAAATGAAGGTTGCAGATTCAACGGAACATGTCGCCAATGATGGATGCATTACTGGAATTGAAGCGTCTGATGCCTTACGACACAATCTCTCAGGTCTCGCACTCCAAATCAAGCTGAAAATGTGTATTATCGAAGCGTGGGCATCCAATTGGAACTCGGTTGTGATGGAAAGAAATCTTCTTACAGTGGCAAAAGAATTAGCAGCGTTGAAATCGCTCGGCTTATATAAGGAGAAAGTATGTTTACGATTCCTTAACATACTTAAAACTAGGATGGTGGAGTTACTGGAGCAAGCAAACCGTCCACATGAATCGATAACCGTCGATTTGACCAAGTTGTGGCAGCTCGCTCAAGTTCAAGTGCACGAAAACGCAAACAAAAAAGATGTAAAGTCCGACTTTTTAAGGCTTCCAGGCTATGAGAGCTCTATACGCGATGCCTCTGTGGTATGGCAAGCAATGACGATGGCAAGAGACCGCGGTGCGCAGCTTTGGCATGATAATAAGCACGAGCAAGCATTGGCTTTTTTGGTCACGGCGGACTCGTACATGAAACGATTTTCTGTTAAATATGAGCGAATCAAAGTCGATGAAGCAATGTTTGCAATGTTGCAAGAACCTAAACGAAGAAATGCTTCAACGCGTAATGTTCGGTTTGCCGCTACGGAAAGTATTATTGGAACAGCCGATCCTACATTTGATCGATCTCCTATTTGCCCGAGCAAACCCTCGCGATTAGAGTCGCTACTTTTACGCACATCCAGAGAATTTCCGGCGCCAGTTTTTTAGACTGAATTATAAAAGAAAGCCAATTTAAATTTTTTACGAAATTTTCGTGCGTTCTTAAGTTACACTTTCATCTTCCACAATTTTAGTTTGAATCCGAAGACTTCGGAGGCGACAGAGGAAAATGCTGATAACACAACCACTCGGGTTAGATTATAGAGAAGCGGGTTCATAGTTAATCCGGAAACTTTATTGGGAGAATTCAATTCCTGGGAAGAAAAATATCAGAACTTTGCCGAAATATTAAGGTGTTGTATCACCTTGAGTAATTTGCTCGCGAGTTTTAATACATTGTTCGATACCAGTAGTTTCTCTTTTTTGTGTGGCTTTGCGAGCAGACGTAGGTACACATTCATCTGTGACAAACACGGTCAGTAATCAATCGGTCAACCGAAATATTCTGTACCTGTTCCGTTAACAACAGAGACGTGTTTTGATACTTTTTATTTATGCGCGAACCCAGCATCATGAAACGTAGCATAAACACACTACGCGCCACAATCAGATCATTTCCCAGCACATGCGGAGACAAAACGCACCTTGTCAGTGAGCACCATACTGTAACCTCAATGTGAATTAGACTCTGTGACAATAATCCACCACTAAATTCTGATACACTTTGGACTCCCATAACAACCAAAAGCACCAAGTTGAGAAGAAATGAACTGGAGACGATCTCATCGGCGGCACGTTGTCGTCCCTGACGCTTAAGCCATGTGCGACCGCCTCGCAGCGCGATCCATGCTTTGATATTAACCACATTCTTCAGCCGGAAGTGAGGAAGATTCGATAGGCGAGAGCGTCGAGCCGAAGTTAACGCGGTGAAGCATTTAGCGTAGCTGCACATGAATTGAGGACATAAATGATTGCAAAGAGATAAAACGCACAGGAATCGTCGATGATATGTCACTTCAGCGTCGGCCAAGGCAGCAAACATGATAGAAGCCATAAAGTAGGTCGCAAGCATGCACGAGATTGCGATAAAAATTTGTGCAAACAAATTGTGCTCCAATTGCTGAAAACCACTGATCGAACGCAATTTCAGCAACTAATGGAAACTGTTCAGCGCAGTAATCAAATTGTACTGGATCGTACAATACCGAAATTGGTTCAAGTGGATCGAATACATAGTCGAAGCAGTCCACTTCCTGGCACTGAAGGAAAACTCGAAAGCATACAGGAACGAGGGATACGATAACTGCTGCAGCTCGAGCAATTTTGCGATATAGTCTTCGCGGTGATGTTGCTTTCACTTTGGTAAGAATTGTTGCTCGGAGTTCATTAATCGACATAAGGCGCTTGACAGGAATTCCATCTTCCCACACGCAAACAGCCAGTCGGCGTCGATCTCCAGGTTCCACATCGGTGTGTACTGTCGGTAGCGTTTTTGGTCGGATTTTATTCTATACAATCTTGGATGATGAGAACGGCATATTTACAAAATGACCATGTATACCTCCAGTAGTGTGTTTGCTCGGATTGGTGCATTGGCTCGAATAATCAGTGATCGTGTTCGAACCTCAGCATGAGTTTCATCGCTGGAAGAAGAGGAATTATTGTTCTCATCATCACTATCCGTGCTATCTGAATTCTCAGACTCGGCAATTTTGTCATCCAATCCTTCCTCCGCTTGTACAGATGATGAAGCTCGGCGTCTGGTTTCATCCATTGTCCCATCACGACCCAAAAGGGACATTGCGGGTGTAAAGGATGATCCGATAGCCTCTAATTCTCGGTCATCATCTACGGTGCTGGCGTCGACAACAGTGTTCACAACATGAGCGATCCCACTAGATGGAAAGCTACTCGTAGCTGCTGTTTTCTCATCAGGCAAATTTGGCCCACTGAGTCCAGAACTTGGAGAGTAAATCTTCACATTTGGATTCGCATGGTCGCCGCTTTGTAACATGCTTGAGACTCTCCCATAACCGATTGCGAGAATAAGTAACAATGTTAGGGGAAACACGACTTCAAATGTGCTCATCACTGACATCTGTTTATGAAACCCGATATATAAAATGATAGAAATTAGTTCTGAAATGTACAATAATGTTGCGATTTCATAAAACCAAGGTTTTTGACTCCAAAACGTGTAATCGAAAGGAAGGAATAAAGCGCGTTCAAAACCTTCCTGTACAAGTTTTCGATCATGATTGGCTGGTTTTGTATGGAAAAAAGCAGAACTACAAACCACTTGTAAATTACAGAAATTGTGGTGAATGATGAACGGTACCCTTTGATTACATCAAAATCTATGAACTCGCGGGTGAGATTGAGCTCGTTTCGAAGTTGTTTCTTGACAGAGTCGTCTAAATCCCTCTGATTTCGACTGGAGACTCGTGATGTGGATACAGACCGTCGTGTGTTATCTCGACCGCGTATTGGAGTACCCGAGTCAAACTCCTCATCCATATTTGTGATATATTGATTCAAGAAATATGCGTGTACTAGGAATACTAAGTCGCAAGTTGCGTCGATAAATTCGCCTTGCCAGAACGTTCACATATAGAAACGGAAAGAAAACTTTTGCGCACCTAGCAGGTTATACGTGGACAGTAAGTGTGTTTTCATTGACCGAACCTAAGGTGAAGAAGGCTGCGTTCCTAATAACCTAGGCCCTTGCGAATGAGTGCACGGCTAATCATGTCGCGATACCGCAGCTCATATCGCTCTATCTCCCTACCGCTTCTCTCAGTAAACACACATGCGCAGTTCACTTCAAATTACACGAATTCTCATACAAATTAATTTGTACACGACTCCTGATCCCATATGAAAGAAACGTCGTTTGTAATGCGCGAAATATCGGGCAGATAACCGGATTCGAGCACTCAAGTCTGAATATATTCTTCGAAGCACATTCATAATTCAATTAGTTACTATTTCATATTTCGTCTGGCCCACACAAGCAACAATGAAAGCTCCCAAATCGCAACCACTAAAACCTTGCAGCCAACCTCCCCTTCAATCCCTTCAAGAAGTTGGTCCTCCAATGTCGCTGCGGTCGTGTGGATCCAATATGTATGTATCCAGTTACATCGATACAAAGTCTCAGTGGCCAGCCTCTCACATGAGCAATTATATCACAGACCCGAGAGCTTATTCAAACGCAACAATTATGGCCGAAACTTTTTCTCAGAATCAGACTGTAGAAGAGGCACTGGCTTCTCTCGAGCGCGCTGCTCACTCGCTCCGAATTCGACGATATCGTCAAGCGTTACGATTATACTTAGATGGAGGTTACGCGTTGGCAAATGTCGCAGAAAACGAGCAAGATACAAAAATACGAAACTTGCTTACTAGTAAAGCGTTCGAGATCCTAAATTGGTGTGCTAAATTATGTGACTGGATTGAAGGTCGCGTTCCGGAACGGTTCCCGCGACCTGGAGTGCATAAAGTTGGTATTCCTGTGTTCTGGAACGCCTATTGGAGCGGTGGGAGGCTCGATGAAGAAGAAGGGTGCAGACTTTGGTATACACCGGTCCATTGCGTGGATCCGATCCACTTTACAGCGCTGGGATACCGTCTTCGATGCGTAGAAATTCAGCGAAGACCCAAGCTCATGATTTGTATCACAACCTTCAACGAAGGTCCAGCGGCCTTAAAAGCTACTTTGCACAGTATCGGCAAGAATCTCATTTACATCAAAGATTTCAATAAGCACAATCAAGAAAAGTTACCGGTAAAAGGGTCCAACGTGGAGGACTTTTGGAAAGATGTGATTATTTGTATCATGTTGGATGGACGGGAATCAGCCAATCCTAAAACAATTGAGTACCTTGCAAGTCTTGGCATCTACGATGAGGATATTGTGACGATTAACAGTGCTGGATTGGATCCTCATTGTCATTTATTTGAACACACTTTGCAAATTGTTGTTGATGGTCGAAGTCTTCCACCACTTCAAACGATTTTTGCACTGAAAGAACAGAAAACATCAAAGCTTGGGTCTCACCATTGGTTTTTCCATTCCTTTGCCGAACAGATCCAGCCTGAATTTACCTTCCTGATGGATATTGGTACTAAATTGGACGACTCGGCGCTGCACAAAATCTTATTTGCGTTTGAAGAGAATCCTCAGGTCGGAGGGGCATGTGGCCAACTAGTAGTGGACGAGCCGTACGCCGAATTCAGCAACTGGGTCGTCTCTGCGCAGCATTTCGAGTACAAAATCAACAATTTATTGGATCGTACCTTAGAGAGTTGTTTCGGTATATTGACGGTATTACCTGGAGCGTTCTCTGCATACCGATATGAAGCTATCCGAGGTGAGCCATTAGACGCATACTTTCGAACACTTCATGTGGATCTGGACGTCCTTGGTCCCTTTCTTGCCAACATGCATCTTGCTGAGGATCGTGTGTTATCATTTGAGATTGTCGCACGACGCAATTGTAATTGGACACTTCAATTCGTTCGTGACGCAATCGCACGCACTGATGTTCCCCGAAATCTGATCGATTTGATCAATCAACGCAAACGATGGACTAATGGATCATTTTTCGCAACATTGTTTATGTTCAGCCATACTCGAAGGATCTTCACTGAATCGAATCACTCGGTACTTCGTCGATGTGGCTTTAGCATTTTCTTCTTGTATGAGCTACTGAAGACCGTCGGGTGCTTTCTTCTACCGGCTACTGTATATTTGGCCTTATTATTCCTCGTATTTCAAGGATTTCGCGATAACGAGTGGAAATTTCTGGATACTTCCGGTTTTTCGCAAAGTGTTTTGGATGGAAGCGTGTACCTCTTCAACTTGATGTTTGCGGCATGTTTATTGATGTTGGTTATCATCAGTCTTGGAAACTCGCCAAAACACGTCAAGCTAACGTACTATTTGATATCATCGGTGTTTGGAGCAATGATGATGCTTTCTTCCTGGGTCGCGGTCGGGAATTTACTTTCTCAATCAGGCTTCCAATTGCACGCAATGATCCTCTCCCTGCTCACTGCGGGAGTTTACTACATTGGTCCAGCTATACATGGCGATTTACACACTATTTTACTCACATTTTCGCATTATGCGCTTTTGATCCCAACTTTTGTATACGTTTTGGGAATTTATGGTTTCTCTAATTTACAAGATCTGTCCTGGGGTACAAAAGGTTTAATTGCACAACGTACTCCGTCGTATCAAGAGGAACTCAATCATTCCGAATCGAATGATTTTCGTGACGTTGTGGAGAATCGGAAAGTGTATCAAGAGCAAAAACGTGAAGCACTGGCACGTATTAAGAATCAGAGGGAACAGTACGAGGCCTTTCGAACGAGTGTATTGATTGCGTGGATCACGTGGAATGTAATTACGGCTTTGGGGGTTGTTAGGTTTGTGGACTCGGCGACGTATCTCAAATTTTTTGCGATGGCGGTGGCATTGTTGAATTCGTCACGGCTAGTAGGATCCGCGGCGTACTTGGTATACAAGTATACAGGGGGGTATCGAGCAATGTTTATCCGCAAGGAGCGAGGAAATAATGCGACGTTGAGTGGAGAAGGGATGCGTGGTTTGTATGAAGAAGAGATCAACTACACAGTTATGGAACCGGATTTGCAGTCGTCCATAGAGTCGTTTAAGCCGTAAATTGATAGATTAGTAAACGTTGCAATTGTAGGATCGTACGTGCGATAGTTTACGTCACTCTAACCGTTCGATAGCGTTGTTATGGTTAATATTTAGAACGTCGGTTGTGTTGTTTGGTAGACTGAAAGGAATTGAATACTGACTCTGTGGTTAGGTGCTGCAGACCCCTATCTCAAGGTACAATGTAATTACACAAATAATGGTAATAGACCCTCGATATAGTCATTTCGAACAGATGAGCATTTTGTATTCAGTGCATAGCTTATACCAAGAAAAGGTATCTGTACTCTACGTAGGACCTCATTGTCGCATCGCACCCTCGACACGATAAAACACAAGACGACGACGATACAAAGTATTCAGTTCAAACAGGGGATCGCGATTAGGTCATGCATCACACTCTCTCCTCCCTCGCTCCGAATCTCCCGATAACAATCAAAGAATGTTTCTACTTTTGACCATTGGACTATTCGATAAAGGATTGTGTCTTTGTCAGGTAAATTTACTCTTCCTAAGATTTCTATCCATTTTCTTTGACGACGCGTGTCCTAACTCTTCTTATTCACATATGTTGCAGCTCTTCGACCTTTTTACCATTGTTCATTTCTACATCCGAAATGATATCGGTATCACATACCGTTTACAATCTTTTCGATACAAAAAGCTATACAGAGAAATTGCGACATGGAACTTGCCATCAAAACGAAAATGAAATGAGTGGTGCAACCAAATGCGATGTTCATCCGTCTGAGACCTTGGTTTCTAAGGACACGCAAACGCTTACCAATGAGATGTTTTCTCTGAAAACAAGACGAACAGTGTCACTACGACGTGTAAACTGTCGATGGCTGTACAACCAAGTTCAAGCTTCTCGCGGAATCATTCTCATCGACACACGGTCACATTCAAAGTACCTGCAGAATTCAATTCCATCCGCTCTGTCGCTTCCACCAATGCCGCAATGCTCCTCGTTTGAAGAGATGCTTTCTCACATGACTCCAGAGACCAAAGAATCACTCTCACGAAAGAGACGCCATCTACGCGATGTCGTCTTATTTGGAAACGTCGCGCGAAGGTCGCTCGTATCCTCCGGTGATGTCACCGTATTAGCGTCTGAGGCTGCTATGGACACAACGTACGACCAAATTAGTGAAGACCAAACTCTCGAAGATGAATGGAATCTTCGGCTAGCACAGGCACTCGTGGCTGACGGTCTGGCTACAAGTGTGAAGATTTTGATAGATGGCTTTCAGACGTTTCATTATCGATACCCGTTTTGCACATGTTCATTCGAAACGAACTTAACGAATCGACCAGCGCGAACAGGTAGCGGAACACATTGTGTAAATTACCCGAATGAAGTACTGGAAGGGTTTTTATTTCTTGGTAATATGTGGCATGCCCAATCAGAAGACGTGATTCGTAACCTTGGCATCACACACGTTGTAAACGCGAGTCTAGATATTGAGAATGTATTCGAGCACGAAAACGTGTCGTATCATTCTGTCAAAGTTAAAGATCGACCAGAATCCGATATCAGTCAGTTCTTTGACTCCACTTTTGCGTTTATCGAAGAAGCCAAACGCACCAGCCACGGACGCGTTTTGGTTCATTGCACGCAAGGAATTTCACGCTCGGCAACTCTGATCATTATGTATTTGATGAGAGCGCATCATTGGTCACTGGTTACCGCGGCAAACTTTGCAATAGCCAGTCGGGGTGTCGTCTATCCCAATGATGGGTTTCTTCGTGCGTTGATGCAAGAAGAATTTAGATTATACAATGGAAACAGTATCACTGAAGAAGAATTAGACGTGTTGGTGCAAAATCAATTACCCGATCGCCCGCTACCATTAGAAGTTATAGAACGACGGGTTTCAGATAAGTGTTCGTTCTGCTTCAAAATCTTTACGTTATTAGAGTGGAGACACCAATGCAGTTTCTGCAAGAAAGATATATGCAGCAAATGCTCCAGTCTTCGGATTGCAAACCAACCGTTAGAAAAGAACGCTATGGTTGGAGAAGACGCACGACGATCACGACGAGTATGCGATAATTGTGTGAGTCGACTTGAACGCATACAGTTGCCGAGACCGAGAAAAGGATTGCATGTTCGGTATGGACGCTGCAAACGTTTGCATGTCAGTGGATTGTCGGCATTTGCCCATCCCGTCCAACTATTTTATTTCGAGGGGACCGAGTCACATGTTTTGATGGAAATTTTGAAAAAGCGATTCCGGATCAAAGGCAATGAGATAATAGAAATAGAGAATAAGGAAGGACATCCAATCACACATCTGAGTGAGCTCCCGGACGACGCATCGATTTTTATCTCGAAAGGCACGACCGGTACAATTCATGACAATTTATCGCCGCAACTGGACAAACCGTCAGTCGCCGCTAAATTCGCAGAGACCCAGTCGTATAGTGAGCAAGATGGGTCAAGTATACAAATCATACAACAAAAATCGGAAGAATGCACAACCTTGATTGATTCAGAATCAAAATCTTCATTCGATAAGCCGATCTCTGCAGATTATGTGGCACAAAAATTCACAGAGCTTTGGAAATTGTCATTTCCAAACGTAAACATCATCTCGCAAGAGCAAGTAGCTAGTATGTGTAATAGCATTATGGTGGCGGATCTCATGCTCGCGATGAGTAGCCTTTCGTGTGGGACGATCACGCAGGAAGGGTTTTTACAGCGATTGGCCAAACTAGGGTACTCTCAAGAGGAAAAGGACGTGGTCATACCCGTCTTACAGCAAGCTTGCGGTCGCACCATTCTTTAGCAACATCATTTCCAGAGAGCTTTACTACGTGCTAAATCATATACTTTGCGGTGTGGACGAGTCACGCATCAGCAGTATACAATTATCAGACGCATATATATTGAACGATATTCAACGATTGCTTCAAAAGAACGCATCGCAGCATATAGTGGACGTCTAAGGGACAAGTTTTCGGATGTATACGGGCCTTCTGGTATATTATACCATGCTGTATACTATGCCGCTCGTAAGCAGAAAAAATATATCTGATATTCGACAAGCCGCTAAACCTGCTGTAACGGTTATTTTTGAGCCCGCGACTGATGCTGCTCAACACTCTTGCGTCGTTTCTAATTGTCGGTGCGCTTTGGGGATGCACTAATCCTTTCATGAAAAAAGGTTTGCATAGCAAACACATGCTGGGTTATGATGCACTTTAAACCGTAGGATTTGTATCATGTAGGCTCAGCATCAAATGTATACATGAGAAAAGATAATTCAATACCTGAATGGTTGCGTTTCATCGTCGCGTTTGCGACAAACTGGAAGGTTAGAAACTCTAAAACAGTTACAATCCGAATTAACACGTCTCAGTTCACCGTGCCGTTTCTAATCAACCAAAGCGGATCAATTGTGTATGTTTACCTGCTCGGATCTACCGGTACAATATCACCACCGGAAATAATATTATCGACCTTGCTAACGCAGTTGTTAGAGCTATCCACTGCGGTCCCGATATGCAATTCACTCAGCTTTGTTTTCACGGCCGTTACCGCCAGCTCACTCGGAGAAAGATCCAAAAAGCCAGTCTGTAAGTACACTTAGAAACCTTATGGACCGATTTATAGATATTCCTTTAGGTACGTACGCAGGGATGCTTTTTGTTTGCGTTGGAGTACTTATTTGCTATAATAGTAAATAATACATTTAACATGAGCATTCGTGGCATAATTTGCTAGAATTGATATTTTCATGCAACCACGTTCGGCTGGCTGCAAAAAATTGATCGCAAATTACTCATTTCTCTTACGCACTAGAGCTTCGTTGCTTTCGACTATGAGCGCGCCAATCACAACGAATCAGAGCCCACTCGTTACCGAAAACGCTGAGAAAATACAAGAGGGAAGAGCGGTGATCATCTCTCCTGAGCACAATAAAGTATTTTACAACAAGGTCCAGGTTCTAAACCGAGATTTATCGATTTCTATTATTTCTGACTTTGCACGAGAACGCGCTCGAGAAAAAATATTACTGGATCGAAAGAAAAAGCAAGAAGATAGCGTCCAAATCGATTTGCATGTTGACACATCAGAGATTGACGAATACTTGAATGCGACTGCGGACCATTCAGGCTTGAAAATACTGGAAGCTTTAGCAGCGTCAGGACTTCGTTCCATACGCTATTTCCAGCAAATTCCGGGTGTTCGATCCATCCTCGTGAATGATTTGGATTCTGCTGCAGTCGAATCGATCAAACGGAATATCGAATTTAACAATGTACCTAGTGACCGAGTTGTTGCAAGTCAAGCGGATGCTTCAGACGTTTTGTATTCACATCGAAAAGAGAGCGACCAATTCGATGTTATTGACTTAGACCCTTATGGATCAGCTGCAATGCTATTGGATGGAGCAGTACAGGTTGGGCATATCCTTTGATAAGATGTACCACTTCAATCAATTTAATATCTCTTCGATTCCACTCGTAGGCGATCAGTAATGGCGGTTTACTTTGTGTAACTTGCACGGATATGCCGGTTTTGTCTGGGAAGAATCCTGAAACCTGTTTCTCACGGTACAGCTCAATCCCTGGAAAAGCACACTATGTTCATGAGAACGCCATTCGAATAGGTACGGGTGCTTAAAAGCTCAACGTGAATCCTAGATTATCTAAACGATTTCCGTAGTGCTACAAGCAATCGAACGATGCGCAATCAAATACCAGCGGCACATTGTGCCGGTCACATCATGTAGTATCGATTTTTATGTCCGAGTGTTTGTGCGAGTTTTCAAATCGCCATTTCAAGTGAAGAAGAGCGTAACCAAGCTTTCCCACGTATTCCAGTGTGTTGGATGTGAGACATTCCATCTACAGCCAGTGGGCGTTGCAACGGGTAACACATTTCATGCGGCGAGAGGACCGGTCTTTGGGACCGAGTGTGGACAATGCGGAAGCAAGTTTCGAGTAACCGGACCCATTTGGTCTGACCCTCTGCACGACCGAGATGCTATTGCACGCATACGAGACCAAGTGGCGGATAGTGTGGGAGCGTACCCGACCAAGGATCGATTGTTTGGACTTCTGACAACGATTTCTGAGGAAGTCATGGAAGCACCGTTACATTACACTATTTCAGGTCTAGCTAGGACCTTGCATTGTACGAATCCGCGTCTTGATCAATTTCAATTTGCAATACGGTCTCAAGGGTATCTGGTTTCCCAGTTTCATAAGGCTCCCGACGCTATTAAGACTACCGCTCCTCCTCAGACGATATGGGATATCATGCGATGCTGGGTCATGAAGCACCCCATCAACAAGAAATGGGAGAATCAAGACACTCCGGGAAATCGGATTCTTGCCAAAAAATCAAATTTGGAATTTGATTTTAACACGAGGCGTCCAAGCAAATTGCAGAAAGAAAAGGTGATGCGCTTTCCAAAAAATCCGCAACCTTATTGGGGCCCTAAAGCAAGAGCAAAAGGCAATCGAACGAAAGCGCCAGATTTCGAGTTGGAGTCGATGCAAGAGCAGAAAAAACATAAAGTAGAACTACCCTAGTATTTGGTAACCTCTAGTACATGATATTCCAACATCACTTATAAGAACAAACTTAATTTGATGGTCCTGCGGATGCAGTGCGGTTGGAGTCAAAGGTTGCTGCTTGTTGATATTCGGCGATCCTTACAAAGCAATGCCATTCACTTTGCAAAAATGGGTCCATGCATGGGAGGAAATCGTGCTATGCCGCGTATGTGTCTACAAAGTACTAGTACGCACCATGGAAAACATCAGTGCAATTACTTTATGCGCTCTTCAGTGAAGATGCGCACGATTTCATCTGAAAAACCCGCTGTAACAAAAGAATCCATCAAAGCTCAGTCGCAAACGCACTTAAATCGATTCAAAGATTTGTGGCGAAAGTACGGTCTTGTAGCCATTGGAACGTATTTTACCATGTACGGAATTGTATTGGGATCTATTTATATATCGATAGAGAACGGCTTCATCAGCAAAAACCGAAACACACGACTAAACAAGGACACAACGACCAATTTTGATGTTGTGTCAACCACAAACAAGTAAGGAGAATCATTTGCATTGTCACACTCGATCATTCTTGATATAAATGTTGGTAGAATGATTGCACTCGCGGAAGACTATGGACTCGCAAAGTATTTGGATGTGGAACGAGTCAACAGCAAGACAGGCTCGTTCGTGATTGCTTGGGTTGCTACAAAATTTACAGAGCCTATTCGATTAGCAATAACACTAGCTATTACTCCACGCATTGCCCGATTTCTTGGTCGTGCGCCAAAAAAAATCGTCAAATGAAAAGTCTGTATATCATCAGATGTAGTCACTAAACACAATTTTGCGCTATGAAGCACTTGCGATTTTGTATATTTTTTGGCTTAGGCCTTAAGTACGCTTTTATGGATTCTAATTGTAGTGAGGCGATCCAAACTGCCAGTCAAATTCCGCAGGGAGGAATTTGTTTACTAGTAATTGACCAACAAGTAGACTTTCATCCAGGAGGATCTCTCGCAATTCAACATGCAGTTGATGACGCAGAAAGAACTGCAGCATTTATAAACTCGAATCAGCAGCTAATCAGCCAGATCATACTAACTATGGATTCGCATCAGCAATATCACATTGCACACGGCGTATTCTGGAAAAACAGCAGGAATGAATGTCCAGAGCCTTTTACTCGAATCACAGAGGCAGATATCCAAAATGATGTCTGGGTCCCGCGGCAAATTGAATTGCGAGATTATACGTTGTACTACACGCGTACTCTAGAAACACGTGGGAAATTTGTACTATGTATATGGCCAGAACATTGCATCATTGGTACACCTGGTCACAATATCGTGTCAGTTATACACAAAGCAGCATTGAATTGGTCGAAAAGTAGCTTGCGACCGATAGAGTACGTGATGAAAGGCATGAACTCATTCACTGAACACTACTCGGCTCTACGTTCCGAAGTGGAGATCCCATTCGACGCATCAACCAGGTACAATTCACGGAATTTTGAGCCAATATCAGCTTCCTGCATGTAGATTAAACGAAAAGCTGGTGATAAATTTGAAGCGCGCAGACAGAATTGTGATATGCGGTGAAGCCTCGTCTCATTGTGTAGCGCATACTGTTCGAGATTTGCTCGATTGCTGGCCCTGCGACCGCGTAAAGGATTTATATCTCTTCTCTGACTGCGTTTCTCCTGTTTGTGGATATGAGGCAATAGCAGAGGTACATCAAGACCTTTTAGTCGATACTATCGCTTAAATAATTCCGTATCATTAGGAATTCCTCTCACAATTTCAAAAGGAAGGAGTCAACGTCATCACATCCAAAAATTACAATCATCACAGCATTTCTTCATCATGATTACTATGCGAGTAAATTTGATTAATAATACTGCAAATCTACTACTTCAATTACAAAGTTAGCTTATGTACTATTCAAAAATCGTACACGTGTCCCAAAAAACCTTCCTTACCTTTTCCAAAAAAAAACCTCACATAATTATATTCAGCCACTCACACGCGCCTTAGAAAAGATCGTTCCCGCACCGAACGATTGAGTTGAAGGGAAACTAACGACCCCCCGCCAAAACGACGCCTCTTATTGCGACTTCCGCAGAAAGATTTAGAGGCTCAGGCACAAACGTTCAAGTTATTTGCATAGTAAACTTCCCTCTGTGTACTCGTTTTATTCAAACATGGCGCAAGATCTCCCCATTACGTTTGGGGAAGTGTTGAACGTAAAGTGATTGTCATTTCTTCTTGAGCATCCCAAAACTGCCTGATTTTAATTCGCTATTTCTCTAGCTGGCTTCCCTAGGCGTAAATCCCGATTACATCAAATTCGGATCGACGACAATGGAATCTGATAAGTTTATTTGTGTGTGTGAGAAAGTCGACGGCCAAGCGAGTGTGGTGATTCTCGATATGGCTGCAGGAAACAGTGTTCAGCGTCGACCTATCAATGCGGAAGCAGCTATTATGAATCCTGTGAGTAAAGTGATTGCATTACGATCGGAAAACCAACTGCAAATCTTCAATATGGAATTACGAGCAAAAATGAAATCGTTTTTGATGACAGAAGCTGTTGTGTTTTGGCGTTGGATTTCAGTGAATAGTATTGCGCTGGTGACTGCGACCGCTGTATTTCACTGGAGTTTGGAAGGAGATTCTCCTCCAGTCAAGATCTTTGACCGGCACGCTAATCTTGGAGCAGGGACTCAAATTATCAGTTATGAAGCATCACAGGATAATCAGTGGATGTTGCTGGTTGGAATATCGCAAGGAGAAGGTGGTCGTATCGTCGGTAACATGCAGCTTTACTCGATGGAGAAGAAAGTGAGTCAAGTTTTGCAGGGGCATGCAGGATCATTTACGAAGATGAAGCCACCAGGAAGAGCAGAAGATGGTCATATATTGGTGTTTGCCGGAATCAAAGGAGATGGCCCTCAGCAATTATTTATCATGGAAGTTGGTCGGGATAAGGATGCTCCCGGAGGAGTTTTTCGTTTACCGCCACAAAATATTCCATTTGCTGCTGACGCACAGAACGACTTTCCTGTTTCTATTGTGGTTGCTATGGATGAGGATATCATTTATATGATCACAAAAATGGGGTACTTATTCTTGTTTGATGCACATACCGGTAAACCCGTCTATCGTGCTCGCGTCTCGCAAGATACTGTCTTCGTCACGACGTACGACACCAAAGGAAAAGGCATGCTTGGAATCACACGACGTGGACAGGTGCTGCAGTTCTCTATCAACAAAGCAAAACTGGTCCCATACATTGTCAGCACATTGCGGGATTCTCAACTTGCAATCGCTTTAGCAACTCGCTTGGACCTACCCGGAGCAGAAGAGCTCTATTTTACGGAATTCAACCGATTTATGACTATGAACGATATTCAAGGTGCAGCGCGTCTTGCTGCGGCATCTCCACAAGGAGCTCTCCGTACACCACAAACCATTCAACGCTTCCAACAAATGCCACCGCAACCGGGACAACCGCAACCAATTCTTCAATATTTTAGTGTGCTTTTAGAAAAAGGCACTCTCAACAAATTGGAATCGCTAGAGCTTGCTCGACCCGTTTTGATGCAAGGTCGTGGTCAGCTATTACAGAAATGGCTGGCTGAAGATAAATTGGAATGCTCCGAAGAACTAGGAGATCTGGTTGCTCAGTCCGATACGACAATGGCTCTGTCTGTCTACCTCCGTGCTCAAGTACCCGAAAAAGTGATTAATTGCTTTGTGCAACGTGGTGAATTCGAAAAGATTGTCGCGTACGCGATCCAGACGAACTATCGGTGCGATTACACGTTTATGCTTCAGAATCTTGTCCGAGCAAATCCTCAAGGAGCACTGGATTTCGCTCAGAAACTAGCCACTGCCGAGAACGGCCCTTTGGTTGACGTTAGTGCTGTTGTGGATATATTTATGCAAGTGAATCGTATACAGGAGACAACAGCGTTCTTACTCGAAGCTCTCAAGAACAATCGACCGGATGAAGGCTACCTCCAAACGCGATTGTTGGAAATCAATTTGCTTGGAGGATCGCCTCAAGTCGCGGACGCTATCTTATCGAACAGCATGTTCTCCCATTACGACAAACCGAGAATTGCAGTACTTTGTGAGAAAGCAGGACTATTCCAACGCGCTTTGGAGCATTACACCGAACTGGCGGATCTGAAACGAGTTATTGTGAACACGCATGCGATCAATCATGAATTCATTGTCACTTTTTTTGGATCGTTGACTGGCGAAATTTCGATGGAATTGATTAACGCTCTGATGTCACATAACATGCGTCAAAATCTTCAGGTGGTCGTCCAAGTGGCCACGAAATACGCAGAACAACTTGGCGGTAAGGAACTCATCGAAGTATTCGAGAAATACAAATCGTTTGATGGATTGTACTACTTTCTCGGATCGATTGTCAACTTCTCGCAAGATCCCGAAGTCCACTTTAAGTACATTGAAGCAGCCACGAAAATGGGTCAATTCAAGGAAGTGGAGCGTGTTTGTCGTGATTCTTCGGCGTACGATCCCGTCAAAGTCAAAGATTTCTTGAAAGAGTCCAAATTACAAGATCCTCGACCGCTCATTCACGTTTGCGATCGGAATGATTTCATCGAAGAACTCACGCAATATTTGTACTCTAACAATCTGCTCAAATACATTGAGGTGTATGTGACCAAAGTAAGTCCTCAGAAAACACCCAAAGTTGTGGGGAAATTATTGGACTTGGACTGCAACGAGGATTACATCAAAAGTCTTTTGAATCAGATTCCACAATGTCCCGTCGACGAACTGGTAGAACAAGTGGAAACCCGCAATCGATTACGTCTGCTGCAACCTTGGCTCGAAACGCGTGTATCCCAAGGCAATACCGAAACAGCAACGCACAATGCTGTTGGGAAGATATATGTGACGTTGAATCGCGAGCCGCAACAGTTTTTGATAAATAATCAGTTTTATGACTCTGAAGTTGTTGGCAAGTTTTGTGAGAAATTAGACCCAGCACTTGCTTTCCTGGCGTACCGTCGAGCTGGCGGTGCATGCGATGAAGATCTGATTCGTGTCACAATTGATAATGGTCTTTTCAAAGATCTTGCAAGATATCTTGTCGAACGCCAAGATCTTGATTTATGGGGCAAAGTGCTCATAAAACAAGATGAAAATGTTCAAGAATCGCCAAATCGGCGTGCGTTGATCGATCAAGTCGTACAAACAGCACTCCCAGAGACAAAAAATCCCGATGAGGTGTCAACAACGGTTCGAGCGTTTATGAATGCCGAACTACCAAACGAATTGATGGAATTACTGGAGCGAATTGTGATGCAAGGAACAGACTTTTCCGACAACCGAAACTTACAAAACTTGCTTATTTTGACGGCAATCAAAGCGGGACCCGAAAAGGTGATGGATTATGTGAATCGACTCGACAATTTCGACGGTCCTGATATCGCCAAAATTGCAGTCGGAGAGCAGTATCAGTTGTATGAAGAAGGATTTGTCATTTACAAAAAGACAAATCACAACGTCGAGGCGATTGGCGTCTTGTTGGATTACATCAAGGATTACGAACGAGCTTACGAATTCGCCGATCGCTGTAACGAGTCTGAAGTCTGGTCTCGTCTGGCGAAATCACAACTCGACAAGGGCGACGTCCATGATTCCTTGGCTGCGTTCATTAAGGCCAATGATGCTAGTGCCTATGTTCATGTGATTGCTGCCGCAGAGCTTGCCAACGACTATGCCGAACTCATTCCGTACTTGCGTATGGCTCGAAACAGTGTGAAAGAACAGTATCTCGACACTTCGTTGATCTATGCGTATGCGAAATGCGAAAAGTTCTCTGAACTCGAAGACTTTATATCCGCGCCAAATGTGGCTCAAATTCAAGAGATTGGAGAGCGTTGTTTTAAGGAAGGAATGTTCAGTGCCGCAAAGATCTTATTCCAAAACATCAACAATAATGCGAAATTGGCCATTTGTTATGTCCGACTCAATAAATTCCGAGAAGCTGTGGACGCAGCAACAAAAGCAAACTCTGTGGGAACCTGGAAAGAAGTCAATTATGCGTGTGTGGATGTCAACGAATTTCGTCTCGCTGGTCTCTGTGCTCTGCACATCATCGTTCATCCAGATCACTTGGAAGAGCTCATCTTACACTATGAAAGAAGAGGACATTGGTCGGAATTGCTCAAATTGATGGAACAGGGACTCGGTCTCGAGGGTGCTCATGCGGGTATCTTCACGGAGCTCGCGATCTTGTACTCCAAGTATCTTCCATCCAAGCTCATGGAGCATATCAAGATTTTCCATTCACGTATGAATGTGTCCAAGATCCTACGAGCTTGCGAGAAAGCTTTACATTGGGAACACGCAGTGTATTTATACAAAGAAGACAACCAATTTGACAACGCTGTACGGACAATGGTCGATCATCCAGTTGCATTTGCTCGCGATTTCTTCCTCGACTGCATTCAGAAAGTTCGCAATCAAGAAATCCACTACAAAGCAGTTCAATTCTATTTGGAACAACATCCTTTAGAGCTGACTCGATTACTGCAAGTATTGACGCCTAATCTTGATCATGCTCGAGTCGTTCACCAGCTACGAAAAACCAAGAATCTTCCTCTTGTTGTCGAGTACTTGAAAGATGTGCAAAAGGAAAATCTTTCAGCTGTGAATGAGGCACTCAATGAAGTGCTTGTCGACGAAGAAGACTACCAAGGACTCCGCGATTCCATCGATTCGTACGACAACTTTGACCAAATCGCTTTGGCTCAAAAATTGGAAAAGCACGGTCTTTTGGAATTTCGTCGTATTTCTGCGTATTTGTACCGAAAGAACAAACGCTACCCGCAAGCAGTGAAGCTGTCGAAAGCCGACAAAATGTATAAAGATTGCATTGACACAGCCGCTGATTCAGAAGACCCCGAACTTGCTGAAGACATTCTCCGGTTTTTCGTATCTGTGCGTGATCGCGAATGTTTCTGTGCGACGCTTTTCACGTGTTACGCTTTGATCAAACCGGATGTTGCGATGGAATTAGCGTGGCGTAATGGATACACTGATTTCGTGATGCCGTACATGATCCAATTTGTGAAGAATCTGAATGATAAAGTAAATGCTTTGGATGAACGAACCAGCGTACAACAGGAACAGAGCGTGGATGTGAGTCCGGCTATGGACACTGCGTACGGATTGACAGGAGCGATGCCTCAGATGATGGCCATTGCAGCGACTGCATATAATGATCCAAGCACTCCATACGGGGGATACGCCATGCAGCCGAATATGGCGATGGGAATGCAACCGGCAATGGGAATAAATATGGGAGCCTCTATGAGCAATGGAATGGGACATAGCAATCCGTATGGCGCCAACTATCAGTACTAGGCTGTCGTCTCCTCTATCAAGCTCAGACAGCTTGTAGACTGAGAAATAGTTGCATTTTCGAGAATACATCATGGTCTTGCTCATTTCTGTAAATAGCTATTTCTTTTTTGTGATTGTTTTTCACGAATCAGTGAAATGAACGGATTTCTTGGTAAACGGATGCAAAAGCATTTGCCTCTTTTTGTATGTAGCGCATTGATTGCGGGGAGTTTGTATGCGGTATACTATGCGCATAATCAGCAGATTGTCGATAAAAAGGTTGGTGATAGGGATTAAGTGGTGCGGTTTATAAGCGGTTGTGATAGAGAATGCGTCAAGGTGTTATTCGTGATATGGAAAGAGAGCGAATGCGAATAGACAGAAATGAGACTGACTAGTCACGTGTATCTGATTGTAATCAAATCGATTTTGGTCGGTCACAAATAACAAAAAACGTTTTTGAGATGGTGCCGAATCGTGACGCACTTTGTGAGGACAATCAAGAGCGAGTTATCGTTAAGGTTTCTGATAACGCATTCGCATCGGATAATCGTACGCTTTGCGTTGGTCCTCAAAACTTTAAAAAGATTCTTTTTCTTGGAAAGGGATCTCATGGCCGCGTTTACTCTGTCAAAAGCGTTGTATGTCACTCGCAAGTGCTCTATTGCGTCTTAAAATTTGATGAAGGGCTTGGGAATCGAAAAATTGTATGCGATGAAAGTCGTTTGCAAAGATGAGGGTAAAGAGCGAGTGAGTATAATTATTTGATGGATAAAGTCGCTTAGAATTATATTATAGCTGAATCAAATTGCAATGGAACAATCTGTCCTTAATGAAGCAAAACATCCGTGTATCATGAGTTTAAATTACGCTTTTCAGACAGACAAGTATCATTACCTCATCATGCCGGTATCATGACCTGTGCGATAGAAACCATTTCTTAGTACAATATCGCTAATGCGTAGTACTGTGCTGGAGGCAGCTTTCTCCAACTACTTCGTCATCAAAGGAATCATCGTTTGGAGGAGAGTCAAGCTCGCTTTTATGCGGCTGAAGTCTTTGTCGCGTTGGAATATTTACATTTGCTGGGGATCTTAGTACGAGACCTCAAACCAGAGAATATTCTTCTGCATGAATCAGGACATTTGATGCTCTCTGATTTTGATCTGGCGACTCGAATCCACGCCAATCCGAATGTGATACATAATCAGAAGGTACGATTGCTGTCTATAGACCATACAATCAATATCTCATGCAGTATGATTGAGTAGCGTCCTTCGTGGTTTGCTACCAGAAAAGGTATGTGATCAAAGTTGTTGCATCAGAATGTGATTCAATATGAGCGATGATGTAGACTACAGACGAGATTCTATCAGTCCTGGAGCGAGTGCGGAAAGAAAAAAGAGGCGACCACTCCATCGAAGACGTATGAGCCAATGCGAGTATCCATTCTTAGACACTGAGACACATTTCGAGACGGCCAATTGGCAAGAATACTCGGTTGTTGGCACGCTTGATTATATCGCTCCAGAAGTTATATCGGATGAAACGTATACCAGCTCAATTGATTGGTGGGCTTTCGGTATACTTCTGTATGAGATGTTGTACAGCACGACACCGTTTAAAGGCTCTACCAAAGCTGAAACGATTGAAAACTTGCTGGATTTGAGTAAGGAACTTACGTTTCCCGAGGAGATTCCGGTGAGCGCAGAGGCCAAAGATTTACTCCAGCGCTTGTTGACCAAGAATTCGGATATACGACTAAAGAGCCCACAGCACATTCGTCAACATTCGTTTTTTTCAACTATTCAATGGCCACGTATGTCGAGTCTACATGATGATGATGATTTACTAAGAGTTTTATTTGCAGTCATACGTCATACAAAGCCACCCCTGAAGCCTATTTTTGAGCAAGCTGGCGATGCGAAACTGGATGAACTTACAAAATACGATCATGAGGTTTTGTGAAGCTCATTATCGGTTTTCAGAACGAGAAAAGTCCTGCTCGCTCATGCGTTGCTGAGCGGTAAATACCGACTCAAGCTTGGTGAGATTGCCCAGTCGTTGGTTGGTTACTTCAACGTGAAGCTCTCATCTGATAATTGTACATCACCTTAAAACTGTATTACTTAACCACGAAAGACAATGTTACGTGCTTTCAAATAGCGCGCAATGAAGCTGCATGATTTAATTTATTAGACGTAGTCTCTTCTTTCCTTCATTTGTATCAAATCTTGTATTGGCGCTTGCCTTATCTGAGGATTTCGAGAGGGCTTTGCACGATGAGTGTGATTGATGCCTTTCACTAAAAGTACAAATTGCAACATAATTCTACGCCTGTTCAAATAACGGTCAACGGACACGAGCTTGATGGCACATCGCAATCTCACGAGTGAATTTATCAGTCGACGTACGCGATTACGTGAGCAAAGCGTACGATTTAGATTGCAACATGTCACGAAAAGTCAGCCCGTTTTCTCGCTCTACAAAAATGTATACTTTTGCATGGATATGCAATGCTCTGTATGATCAATAATCTGGTTCCAATTAGAAAAAGCTAAGAGCCATGGGTAAAGCGTTATTACAGAAAGCGCGTGAGAGTACGACACGAGTGGACGGTCAAATGGACCATGAGGTTGATGTGTTACCTCTTTGGGTACAATTAACGGAAGGTGCGAATGAGGCGATCCGACTGCTCAATCTCAAGCGTAAGATTTGAGACTAGACTCTTTTCTTTGCTAACATTTCGCAGTGGAATACCTGCAGCTATTGCATACAAGACGCCTAATGATTCGATTCGACGAGAGCGAAAAAGGTCATGAACTTGAAGTTGAAGACGTCACTAATGAAATCGTAAATCTATTTCACCGAGCAAATCACTCGCTGCAGAGAATGAGGTCCACGCGAAAGAATTCAGACGTCGACCAGATTGTACAGTGGAATGTGCAACAAGCCATTGCCTTTCGCATCCAAAATTTATCGGCTTCCTTCCGCAAAGGCCAAACCAAATATTTGGAGAGATTACGGCTTCAAAGCTCAAACTGCCGCGTTTTTTCCATGCTAGAAACTTCCACAGACATATCCAATGCTGTCGCTGGTGGGGGTCAGCGTTGTGCGTTACGCCAGCGCCAAGTCGCTTCGCGAGACGCAGAGATTCAGCGAATATTTCAGTCGGTCACAGCACTCACTCATCTCTTTCGTGAAGTCGCGAATATCGTTATTGAACAGGGAAGTATGGTAGACAGGATCGACTACAACATGACTCAGGTTCAGATACTGAGTCTTCTTCTGATACCTTCGTTCTGATTCCACTCCAATACGCTTAGGCTGTGATACGAATGCGTGGTGGATACAAACAGCTCATAAACGCGGATACATATCAAGTGTATTCACGCGCTGAGAGATGCATTTTCATATTAGTACTGCTGATTTTCAGCTGCTTCTTGCTTTTGGTCGCAAAACACTCTTGAGACTTTCATCGTCGACTTTGAGGAGAAAGACTTTTTGGATTCAAAAATTGGATACTATTGGATTGTATAGTCGGAATGTTCTGCAGGCGTTGGAATTTGCCATGTTTTTCGATGTGTTTGACACTTTTCAACTTCGGAATTAATTTCGCAAAAGTCGGCTTCTCCAAAGTGTTTATCTTGCATTCGCTCATGGAAATGTTATTGTGCCCCGTAATCATCAATGACAAAGGATTTGTATTGATCTCTTTCTTGCGTCTGACCATTTTTGGTAATACTTGTGATTTTTTCTTGGTTTGTATTTCCATCAAACGAAGATTTCGACCACAAGACTCGACAGATATCGGTCTGATAGATGGGAAAACGAGATGACCATTTTCATTAGAATCGCTCAAGTCGTTGGAGAGGGAGTCAAGTCGTTGTGCTTGAGCCTCAAGTGCCTTCCAGACATTTTTTGAAGGTCCAATGTAGATGGATAAGTCTTGAATCAGATTTTTCGAGCTGACCGGTTCTAATATCTTTTCGAACTTAGGACGAACCGCAAGTCCCGGGAAGAGTTGTACTCCACACCCGGGTTGTGGACACGCATATTCTTTGACCAGAAAGAGCCTTGACATGCACCCTTCGTGAAAAGTGTGCTACCATTAGAGAATGTTGAGGAGCCAATTCAAAGATCTCAAAGATGAAACCTACACCACAGATTGTCTCTCTTAAAATCGTCGAGGATCGTAAGACCTGCTGACAAATCGAGCAGAATTCGTTCGTGGCCATTAATCTCTTTGCATCTTCTGCTAAAATCTGCTTTCCGGGTAGAACAGACATTAGGTAATGATGCAAAGGCTCATACTCGTGGCTATCGAGCTGCAGTAAAAGCTCGTAATCGTTGGTTGAAATCTCTCGACCTTGTAATCGCGAGATAGCTTCTCGATTAGATTTGCGCGGTTGACAATCTCGATAGGCGGGTTCCCAAGGATCAGTGACGTTACTTTTAGTCACAAAGAAATGCTTCGGATGGACGTTAGTCTCTACGCACAAAAAGAAGTCAAACCCCGCAATTGTGAGGCTCTGAAACGTACTGAAACATCGTTCACATAAGTTCACGTTTTTACACCGTAGGCAGCGATACAGCTGTACGCGAATGGGCTTTGTGGCGCATTTCTTGCAGACGATGTTTTTATGAACATTCAACTTCTTATTGGCTTTGTTTTCCTCCCGTCTGAGATCTGTGAGGGAATGCTGCCCCCAATCTTTCCGGCATAACGGACAGATGATACTCTCTTTAGATTGTTTGCGACTCTCACCGAACACTCGCACTTGAGACAACGTCAGATGAGTGGCTTTTGATTTGTAAGATGCATGGGACGTACTGCATTCAATGTGAAAGTTATTTCCGCAGCCTTTCCGGCAAAATGTGAGTGGCTCAGTCTCAAGCATTTCTTCCTGGCAGATTGCACACACTTCGCCGAGAGCTAATTCGTGACGGGCAACATTTTCAGTGTCGGGAGAAAGTGTCGATTCTATCCTTTTTTTCTTTCTTAGAAATTCGTGAGAAGTGTAATTTGGATTGGCTTTTTGCTTGTAGTTTCCACCTAACACCAGGTCAATCTGCACAGAAATTCACATTACGATGGAATACTGCAGGTATGTAGAACCAACTTCAGAGTCAATGAGGGACTTTTGCCAGAGTATTGGCATCTCTCGAGGCACACGTAAGACTTTGAGCATCACAAATAAGATATGTATGCAGATCTCCGCGTCTCCACACGAACAAGATTGTAAAGTGCCTATATATACTTTGAATTTGCGATCATTATTTCGTTCCTGTACCTGCCATAACGAAAAGGTTAGCATATCAGTGTTTGGGTCAAGTAGCTGTGAGATCCACCACGAATGAGGTAGGACCACTTGTTTGAACTAGATACATCGTTGTGTGAAGTGTTTGCTCGATACGGCTCTCAACGAGTGCTGGAATTCTACTCCGATAGGGAGCCAAGCGACTCATTTTACGTGTGCCTCCATTAATACATTGATTGTAACCAACATCTAGGATGATCCCTATAAAAATGATATCTTCCGATGAATGATTTGTGGGTTCATCTCAACGTCATTCGATTAAGCAATTACAAACTACTCAATTGTCGTGATTAAGTGACTAGAGAAGAATTCTTTGTAGGAGCTTCCGGAGATCTCTTCTTTAGCTCCGTAAACACGTCTTTCACCGGTTGTATTAGGTACATTACCTAGAAGCCTATTCACATTTGCCACTCGTTTAATGGCATATCTGTGAAGGATTTTCTTCCTCCATTGAAAAGGTTTAGCCCTCCTACATTCAGCTTCCCAGAAGTGCGCGCTCTCGAATTGCTGTGACAGAGCACTATCCAAATGCTTTTTTGACATTGAAACCAACTTTTTTGAAGCAAGAAAGTCCAAATCGGAAGCAGTATGATTTTCTTGCGGAAACGCCAGCATTAAGAGCCTAACACGACAACCTGGAGGTTGTATTTAATGAGAGGAAAACCGAAGGATTCAGAAAAACATGCTTCAGAAACGCTTTCGATTCAGTTCTGTTCGCTTATTGCAAAGGTATTGTGGCATCACCTTCGATAATTCAATGCGTGCAAGAGGTTGGTCTTGGAGCGGTTCTGCGGAAGATAGCACTTTATTTATTTTCGACTTTCCCGACGTCAAGCTGAGAGTCTGTCGTATCGTCTCAGCCTTTTACACATTTAAGTTCGCTGTCTCCGCAGCAGCCAATTTCGCTTTCCTACGTGTTTGTTGTGCTGTGACCAGTTGACTCTTACTTGTAATATTAGTTCAATTACAAATCCGTTTCAAAGAGGATTAGCACACGCACAGTTGGTCAACACTTGGAAATCCTTCTATTATGTAGCTCTTTTAGATCCTCACTTCGAATGCGAATGGATGCCGTTTTGTATAGCTTAAAGAATGTCAGTCCTGATCCTGTCTGCAAGCACACTATTGCTTTGTTTCCATTACCTTTAAGCAATTGGAGTGAAGAAAATCTGAGAACTTTGATGTCAGCAGAGACGTTTGAATTTTCTTGTCCTGTACCGAACTAAAATGAGCAAAGCATTGATCCAAGCAGAATTAGTGATAAAGTCTCAACAGCTGCACTACCTTTCTATTACGTGTGATAAGACATTGCCTACCATGCCGACAAGGTATATGAAAGCCTTCCATGCGAGTATAAAATGCAAAAAAAGTAGAATTCAAATATGGAGTTCTATCGCACAATGGATGTAGATTAGCAGGGAAGGAGCACATTACAACCCGCTAAAATACGACGATCCTGCTGTAGTATAGAAAAAAGGATTACAAAAGTGGACTTTCGCTGTAACGATGTCTTAAGGCCCTGAACTTGACGCTGACCACCTGTTGTAGCCCAATGCATGCTGGACAGTACAACAACGAAACCAATATCTTCTCTTCCCATGTGTTGTGCTGTTTTGAAGAAGCGGACGAAACCATGATGATGATGATTCTTGGCAAAGAGCGCTGATCATTCCCGTATCTAGAGTCAGTCGTGTTGATGGAAGCCTTCGAAGCTACACGTACTATAGCGGCCATTTCCAAGATGCAAATCGACTACCAATTTAAAGTACTTCATGTCAGTGTCGCAGCTCGATTTTTATATAAAAAGGGATACAATGGCAATTTTGTACGTGCTCCTCGACAGTTTTGAAGAGTTAGTGGAACTCGTGAAGCACTAAACAGCTATAAAAAGTCGGGTGAGACGTGCAGCGTTGCTTTCAATTTCCAGCGCAGCTGGACAAAGGAAGCATCACAGACTCTTCCTGAAGGAGAGGGCGATGAAGTAATCAGATAGTAATATGACGCGAGTAAACGAGACGGGGGGGCGAATCGATTACGGTCTTTCGTATAGTTGGCCGGGCAAGTGCGACATCGAGCACATTATGGGACGATTGGTCGACATCAGCCGCTGCGCCATCGATTTCTTCGTTTCAAGACATATAAGGTTCAGACGCCATCTGATTCTATCAGACCAAATCAGCCATTCTACGCGCGGAAGCTACCTCAAGCTATCTAGCAGGCGCTAGCAATGCCCACAATTTTGCCCATTGACAGCTAAGTATGCTCGATCACCTACAAGGGAGCAAAATGCTGCTGCTGTAGGGAGTCGGTCCTTTATATATAATGGTACTGGCGTGGGCTATGCGTAATGGAGCACCAGAGTATGAGATCATAAGATTTAGCCATGGTATAAACTGCTTCCGGTGCTATTTGTCAGATGTCAGCTCATCATGCTGGTGGGGAGATAGAACCCAAAAACTATTTCATTGGCAGTCACACGAAATCTCTCCCTTTCTGCACATAGACATACGGCGCTAATTGTCTATCGTGAATCGGCCATTAGTTCCATCAGATTTTTCATCCCATAAAACTTATGGGCTATTTTTTGTAAGAAATTTGGCTAATGGGAAGCGGGACAGTGTTGTATTTGCAAGAAGAACAGCCTTTATAATGCGCAAGCACACCATTCAGTCAATTACAAAATTTTCAAGTGAAATTGATACATCTTCGGTGCATTTATGTGACTAAAATGAGAAATATGAAATACAATGCTGTGCCACCAACATTCTTCGTTTTATACATGTTTATTGTACTCCGAGAGGCTGATTCAATTGTGATGGGATGTGCAAATAAATGTGTATGCAAGCTATCCACCTAGATAGAAATCAATCGCGATAGCTTGATTCCATGGCTATAATATAATCCAAGATGACATGTTTAGCGGCCGCATTTTGTTACGGATACTTAATCGAGTCAAACCATCTTGTCATCAATTACTCATCCAATCGGAGCTCATTATTAATAGACGATGGCGTTCCACTGATTATACTAAGTAGGGGAGGTTTGATTGTTTCACAATATTACATGTGAGAGGGATCGATATCATCGATTCTGCAACAAAGGTTCGATTTTTGTATGTCTCTTACCTAAAGTATTAACTTTGGGAACGATGGCAAACGCTGACGAATATTTGACCAAGAAATATGACAAGTGGAAGAATTTTGACGTTTGTACTCTTTGTATCACCGTACGATTCAACTATTCATCACGTCAATTCATTAGGAAAATTCTGATTCAGAAGAAGAAATTCCTCGTGTTCCCACACAATTTGATCTCGAAGGAGATGGTATTCATTTCGTGCCTCTGTTTCCTCATTTTCTCACACCTTATTGTGTAGCGGACATAATTGTGAGCTCCAAACAGTATCTTAAACCGGCCGAAGTCGAAAAAGTGAAGAAATTGAGCCAAAACAAAAATGAAATCTGGCAAGTTGTCGTTCGCAAACTCCGCGTGTGGTCTGCCACTTCATCCTCCAATGAGACTTCAACGGTCACTCCATGTCGCCCTTACTGCATAATGATCAATAACTTGTATCCACTTGGTCAAGTCGTACATAAAGTGATCTGTAATCCACCCGAAGAATATCCTTCACCATCTAAAATTATACAATGCCTGATCCAAACCATGCTCGATCCACCTTCGAACAACTTTACGCAACATCGTCCGGACAAGATCGTCTTTCCTGATAAATATTTTGTCGGTGAGCTGAGGAAATCATGTGGCTTCATCAATATCGAGTGTTCCTACTTGTCCGAGTCGGAAGGCATCGATTCTTATATCAAACAACTATCCGAACACCTGGTCAAGAAAGAAATGGCATCCGTCAATTCGGTCAATGAGCGTCCTGGATCTCTTCAAGAAGAGAACGGCATCACTACAGAGCTATTCCGAGAATTCCATGAGCTGTGTAAACAATTTTATGAGACAAAACCATGGCTCAAGTATGCTGAACGGCAGGCACTTCAAATATCTGCAAGCCAACAAATTCGGTTGAGCTCGAAGTACAACGTACCTAGTGGAAACGTGTTTGTGTCTGTTATTGCAACGCAAACGCAAGAGGATTTTGTACATGGAATGGCTCTTTTCATAACTCGATCTGACATGGAACGACGTGTGGTACCACCGGACGAGCAATTGGCATTGATGGTGGACCCAAGACTTCGACGGTGTGCCTTGTGTGATTCTCGTGCAGAAGATTTGGAGGAGAAATTGAATGTCAAGAACGTAGAATTGAAACGATGCACACGCTGCAAATGCGTTTTTTACTGCAATCAAGAATGTCAACGCGCGCACTGGAAAGATCACCGAATGAATTGTGTGGCTGCTGAAGAAACGACAGAGAAGAATGCCGCTGGTGTTCAGTGGGGATCCATCGAATTGTCAATTTTATTTGGATCTGAAATGCTCTCTTCGTTTGATGATCTAGATGCAATCGAAAGACTCGAGATCGAAGCGTCTGGAGTGTCAGAAAGCGATAATATGCCGATGTACCCATCTGTCATTGCTCTCGATCGAGGAACGCTCAGAACTCCGAATGCCACCGATTTGTTTCTACTAATTCGTGGTCTACGGGCGTTCGTCGGGTTGGAGGATCATCCTCACTTCATGCAGAAATCAACTTTGGATCTGATTGGTCTCAAAGTGCCGGAACAAACACTTGAACTGCATGTGGACGGGAGTTCTTTCGGTACTTCCGACCCACTCAAAGTGCGGAATGCAACCGTTTTGACCACAAAAGATGTCGATCGTCTACGCAAAACCGTTCAGAGCGCCAACATTACGGAACTGGAGTCAAACGTGAACAAGGAATGCGACAGTCAAGTGGGCCAAACGCTGAGAGATGACTCCATGAAACATGTTGAGGATGTTGACGGTCTTACTCCGCCTGTTGAAGTGAAGCGCATCAGTGAAGAAGAAGGCACAGAAAATTCAATACAAAGAAGAAAAGGAGACAAGAAATCGGATTCTTGTTGTGTGATGTGACATTCATTTTTGACAATGACCGCGCTGTGACCAACATTTTTGCACTTTGAAACGTGTGTATCCAATTAGTTTTTACCGGTATCAAAAAAGTATTGTTGGTTTATGAGCAAACAGAAAGCGAAACCTCGAGAGAATCCCAGGGCAAGTAATAAATTGTCATTTGAAAATGCTTTGCACGAGATTGAACAAATAGCGGTATCTGATTCCTTTATCACTTATCCAATACGATGATGACTAAGTACGCTATCTCTTTTAGAACGACCTGAAGACTGTTTCGGAGCAGCGTGCGCACCTATTAGAAAAGTGTAATGGATCCATAAAGCTCAAAGTAGTAACAAATCAAAGCATCAAATAGATGCGAAGACTCGATACCCTCTTAACCGTACTTAAACGCCTTTAATTTCGGTTCTATTCTGGCTCGTCTTTTCGCCTCGTGCTGACGATAATGACGCAATGTCAAGTCGAGCATGATACATGCAAAAGCGCTGTAGAGATAGCCTTGAACTGTCAATCAACCTCTTCACCTATTGACCTTCCAAGCACCTCGAGTGTGGCAGAATTACCAGTAGAAAATTGTGATGCATCCGACTCGTTTATCAATCAAATACAGAGAGAACTATCGAAACGCAGACCTGACCCATTTGTGCTCTCTGTCCTTTGCCGCTCCATGTTACTGACAGAAGAAGAGCGTATCGATCAATCTCATAATGAAGCATTCATTCCGGACACTGTACGCCCGCACTTGTGGGCTGCGTTGTTGGGAGTTCGCATCAAAGAACGAATGTATTTAGATCAGTCCATTGCACAGGTCGAAGAGGATCTCGATAATCAAAAGGTGATCGTCGGGGACGCGACACGCACACGGGCTCAAGACTCTAAATTTCGAGATCCTGGATGCTCCGACACCCTCACTCGAATATTGACTTATTACTGTAAAGCAAAAAGTATCCGATACAAACAAGGAATGAACGAAGTGCTGGCTCCCTTTATTATGATACAACAACAGTTGAGCCAAATGCAAGCGGATGGTCTTATAAAAGAGTCAGTAGAGAATTCGGAAATTTCAATGTCAATTGACGCACAAATGGTTTTTAGTGAGAGTGTGCTGTATCAGTGCTTTTATGCGATGATTGATAAATTCCTACCACACACATTCCAAGATGAGGAGTTTTATTCGTTGCAGTGCTCACTCCAGCTGTATCGCCTGTTGTTATTGTACCATGACCCAGAACTCTGCCAGTTCCTGGATCAACATGATATGAGCCCGGAGATATATCTAACGCCTTGGTTCATGACACTTTTCGCCAGGAATTTGGAACGTCAAATGCTGTTTATATTGTGGGACTTTTTATTGATTCAGAGTGATCCAGCTCTTCTCCATTTTATAGCAGTCATTTTGGTTTGTGATGCTCGAGAAGACTTGATAAAGACTGATCTTGCGTCATTGCCACAGACACTCAGTAGCATCAAATTTCGATCGATTCAACATGTGAATTCGGTTTGCTTGCGAGCTAAAGTCTGTATGGACGAAAGAACTCCAATATCATTCAAGACTGAGCTCAGGAAAGCGTGTTTCAGCCAATCTCAAACACAACCAAGTCTGGGAAGCTACTCATGCGCCACATGTCTTCATGTATCAAGCGACGAGCTTTTGTCGAACTGGAGCCGTCGATCTTCAAAATCGGGCAGTAAGCTTGAACTCGGGCACATTCTCTCAAGCTCACCGCCAACACAGCTCAATTACGTCGTGTTTGATTGTCGAAGGTCCGAGCAGTATGAAAAATGTCATTTGTATCTCTCTCACCATATCGACCCCGAAATCGTGTCTGAGCCTGAGCAATTGTCGGCACTTTTGAAAGGATTCGATTCCATGAAAGGATGTCATTTTTGCTTTATCGGCCCAATGAAATCAAATACATTCAATGCGAACCCGGAATCCGCTTCCTTTTTCATTCGATCCACTGCCGCAAGCATTTCTTCTCGCGTGACATCGTCGATCGCCCGTCTTCGTCCATTACGTCGCGCTTCTCACATTGAGGCCGCGGAATCTTTTCCAGAATTAGAGGATTTCTCGACTTTCGATGAGGAAGGAAGAAACATCACAGAGATAAACCCAGTTACAAACAATTTCGATTCTGTTCAGCCATCCGACCGCGATTCTTCCGATAGCCATTCGCTCCACAAAAGTATTGATGCGCCATACTCGGAGCATATCATTGTGATCCGAATCGCACTTATGTTCCTCCAAAAAGGCTTCAAACATGTGAGCATCCTGGAAGGAGGATTCGACGCTTTGAAAACCCGAATTTCATCAATGAACGAGTCTGTTCTCGACCAACTGTTTGTGCATTCGCGGCAGAGAAATCTCTCAGAGATTTCAAACCTCACGCATATACCTTTGAGCCAAAACGCAATATCTTTTAATAAAGGAAGATCTCAATCGGAAGAATGTCTTGCTCGTCCTGCTGGAACAAGTGATCAGACAACATCTCCTATGCAACAAAGAGCAGGCCGCAGCCTCCAAAAGCTCACACAAGGCCGTCGTCATGTATCACACGCATTAACGCAAGGTTTTCAGCAGTTTACAGCTGCAGCTAAAGATGCCGTTGGAGGGAATCAGAATTTAAAGACACGTCGACACTCAAGCTGGATGCTTTCTACCGATTCAACGCTTTTAGGTGGCCTTGAAGCGGCTAAAGGAAGCTTTCGAACGGAAGAGGTTGTATTCCATTCTGGTCCATTGGGCATACTTTTTCAGGCATCTCCCGACTCGTGCCAATATCAAGCGATGGTCGACTCTCTCGTGCCTGAAAGTCAGGCGTACGTATCTCAGCAAATTCAAAGCGGGGATGTGCTCATTGCGGTGAATGGAAAGGATCTGGCTCGACTCACATTTTTTCAGAATGTTGAGAGACTCCGAGAAGCCACACGCCCAATGGTTTTACGATTTCATCGTCCAGTGAGTAGAGATAACGAACGCCTTAAAACGGAAGGGACGGCAATTCCTTCAATGCTTCCACCGATACTCGTTCGTGCGTCCATGCATTCCTTATCGATCATGTGGCCCAAAGTGAGTCTTTCTGGCATCCGTTATCAGCTACAATACGCATTCTTCATCGAAGGTGAAGCAATTCCATGGGATTTCGTCAAAGTGAGAGAAAATGGAGCTGCGTGTTTGGAAGAGCCCATCACGAGTTTTCTCGCAGAAGCAAGACATCAAGGACTGACTGATAAGAGTTTTGGCACCATAGCTGGTCTACGACCTGATCGAAGACTAATTTTCCGCGTTCGTTGTGGTAACTCAAGTTGGGGGTCTTATAGTGCTCCAAGTAATGTAATGCAGACTTTGCTTGGATGCTCTGATGAAGGTGTACATGAATCTTTGGACGATCCCACCATAGACATTGGGGAAGACACTCTTGACCCACCAGTAGCCATCTTTATCGCTGGAGAGAATCCCGATCTGATCGAGTCGGGTGTATTCTATTTCCGCGTCCTCCGCAGTGTACGAACGCGTACAGCCCCATCACCAACTGCGACCAAATTGGAGCTCGTACTGAAAGAAGGAAGCATTATCAAGTGCTCGGAACGGTATGTCGCACCTGACACGAGCCAAATATTTGTCAAATTATGGCAAGAAGATCGTTCGTCCGAAGAGCTTTGTCGATATTCAGAGGACGATACGGGTGCTTGGGCTTTCGAAAATGCTCCTGACGGCACAGTTGTACTCGAAAGACTTGCTGAGGAAGCAGCACTAACCAGTGCTTGTGAATTGGAATTCTCCGCCACTATAGGAAATGCAAACTCACAGGCATTTCAGCATCAAGCAAAAGCTCTGGTGACTTCTCTATTGACCGCCAGTGGATTGAGATCTCCTGCTCGAAAACCGTCCAATGGCTCAGGATCCGATTGCGAGGAATATACGGATCATTCCGAGTCGGAAAAACTGGGAAGACTGGCTCCACCACGAATACTACAGGTCTTCCCAGTGTCGTCGAGTAGTTTGATTGTGACTTGGGAGCCTACGAACGACATTGGGATCACAATGTATCAGATTCAGTATGCGAAGAATCGATTGACAGCTTTATGGCGTACAGTGAGAGAAATCATTCCGGCAGACACACTTAAATATCAGATCTCAAATCTGCAGGCGGGGACTCAGTATACGATTCGTATTCGTGGCGGGAATCGAAATGATTGGGGAATGTATAGCGAGGTATTTGATGGATGTCGTACAATGTCTTCGGGGGAAGAGAAGGAGCAAATACATGACGATACATGTGGAGAGTAGCGAAAGGAGGTGGAAGGAAGATTTTGACTCGTTAGATGACAGTTTAGCTAGGTTATTTTTACAAGCGAATTACACGCTTTGGGGAGCATTTTGAGATTTGTGGTTGGCGTGGCTTATACAGGTGATACGAAGTATTATGTGTGATACGACGTTGTAGCTCTTCTAGTTGAATCATAGAGATTGTTGCTTCTGAACGAGAAAGCAGAATTGCATGAAGGCATTCTTTACCCTGATTGGTTGATCTGTGTTCTATATCATCCAATCGCGTACACATTCTTCAGAAGATTTTCGAAGGAGCGTAAGTAGCGAGGGATACGGTACTATACTCTTATTCCCCTCGGAGCTGTTCATTTATCGAAAGACCAAAAGATGGTCGAATTATCAGATGTCGGGCTGTATGGACTTGCTGTGATGGGCCAGAATTTTGCATTGAATATGGCCTCACACGGATTCCGTGTGTCTGTGTGCAATCGTTCGCCTAATAAAGTGGACACTACGGTCGAACGCGCCAAATTGGAGGGAGATCTTCCTCTCGTTGGCTATAAAGATGTCGGAGAATTTGTTCGCTCACTATCTGTTCCCCGCAAAGTCATAATCCTCGTGATGGCTGGAAAACCTGTTGATATGACAATTTCAATCATTGCAGAGCACATGGAAGCAGGCGATATCATTGTCGATGGTGGTAACGAATGGTTCCCCAATAGCATTCGTCGAGCTGAAGAATTAAAAACTCGTGGTATAATGTTCGTTGGAATGGGGATCTCTGGAGGGGAGGAAGGGGCACGTAATGGTCCGTCACTGATGCCTGGTGGACCACGAGAAGCTTTTGATGCATTGGAACCGATTTTGGTAAAGTGTGCGGCTCAAGTTGATGACGGAGCTTGTACGACATACTTGGGAGAAGTTGGAAGTGGGAATTATGTGAAGATGGTCCACAATGGAATTGAGTATGGAGACATGCAGCTGATCGCCGAGACGTATGATATTTTGAAGATTGCTGGTGGACTCAGCAATTCCGAGCTGGCTCAGGTATTCGCTGATTGGAACAAAAGCGAATTAGAGTCATTTTTGATTGAAATTACTGCGAACATATTTACAAAAAAAGACGATATGGGCGGAGATGCGTATCTTGTCGATCAAGTTCTAGACAAGACTGGAATGAAAGGAACTGGACGCTGGACAGTGCAAGAGGCTGCTGAGCGTTCCATTGCCGCTCCAACGATGGCAGCTGCTTTGGATTCTCGCTATCTTAGTGCACGTAAAGAGGAACGGGTCATTGCATCAAGGACATTGAATGGTCCTACCTCGATTCCTGCTGTAGACAAACAACAACTCATTGACGACGTCCGTCAAGCTCTATATGCATCAAAAATATGCAGTTATGCTCAGGGGTTGAATCTTATTCGAGAAGCTGGAAAGCAAATGGGATGGGATATCGACTTGGGTGAATGCGCTCGCATATGGAAAGGAGGCTGTATCATCCGCGCTGCCTTTTTGGATCGAATCAAAGCTGCTTACACGAGGAATGCATCACTCTTCAGCTTGCTTATAGACCCGGACTTTGCGCTAGAGCTAAATGCGCGTCAATGCTCTTGGCGTCGTGTGGTTTCGTTGGCGGTGGCAAGCGGTATTCCATCTCCAAGCTTATCTGCTTCTCTGAACTATTACGACCAATTTCGAAGAGATCGGCTGCCAGCGAATCTAACGCAAGCACAACGTGACTTCTTTGGCGGACATACGTACGAGCGTATCGATCGCGAAGGCAACTTTCACTGCGAATGGACCGAAGCGCACCACAACATTGGCAACATTTCCGAGCGTGTGCGGGGTGAACTCTAAGCGTCAACAGTCATTTGCGTCGAGAATAATAATCAATTTTGCAAGTAATATCGCATTTTGACGGAAAACTTACATGTCGCTTGCACGCAGAGGGTCAATGTGTACCCAGAAATCAGAGTATAGAGAGTAGCGACCATACTTTTTGAGAACACATTCAGACGACTTAAGGCAAATTTCGACCGAAATTTGTGCGCAAGAGTGACGTCAGTCACCAATTTCTACCATTTGCTAAGATCATTTGTATTGCGCTGTGCGGACTGGGTAAGATCGAGCGAATTTGGAAAGAAAAATAGGGTATAAAATCATGTGAAATACTTGTCTCTGCCTCATTATAGAAACCAGCCAGCAATGCCGCTCCTTCTTCGTCGGGAAGCTCCGAGTCCTTCCATCGAGCAACTCGCACAGGCTTGGGGAGGCAATGGGAATAATAGCGTTACCTGTCAGTCGAAGCCCAAATGTTTGGACGATTTGGGGGATGAAAGATCTTTCCGTAAGCAGGAATGTACTCCACCACCTAGAAAGGAAGCACGGGCGACGACGAAAGATTCAGAAAGAGAAGCGGGAGATAATAATGGAAAAAGTTTCAGAAGAAGTCGGACAGTTTTATGTCTCTCAGACGGAGAATCCGATGGAGAAAATGGCAGTCCAGAGCTTACCTTATCGGATTCACCAATTAATTCAGACAAGACTGATCCAAAGCAGGACAGTCGACCCACCCTGCTCGATCGATCTTCAATAAATAAGGCTCTAGCACGCTTAAAAATCTCAGAGGCTCACGTGGCGGCCGTAGAAAAGGAACTTCAGCGATTACGTATGGGTGTATGTGCGCGTTTCCAATCGCATATCAAGTCGTTCTCCACTCGTATTTTCCGTTCCAATAATCGCAATTAGAGAACGTCTTTTTCGCTTTTGTTGGCAAATGTTTGTAGATTATGTCAATTTTTTTATTTCGACTGATTATGTGTTAAGTCCTACATTATCGTATCCCTATGACATCAATTGATCGAAAACAAACTTTTCGCGACTTGTTAATCGCACAGGAAGAAAGCTTCCGTGCACTAACGAAAGAATTTCATCAACAAGTGGAATGCTTCATCAAACGAACAAATCAGAATCCGCTCACGAAAAAGGTGAGCAATGCAGCTAAGAAAGAACCAATCAATCTGCGCAATGTATCGCCAGCAACACAGCAGAACTTGCTCCAATCAAAATGTCTATTGATTTCACAAATTTGCATGGAACTGACCCGGTCTTTCTGCAATGAGCAAGGAAGCTTACTATCTGCGGAAGTCATGCAGCAGTTTCTTCAAACTGTCAAAAATAAAGTCAGTTTGATCCAAGATAAAGTACAGGTTCTATTCATTCTTGACTCGAGCATTATACATCGAAGATCAAAGGATCTCAATGGATCGAGTAGGAACGTCAGAATGGAAGATGGCCATACTATGTTACAGGCATTTGAATTGGCGGAAGGATTTGATCAGATTCTCGAGTGGTTGGCGTTAAGTTGCTCGTACCGCGATCCAATCAGTCTTGAATTCACCTCGTTAGTCTTGCGCTTTCTATTGAAACATCAAGTGCAAGCGAATTCTACTCGTAAGACTCTACTTGCGCGATTACAGCAACTCGTAGCATTTGTTGAAGAAGACAACAAATCGCTTCTGAAGGAGATTATCGAAATGTATCGGAATTTCTGAACAATCGCATTAGGACGTAAGGCAACATTTAATCGAACTAGTACACCTTTTCCGGCAAAAAACATTCCATTTTTCTTCCGTTTTGTGATTAGAGTTGTCGATGTTCCGCGTAAAAGCCGAATCCTGCTCTCAACATCGACGTTACAGCAGGACTACCATAGCACACATGAGCCTGTTGAAGGGAGATCTGATGTATCAGGCTGGCTAATGCGAACGATCAACAAATTCGATCTACGACGCGTCTAAGAAATAAACGACCAGAACGGGGTTGGAAGTCAGGATAGATATGACCAACATGCGGCTAGACGTGACAACATGAAATAACAGAGCCAGAGATCGATATTCCATGTAGTCTTATCAGCTACAGATTTTTGCGTAAACGAACCGTAATGTATGAGAGAAAACAGGTAAGCCGACGATGCAGCCGTTCTTTGCACTTTTGACAGTTGAGATCGGCACCAACGTTGATACGGCTCAAAACGAATCATGTCGGGAGTCATGACATGCAAGTGCTGCTGCTGCATGAGATATTTGAGATATGCAGAGCGTCATCACACACTTCCTTGCGGAGATACTTATTGTATCGATTGTATACGCCGAAGATGTCGCTTAGGCCTCGAAAACAGCTCAAATCTCCCTGCCGACTGCTGTAAACGAGAAATTCCCATCGATTATGTTCGGGAAGCTTTAACCTCAATCGAATTCGTAAATTATGAGCGATTCATAAACGAACGACAGGAAAACTGGAAGACCTCCACCTTGATTTCGGATCAAGAATACAAAAGCATGATCAGTTGTAACGGATGGCGTCAATGTCCGCGATGCGGTATGGGCGTTGAAAGGATCTCTGGATGTAATCATGTTGTTTGTTTCCACGGTCACGCATTTTGCTACGGTTGCGGAGAGATTAGATGTCGGTGTTACTATTGATCAGTCACATTTAAGCAAATCCTTCATTGACCTTTGGTCTTTGAGATGAATTCGAGCAACGGATTCGCTTACATTCTACTGTTAAAAAAACACAAAATTAGGCGAAATGAAGGCGTCACACGTTCGAATTATACTATAACTATAACCATACTATTTCGATAGAAATATTGCGCCGATTGCGATCGACATCAAGAGTGAAGATACGTTTTGTGTTGGCACACACACGGGATCTGGCCACACTCATAGCAAAACGCATGACCATAGAAACATCTCACAGACGAACAACCGCCTGATTTCTGTACACCCACACCACAGCCTGGACATTGACGCCAACCTCTATCCTTAATTAAAGCTCCGTATTCTATATCGGACACTAAATCTGACTTTGTCCAGTTGCGATAATGGTCACTCATGTATCGCTGATACGTGTCAAAGTCCTCGGCACTCAGCGCCTCACGAACAAACTCGATAGGAATCTCAGTTTTACAACAATGAGCCGGGACTAATGATCGATTGCGTACACCCAAACTACAGAGAACTTGGATACATTTCAAGCAAAACACATGATGGCAGGGTAAGATTCGGTGATTGATTCCCGCAAGATTTTCTGTGCAGCAGCAGCAAGTCGCCGGAGCTTTTTCTTCCTCCAAAAATACATTGCTCGTTGACTCAAGGTCTATGATATCTTCCCTGGATGCACCCATATTGTGGATCTCTGCACTTAGCAAACTCCATGCTATTGCTTCATCAATTGCGCGTTGTTCCATTGAACGAATCTCATCTCTCTGAGCTTCCAGAGCGTACACCTGTGACAGCGTGATGCAATCTTGGACACGAGCCATCTCTTCCTCCCCATCTTCCACAACATACGTATGATCACTCACATCAGCCAGATAAGCGCCATCCTTCACTATGGTTTCCAAGCTCATTGCAATTTCGATTATGAGCACAGAATATTCATCCAATTCACAACTGTCATGAAATATTCAGCAATGAAATTGATATTAATCTGTATACGATTTAATGTCACTCATGTAATATATGCGCTACTTCTTCGTCTGGTATGAGAGCACAATTACAACTACGCCAAGTCGTCAAACACGTGTAGCAAAATTCGTGACCATTTGGACATCTCATGTGCACGCATCCCCAGTCCCGCTGAATGCCAATTCCGCACCCGGGACACTGTTTGCATTGAAAAGATCGAACAGTTTTTTTATATTCTTGATCACTCACCAAGTCGGAATATCGCCATTCTCGTTCATGAAGTAATCGCTCGTATTTAGACAAAGCTTTTTCAACGGATTTCTCGTGTCTTTCGTTGTGACGTGACGTGTATTTGACTGATGCTAATGCTTCTTCAATGTAATCAATTGGAAGCTCCATCTTGCAGCACTGCACAGGTACTAGCGAACGATCATTCAAAGCGAGTAGTGCCATCCGCTTGATGCATGCGCAGCAGTAATAATGGCCACAGGGTGCAGGTCGTACAGACCGACTGACTCCGTAAGTTCCACAGCAGCAGCAACTGCTGTATTCATCCGTGGTCATTTGTATGTATGTCAGCAACTGCCCCATGTAATTGTCCTGGCTCACAAAGTATGTTTACTGTGGAGTACGTCGCATAAGCGCTACTGTACAGTTGTGATGCGAGCTTTTGCTTACTTTTTGCCTTTCTCTTGGTTTTCATTGCGTTGAAGCGATTGCAGCGCGAGCATTCGCTCCTGCTTTTTGTTTTGTACGCAGAGATCGTCATTGATAGCGGTAAGTTCTGCGACTTTCATCTTGCTGTCAATGAGCTCACGCTGATAATAATCATTTTCGTCTTCCAATGCATTGAGTCTCGCCATAACGTCGGAATTATCGCTACATTTCGCTTCTGTTTCGGTCGATTGTGATTTCGATTCCGTTTTTGCGACAAAAGTCTCATGCTCTGACAGTAATTTTGATCGGTCAGCGTTCATTTTTTGTAATTCGCTTGCTTGTTCATCCAGCAATCGTCCCAATGATGCATTCCGAGCTCGTAGAGTCCCGCATTTGAATGCTAAATTCTCTAGTTCTTGTTGAGACATTGCGAGACGATTTGAGAGCGCGGTCTCGATTTTCTTTTTTTTCTTCTCATTTTTCGATAAAGCTTTCTCCAAGTCACTTGCACGGACTCTCAACGCCTCCGCCTCGAGCTTGAGCGCATCATATTCACACTTGAGATTATAGTAGCGTTCAGTTGCTTGTATCAAGTCCGACTTGCCGGTAGCAAATTCGCCTGAGAATGCTTCAAGCTGTGCCTCAAGTGCTTCCATATGCTTTTCTGACTGACTGACCTGGGTGTACGCCTCTGCTTTTTCTTGTTGTAGCTGATGGACTCGATACAGCAGATTTTCATTATCTTCTTTCGATACTTTCAGTTCATGATCGAGATCTCTCAGCTGCTGAAGCAGAGTTTCTTTCTCCTTGTCTGTGAGACTCAGACTTTTTCGAAACCGATCGCAGTCCTCTGATAATCTCATCTGTTCCGATCGAGACATGTCTTCGATGCTATCCCGGTGCTTCATAAGGCGTTCCACCTCGAGTTCGAGTTGTTTGACTCGAGATCGTAATACGACTTTATCCTTTTCGAGCGAAGTAATAACAGCAACGTGTTCTTGAATGATTTTCTGTGTCGACTCTTTTAATTCCTGCAGCTCTTCGTATCCATTCGGATCTCGTGCATCGATAAATAAATCGGTCACAGAAGAGCGATCATTCTCTCGTTCCCCCATATCGATTTCTACGAATGTGTCATGTACCTGCTCCTGCTCATAATAGTCGTCGATCCTTCTATCCTCCGTCTCTTCTTTAGCACGGATTCTTCCACATTCTGATTTCATTTGGCTCAACTCGCTCTTTAATTGTTTGATGGTTTGGTCCTTTTGGATATTTATCTGCTGCAAGCGTTCATTCTCCATCTCCTTCTCGCGTAAATCCTCCTTCAACGCTTTGGTATGTTCATCCTCAAACCCCACCAGTTTGGAGGCTCGCGACGCGTCTTCTTTCGACGCGATCTGATGTAATCCATTGGGACTTTTACTCGGGCTGTCTGACTTGGAAACAGATTGCTCACTATGATCAAAATGAGCCTCACCGAGTCTTTCTATTCCATCTTTGTGATCTAATGCCCGACGAAGTGAGACACGAGAGCTAAAGATTGTCAGTGAGAGAGAAGCCCCTTGATCCTGACATTTCGTCACGGGTATCATAAGACTTTCTTTCGTCGAACTTTTACCATTTTGCACCACTTCTGAAAGATTAAATTGAAAGGAAGCAACTTGTCGATTCGTATGAGCGTCAAAGATCACCAAGTCAAACATTTTTGCTTGGAACAAGCCCGTCTTGGCCAGATACAATGTGGTCGAAAAAGGGAAGATGTCACCCCATACGACCTCGCGGGTCGTGTTTTGATACAACGACGATTTACTAACAATTTTTTTCTTCTTGCGTACCAGCATTGCCGTCAATTCGGCGCCCTGACAAGCGGGTAAAGAAGCTGTCAGACGATGTACAATAAGCTGAATTTGAAAGCCAACTGCCGATTTATTTGCTCGGCCGGTCACTTGTATGAATCGCTCCATTCTTCCAAATGTATTATCGGGCCTTCCTCACAAAGAAAAAATGTGATTGTACCACTACAATGCGTGCGTCATAAGATCAAAGTGATATACGATCAGCTGCAAACTCAGGAGCTATATTGATTGCGTCCTTATTTAGCTTCTATTTTCAGTCTGCTAAATTGTAATGCAAATACAGGAAAAATGAAGCCAATTCTCTCCCTTATTGATGCCGTTTCTTACGCTCAATAGCGTCGTATGTGTTCGACCACAAATTTCGTATCGTTTCGTAGTCCTCGCTCGCAAATTTGGCTGCAATAAACCGCAATGAAGGCACCGTCAGCGAAAAGTAGTGTAGATTTCCTAAACACGACACATATTATGACAGATTGACGCAGTTAGAGTCTCTGATACGCACCGTAGCCTTTGTAAATTTTACTCTTTATCGGAGATATTTTGTGATCCTGACAGAGCCGAAATGACTGAATCTGAGTATGCACAGGTCGCTTCTCGTACAGTGAGATCACACATTCATGATAAGCTGCTCGGGAGATGAAGAGCTGAAGTACATCCATTCGGGATCCACCAAAGGCAAAGTACTTCTGATCCCAAGTCGCGTTACCGGAAGTCAGATTACCGACACTGAACGTTCCATCTACGCATGAGAAATTGTCATTTGAGCAATGTATGACACATATTAAAGCTCGTTCATACTTGAGATTCGCGTCAGCGTGACTCCCTGAGTTGTGTCTTTATTCACGGTGCCTCGCTTGAAGCGCACTGTCATCGGACGAGGAGCAAGTCGGATCATTTCCAAAACAGTCGCATAGCTTTCTTTCTCTAAATTCTTTCGATTGATCGCCACGACCGAACTTCCGACAGATACACCGAGATGATCAGCAGCTCCGTTTTCTACCACCAACTTGACCACAGCGATTTCTTGGTGATGCGTGCGGTCGCGGCCATACACATCGACGCGCTCCATCAAGACGCCGAGTTTATAACCAGTCTCAAAAGTACAATCGTACTCGTTTTGAGCGCATTTTTCGGGTATGCAGTCTTCGGCATTCGTATCTTCAAAATTCGTTTGCTTTGACAACTGACTCCAATCGCCACTACCACCTGCAAAGTCGTCCAAATTCGCAAACAATTGGCCGGGAAATGCATTTTCAACGACCATAAAATCATCATTTTCCGAACGTGAGCCTAGATCTTTTTGAGAGCCTTCCTGTGAAATTTCACGCAGGGAGATTCTTGCACTTGTAGCTGGATTAAACGCTTCCGAATTGAGTGCGAGGCTAGCTCGAACTTCTTCTTGCGTTTGTCGCATTCCGCCACGATCCACGTGAGCTCCACCTGATGCAATTTGTTGTTGTGAATTCCTCTGCGATGTATTGAACGGGAATTGGGGCGTGGAGTCACGTGGGCTGAATGGGTCAAAATCGACGATGATATCCGAGAGACAAGTTTTCAAAGGTGCGCGTGTGGGCTCTGGATCACGAATCATACCACCATACGCTTGAGAGTCTGACCCCAGATAGTTCTTGCAAGTGTCATGGCTTGCGGCTTGGGTGCTGAAAGGATCTGTTGGTTTATTGTTCCATTCTTGTACATGAGGACCTTGATTGTACGGATGCGTGTTGTTCACTGGAACAAAACCACCTTGCATCTGGTAGGGGTAGCCCATCGACTGTGCCCCTGAACTATTAGCATGAGGGTACAGTTGGGGATTCGAAAGTGGAGATGAAGGACCAAACGGGTTTGAAGCGGCATTTCCCGTACTTGGAGCTGTGCTGAATGTGGGATTTGTCAAGCGCTTTTCTACATCTGCTCTTTCAGACCTCATGGGGTCAAGTGAGGCAAATGGATCATTCATTATCGAGCTCCAGGTACTGCTATTGCTTTCACGTAGCGACAATATGACAAATGAGTTGGGGCAGTTTCAGGTGATTCCCGACACGAAGCGATAGACTAAAAAACGACCGAGTGAGTGTGATCGTCTATAAATACTCAGCGCATCAATCGCGTCGGTCGATGAGATACGGAAGCATACGGAGGAGACGACAGCCTCACCCTTTGGGAGATTCGAGTCAATTCACACGCGCGATATCGCTGTGACTCCATTACGGCTTATACGATCCGATTTCGTCATAAAAAATGTGGCAAAATAGCCTTAAAAACTCTCCATTTCTGCAACATAAACGAACTCGATACCACCACTGAGAGCGTGGGAATGCTCCACCACAAGTACTAAAGTGAACAGAAGAGGAATATTCACATAAACGACCATTTAAATTTCCAAGGATTTTCATTTTTTAGCATACGACAAAAAAATCAGTGCAGTATTTGTAAGCAAATGTGTTAGACTCATATCCGCACAGCTTTCCAGCCAAGTTGTAAGCATACTGCAGATTGCCACAAGAGCGTACAATGCTCGTGCTCTGAGCTCCGATACTCCGAGTGTCTTCAAACCATTCACCGACCGCTCTATGCTATTGCGCCATCCTCCGAAAAGCTCTGATGAACCCACCAAGCAGTACAATTGCTTTATATTAAGCGATTCAGTCGTCTGTACTTTTCCATGCAAAGGTGATCTCTACCAGCATCGAATAAAGTACACTCTACGAACGCAGACTTTTACCGAGCATCCAAAAGCACCCAATTATCGATGAAAACCCTTATACATTACGTGTAAAATTCATTGCAATAAAGTCGTCGCCCGTCTTTGCATCCAAAATTTCCATTTTCAGAGAGTTTTTATAGTTTTCAATCAGAAAGTTCGATGTTTTTTTCTATTCTTTTGAAATTCTTACATTTGTACCTCACCGCATCCATTTCGCATTTTCACCGACCTCAATAATGGCATCGGAATCAGACCTTTCCAAATCGCTCGAACACACGAAGCCTCTCATAGAAGACAGTTCATCGACGGTATCGATGGAAACTCCAGCCAATGCTGAATTCTCACCTTTCCAAGATACGTATCTGGAAGGCTCAGAATCGGTCCAAAGCTCACATCCGTTAGAAGGAATCCAATACGCCGAAGTTGGAGATTGGGAAACTCTCCTCTCCAAATTGAATCAATGTATCGACATCGCACAACATCGAGATCATCACGGTATGCTTCCTTTGCATTGGGCGTGCACAGACCCAAAAATATCAATCCAAGTCATCCAAGCTCTTCTACACGCGTATCCGCAAGGCGCTTTGACACGAAATAATGCTCACTATTTCCCCATTCATATCGCTGTAAGAGCAGGCTTGGACGCTTCGATTGTTCGCGTCTTGTATGAGGCAGAACCCAGCACTTTACAGGAGAAAACTATCGCTGGGAAAACGCCATTAATGCTCGCGAAAGAGGCAAATCATCCGAATCAGAATGTGGCAATCTTACTCCAACAAGCCCAATACGCAAATAGCGTTCAAGACGTCCAGGAGACATCCCACCATGCTGAATTGCAGGATTCTCTTCGTTGTTCGATTCACGTTGAACACTCCGCAAAGCCGCAAGCGCTTTCAGTACGAAGATCACAAAGCCATACGAATGCCGCAACTCTGTTTGAACGACCAAATGATCCACTTGATGCAGAGAGAAGCACAATATCAGCACCAGAAGATCACCAGGGAGTCAAAGGCGCTGCTTGCCAATTCTGCTACCGGAAATTCACTCTTTTTCGTCGAAAATATATCTGCATTCAATGTTTCTCTCCTCTCTGCCGAGATCATATCGCCGGAAAGCTGAAAATGAAAGTATTGGATGCGAAACGCGGTGTCATCTGTAAGGAATGCTTTCGTGGGTGGGAAGGACGGCCACTCAGCAATGGTTTGGAGTACCACCGGGGCAGTGCTGCAGGTGGATACTGTGTCGGGAAGAATAGCTCGCCAGAAACCCATCATAGTCTCATCAGCAACCCACATGCGTGGAGGAGATCCAGTGCGTACTCAAAACGAGATAGCTCGTACGAGCTTCCCGGTAGAAGTAGCGATAGTACGGTCATTCAGAATCAGATTGGTGCTCTGATAGAACGAAACGAAGCGCTCAGCACTTGTGTGAAATTCCAGCAGGAGCAGTATAACGAAGCGATGCTCCTTTTGAAGCAAACGTTGACACGAGTATCACAGCTGGAAGTACGCTTGAATCATTGCGTGAATTCTGGCGCACTCACGCAAGAGACTGCCATCGTATAAGCTCTCTGCTGAAAGGATGAAGGCGTATGACGAGCAGTAGAATTGAGTCGCTAAGAGATTTTCTGGAAGATTATCGCCCAATTGGAATTGTCATAATAGCACGTCTCGACTTGAGCATTTCCAGCCATTTTGATCAGCGACGAGAGTTCTCCTTCACGAAACATGTGACAGAAACGCTGGACAACAATATCAGTCGTGTCTTTGTACGGTTCCTTGACATATCGTCGATCAAGATTCCATGGAACCATAAAATCTTGCTTGTTTGGATCGAATTGGCGTCGAGACGTATCTTGCTGCTCGTGTGCCCAGGCGTAGATTATCCCGTTCCGCCCAACACGAAGAATACGAATGAGCTCGCGGACTGCCATTATGCGATGCTCTAAAGTGCTGAGATGGTGCAAGACGGCAATCGATAAAGCGGCATCGCAAGAGTTTGACCGTATTGGAACCGACAAAGCATCCAATACAACAGCATTGAGCCCTTGAGTCGTACAAATACTCACCAATTTCGAGCTTCGATCTCCTCCAAAAATCAATCGGCGAGCTCCATCAACTATCTTCATATACTTGCCATTCCCGCAGCCAACATCCGCGATGATAGCGCTCTCAGGGAGACTTTCAAGGAAGGAAGCAACTTTTGGCCAAGGAGCATATCGTGTGCTGTCAAAGTGATCAGCAATGCGGTCATAGAAATCGTGAACGTAAGTTTTCTCGACTGCGGTGGGTGCTGGAGACGTGCTGCAAATTTGGATTTTCTTGTCGACATTGGACCCGTTATCTGTCTCATCCAATTTGACTCGGCGTACTTCATCGGCCAGCGTTCGATCACATTGGTACGGATACTCGCATGTACATGGGGTCGCCTGGATTTTTCGAAAAGTGACGGAAACGCGACGATTTCGATCGACTTTGACATTGTCAATTATATCGAAATTTCTTGAAGCGATTCCATGGCTCCATTCATAACGTGAAGCGCCAGATAGAATCAACAATGAGCGTGGCTGCAAAAGTATCATCTCATGTCGACTATCGGGGTGCGTAAATTCCATCAGAATTTCACTCTGCAGACTCAGCGAGACAATGACGCTTGTGAATGCTGAATGGGTATCGATATGTGGAGCGATTCCCTGTCCCGGGAGGTACTCATTGGCAGTCACTTGGTCGAATATCACAGCCACAAACTCATCTGAATTTTGTCCTGCTTTCATCATTCCTATCTCGGCAGCCAGATCCTCGGGTACGGAGAATGGGATTTTCTCTGCCAAAGCGCTCAAAATTGGAGGAAGACACGATCCCAGGGGCGTATTCTCATCACATTTTCTTGTATCATAGTTGAATTCGTACCCAAAATGTTGCACCTGTCTGGCTCGGATTGTATCCTTCCATCGGTTTTTCTCATCAGCGTCTAAAAAAGCTATCAATTCCTGCTCCTGTGCTTTGGTGATGAAGTTTGGGATTGAAATGAGACCGGGAATGCGCGATTTGGGATCTTTTAGAGCGAATTCTCGTGTTACATTTTGCACCGAGTTGATCCGATGACGCTCTTCTTTTTCTTTGCGATGGATCGAATACGTTGCGTATATAACGCGTTTATGAAGTAAGGTGCACGGTTGGCCGTGAAGGCGCTGTTTCAGTGCCTTGGCGGAGTCGATATCGTTCAATTCGATCAGAAGCGTCCTTCGTCCGCTTTTCCCGTAATAAATACCGCGGATTGGATCTTTTGAACATTGGTACTCGGAGTTCGTTTCGGCGTATGGCGTGAGTTTGGTGTGTAGAAATGGTCGAAGCTTCTCTTCTGCGATCCATTCCATTTTCACACTACGACTCATTGTGCATCGGAGGAATCGGCTTGGCTCATTGTCCTCCACAAAGTCTGATAGAGAAAATTGAGCATTTGCTGTTGCAGCCATGGGAATGAAGCGATCCTATTGGTTTGAATGTTTGTATTTTAATCAATCACAGTAAGGCAGTCGGAGTTGGAGCTCATTTTCATGCGAAAGCGTTAAGGATGCATGATTTGGCGTTATACTATCGCGTCGTGGCATGTGACGCTTATCAAGGAGATTACATTGAATGAGACGACATCTGACTGCATTTAACGCGTGTGAAGCATCGAATAAGTCATAAATTTGTGTGCGAACAAGTCGAAATGGTGATGGGGACCGCTATTGTCGCATGTAAGGCAGAGTCGTTATACTAATTCATATCTACACATTCTCCCACTTGATGCCAAAGATAAAAAGCTTGAATTGATTGACCGCATAGGCGGATGTGTAGCCAACATCGGCGCTTCACGAACCTCAAATTCACGGCTTTCTCGTGTCATAACGGCTCCCAACACGCATAGTATGTTTAGTGCAGTCAGATACGGACTTGCGAGCCAGGTTTGCAGCGTCGTGATGCTCACGTCCGCGCGTAAACAAAGGAAAAAAAAATAGCGTCTTCAGTCAATATCACGAATTGCAGCAATTGTCCAACTTGAAGCAAGTCTGGTTGGCTAAAATTCCTTGGTACCTTCAGAAATGTATGATCCTACAGTTAGCTTCACTGACACAGCAAGGTACCACACGTACAATTGTGAATCCTGCTACCAACATCCATAAAAATGAGTTGGAAAAAGAATCTCGAGCGTCGAGGTGGCTTTTACGGTGATACTTATTGGTATGATTACAACCTGTCACGTCGGATGCCGCTCGTGAAGCCAATGATAGAAGAATTGGTTGCATCCTTGCCGCCATGCTCTGAGCAAAAGGTTCTCGATCTTTGTTCCGGAAGTGGAAATTTGGCTGAATGCGTGTTGCATGCATATCCATCCATCAGTAATCTGGTACTACTCGACTCCTCAGCAGAAAGACTTCAAATCGCAAAGACGCGAGTGGAAGCCGTGCCGTCGAATGCGTCTATAAACTTACTCGAGTATATAATTGATCTTAGTAATCAATCAAAGTTGCCCGATGGGCCGTACAATTTGATCGTAGGAAGTCTGGCACTTCATCCACTCATTGAAAAACCAGCGCATTATGCAACGAAAGGCGTGAAATCAAATGAAAACTCGACGTCAAGTGATTCATACGAATCTCTATTCAAAATTCTATACAACTCATTATCGCCAAAGGGACATTTGATCTTTGGCGATCACGTTGGACAACTATCGCTTTATGAGCAACTTGTGATGATGACCAAAGTCGGGTTCATCGACGTCGATTGCTCGTGGCGTCAAAGCGACTTTTTCATTGCGGGTGGACGCCGACCATGAGAATCTACTTTGTATTGGCGTGTTGGCGTGTTGGCGTATTCGAGTATAAAGCGAAATAAATGGTTCTTTGGGTCTTGCGCGTCAAATTCAAATTTGTAACGAACAGAATATGTCTCAGCGGACCGTTAAAAGCTTACATCCGGTGTCTTTTTTCTTGCAAAAAGAGTTCGCTCGTTTCGAGTATTCGCGTGAAGCCATTTCACCTCAAATGTATCATAATGCTCGGATAATATTTTTCGAGCTGTAGATATCGCTTCTCGTACAGCATTCTCGCTTGGTTTCTTGCCCAATTTCAGCGTGAGAACAAGATACGCCGATGGAAGCAATACATTCGCTACTTTCAGCATGAGTGATGCCGATTTGTGAACGCGGACATTGATGTCACAAACACAGACATGAAATTTTTGCAGTTTCCATAATTGCGGTAAAGCATCTTCAAGCAACATTCGAAAATGCTGTATCCGATACGATTGCGTCCCAAGACTGAGTACTCCCGGATCGACAGCAGTGACACAGGCTCCACATTCATACAAGCAACGAGTCCATCCACCCTAATAATCAATATGTGCCAGTCAACTCTTATAAAATTGTCTTTTTGACATTGCTACGTACTGGAGCAGCACCAATGTCCAGGACGCGATCACCACTATTGATATGAATGAAATCCAAGCATTCTTGCATTTTATAATATGCGCGACATGGAATGGTCTTTTTCATTGATGCCGACGATATAGGCGAGTGTAAAGGTACCAGAGGAGTTTCTCTGATGCCAAAGAGAATGTAATTTGTATTTCCCACTTGCAATACTGCATCAAGCATTTGTGTGTGACGTGTAGGACTCAGTGTGAAGCTTTGATCCAAAAGCACGCGTTTTAATGCGTCTTGCAGCGTTTGTGGATACGCAGCAATGCGAATTGCATGCAGTTCCCTACGCCTCCTTTCCAGACATTTAACAATCCATTCTGGATCACTACAGCAGTGATCTAATCGATAGATGCGATGCGCTTTCATTCGACCCGCGCCAAATTGCAAAACGAGTTTTCGATACAAATGCTCGTTGTACGATGAGATTCGTGACACACTTTGTATGTACAGTATCGGCGGCACAGACACTATTGTTGTATCCGGGAATAAAGAACGCACCTCTTGCTCGTACCGCTCTACGTGCGTATTCTCTACATGCAGCGCAACGCACGGAACGTATGGAGCAATCATCGTAAGGTGTGTCCACATAAATTAGCATTCGATGCTCCGTTACACTGAAATCAAATCAAACTTGAGCAATCTTACATTGGACGCACCCGTTACAAAATTCAAGTGTGACGGTCCACCCATCCGATGACTTGTCTGTAACGCAAAAATACAACGCATCTATAAACGGATTAAATCCTGTAAATTCGATAGAAATAATCAGAATCCCATTATCACAATTTACCGTGTACATCATAGGAAGAAATTCCGAGCGTGATCTAAATCCTGATGATTTCTCGGCCACACGCAACTGGAGCGTTTTCACTACGTTCTGACTTGTTTCCGCTATCGTCGATCTCGGTAGAGCAGCAAGCAACGCTATATTCACGAGCCGAAGAAACCGCTCGCATTCTCCTTAATCAGACATTTAACGATCAATGGCGATACATTCCTTTTGATAAAGATGGGGCACAATTACGTAAAGATACCAGCAATCTATCTGCTTCGTATCGAATAGTTCGTGCAACATCCGCAATTCACTGTCAGGAACACGAGATACACCAAATGTTTGCGAATACGACTTCAGAGAGCTGGCGAGGGTTTCTCCAATGCTGCTTAGGTAAATACTTTGTGGACGCATTGATTTTGCATCAGGTTCCAGCTCCGCGGGAATCAAATGAGGAGAATTATGGAGCAAGATCACTGAGTGTCAAGTGGGGCGTCTATGAAACCAATGTCACCGGTCGACGTGATCTCTGCGTGCTGGATTATAGATGCAAAGCAGTGACTCAAGCAGATCAAATGATGAACGTGTGGTGCTTCACTTCAATTGAAGGCGAACAAGTGGGATGTTATCCACTTAAAGAGAGCCATCACCTCGAACGAAGCGAGCTGAATCGATTCGGAATATTTTGGCACTCTATTTCCGCAGATCAAATTCAGATCACATTGTGTGGAAGCTTTCCTGTCAAATTCGCGTCAGTAGCGAGTTCAGTCATATTACATGTTTTGAGTAGTGTTCAGAGAATGGTTGGAGAACTCCGTGTGAAGAATAATTTAGTGATACATAGCACACACTGGATCCAAGATGATGAGCGAAAAACTTGCTGGTTGTGTACACGGAACTTCTATGCACTACGGCGTCGACATCATTGTCGAAGATGCGGAGAGATCATTTGTGCAGAGTGCTCTGTCAAAGAACAAACGATTTTACCGTTTGTTGGGGTCTCGAAACTGCGTCTGTGCAAAGCGTGTTGTATGGAGGCGAAGACAACACCTCTTTCCACAATCGATCGATCCAATGTCTTTGAATGTGTTGGACGTGGCAGATCGACTAGTAAGGCGACTACCAGTCCGTTGGCTTACTTGAGGTCCTCGTCGACCGGAAGTCCCTGCAGCAGTGTATTCGGAATCAGTTGTACGGATCAGCGCTTACAGAAAAGCGAGGAGAAGGCTGTCGGGCAAATCGAAAAAGCCTGTATCTCTCCGACATGCTGGAAACCATCCTTGGACCGACTATCAACGCTTGAGCATCAATTCACTCCCTACGATAATCGAGAAAAGTTTGTAGATTCTCCTCACGATGTGATAGAGGTTTCTCTGGGAAGTAAAGAAGATTGCTCGAGTTCAGACAATCAAGAAATACATGACGGAAAGATTGAGAAGCAAGGAAGCATACAAATGCTCCTAGATCACGTTGATACAACAAACACTGGTAGTGGAAGCATGTTTGATCTGCTTTGTGGCTTGGCAGGACAGACTTTAGATTGTCCGATTGCATCACTATGCGTCCTAAATCAGACCAGTAGTGAACGGGAGGAAAATATTCTTCGATCTAGCACGGGTCTGGCACATGATTCCGCATTAGCAGAAGAACTCTCCGTCTTTATCGACAAAGTGATGGAGCCGCAACCCACAATTGTTCTGGATTCCTCTGTCGACAAACGCGTCCAACAAATATTCGGCGATCGACACAGGTCGATTCGTATACGATTTTTCGCCGGACGTGCCATCTACTCCAAACATAGTCATAAACAGCTTGGCTATATTTGTGTGGCCGACTTCAAAAAACGAGATGCGGTCGAAGCAAGTCACGCATTTGCGATGGAACGTCTGGCTTCCCTTGCAGTGACAACCATGGAAAGAAATATTGCGTCTAGCCAGTCTTCTGTCGAGAAAAAGCAATTGGATGGTCAATTAAGCGATTCGATAGCCCCATGCGATTTCCTTCCAATGACACAACCTGAAAGCAGTTGGGAGCACAACCAATCATTTCGTTCAAAGAGAAAAGCCTCTATCGATTACCAAAATGCCGAATCACAATTGCGGCATTTGTTGATAAAAGCCATTGAGACCCAACAACTTACAAAAGCCCATCGGTGAAAATGACTGTTTGTGCGCCGCAGGCAAATTATTTCGACCATCAGAAAACGTCAATTGGTGCGAATTGCGTGGCGCATCAAAATTGTACATATGCAACCCCGCGAATTAGCAAATTTCCGGCATTTTGACCGTGTAAATAGCAAGTGCAATGCTTAGCATCGTGCAAAGGTCTGACAGAGCACGGTAAACGACTCGAATAGTAGCATTTGAAAGTCGACAGTCCAAGTGCTATAATAGGAATCGTCCTAGGAATAGTGCTTGATCCAGTAAGCGTCTCCTGAGAAAAAAAGTCTTTTTTAACCCGCCTGAAAACTCCTACGGACGATGTATCAAACACTCGTTTGACGTGTGAACCCACCAACCTAAAGCTATGCTGACGAAACACTGTAGAAATCAGACCATGCTGCCTTTTTAACCTACAGCTGTTTGAATCTCTATAGAGAGCATTGAATAAAACTACGCTAGTTGTGTTACGTGTACACACTAATACTTTCCTATCGAAAAGCCGCGAGAAAAGGTACGTTACTGTACCACTAAACACGGTTCCCCATGTAAACTCAAATAGTAACGTTAACGAATCTGAATTAAAAAAGCGCATAAACGGACATACAAAACAATTACGCCTGACACTCCACTGGCCTTATCGCAAGCACCGTAGACTTTGAATTAGTATCCTCTCCGCATTTCTATCTCTATCTGTTCTCGTTACACAGACTACACATTTATTCACGAACCGACTCAATAGCCGATCTTATCCATCTTCCATGTGTTGGTGGTGTTGTATGCGCGTGCTGGAGAATTGCCTGCCGCGAAATGATATCGTACGAGAATTAGCACCGTACCTCCAACATGCGCATCAAGAGGAACAACCAACGACGCAAGATCGAGAGAGACCGCCCCGGGCGCACGATGACGCATCTCGTCCACCACAACGACAAACGCCGCGTATCGGGCAGTCGACGAGCAGTGGAGAAATCGACGTTGTGATCACTTCTGGAATCGATTCTATAACAGTCAATTATCATGACGGTACACAAGCCATTTTAGAATCGAGCAATAATATACCGGTTTCCACCAATGAGGCACAAGAGCGCTCCACAGCTTTAAGCGGACGGAATGGGTATTTCAATTCGATGCATCTGCCTACACTCACGAATAGCCAGAAACGTATGCCAATTGTGAGGTCTACGCGATCGGAACAGACCGAGTACTCGAAATGCTCTTCGCCAGTGAACAATACGTCGGACACACAATCGGGACCCATACGACTCACAACTGGTGGGTATGAGGGCGGTTTAAATCCTCATCTGACTTTAGCTTCAAATTGTATGAGTGATCCCTCATTACCAACACTTCCATTACGAAGACCTTCTCATCAAAAAGTGAAAACGGAATTGGGTGATTTGACTCCAGTGTATTGGGATAAAATTGTGCTAGTCCAGGTCACCGCCGAAGGATTTCGAGAGATATTGAGTCGCTACAACAGCGAGTTGCTCGAAGAAGCTCGATTATTGTATGAGCACACGGTCTTATCTCGATTATCGTCCGAATATGGAGGCATCGAATTGATCCGACAACGTCAATCGGGTTTGTATGTTGTCGCGTTCATGTCGGAATTCCATGCTGCCAAGTGGTGTATCTCTCTACAGCTGAGCTTGGTATACGCGGCGTGGAATGTGAAATTACTCAAGCAGATTCGTGCTCTCGACGAATATTACCAAAAAGTACCGGGGAAGTCAAAGAAGAGTGTATTATTATATCGCGGATTTCGTGTATGTATGGTGATACACAGTGTTCAAATGGACGGGAATTTGGAAATCTCACTGGCGAATGCTGTCAAGTGGACAAAAACAGTCTCGGATTTCGCACATGGAGGACAGATTGTATTGAGCGATAATGTTTGGGATCGACTGAAAGAACAATTGGTACAGATTGGGAACCCTGTCGTGGAAGATCTTGGCGCACATCTGGTTCTAGGCACAGAAGTACAGCTTGTGTTACTTCTTCCCCGAAATCTCGAATTACGACGATTTCGGCCGCTAAAGTCTCCTCAACAATTGAAATTAGGAATGCGTGATGCTCCATCCGCTATGAACGATGTCACAATGGTATTCACGTTTATTGACGGTGCACGGCCTCTGGTACGATCTCATGCTGAAGAACTAGCAAATCGAATCAAAGTATTATGCTCAGTAGCTCGAGATTTATTGAAAAAGCACAAAGGATACGAATGTCAGGAGCTCCAAGGAGATTTCATGGTCGCATTTTTTCATCCGTGCAGTGCGATATTATGGTGTGGGGAATTACAATTACAAATTCAAGCAAAATTTCGCGAGTGGAGTGCAGCTGCCGGACGGAACCAACAGGAATTGATGTTTCATATGTCTATGGGTATTGAGACCGGTCGACCGGCCAGCGTCAGTCCTCACAAAACGAGTGGCCGCGCCGACTACTTTGGGAATATCGTGAATCAGACTGCTCGAATTGCCAAAGCCGCGAATGGAGGTCAAATTCTCATCGGAGGCGATGCATGGCGGATATTCTCGCATGCGTACGCTCGTATCAGTACGAATGTGACCACGCACGATGTGATCAGTGAAGTCAGAGAGGCGACAATATTCGAGTTCAGGTTTCACGGATACTATGCTTTCAAGGGAATTGCCGCGCCAATTGGACTCATTGAAGCCATTCCAGTCGATCCAAGACATATGCAGCGAGTCGTTCAGGGTAAAGTGAGCGGTGACGGATTGTCGAGCTTGTTTCGTCCTCCCAAATCCCAGCAGATCGATGAACGATCCGTTGCGTTGCAGCATCGTATCGATGTGAAAAATGTTCCGGCTGAAATGTGGCGATTGCATCACGCACAAAAGAATGAGAACAATACGATTCGAGAGACAGAATTCGACGAGAGTTTTGCGATTCGAGATGATGTGTTGATGCTAGAATCAGAGTCCATGGATGAAGCTGAAATGACAATTAGTGGGAGCGAAACATTGGCTATGAGTGGAGGATTTCGATTCAATCATAATCTCTTGGCTTCCCAGACATCATTTACAGCGAGCGCATTCGAACCGATTCTCGATGAAAGAATGGATCGTATTTGATGATCAGCAGGATAGCTGTACTGTTAGATAGAAAGAAGCGAGTTGGCACGATAGAGCGTACACTTTGGTGAAGGGAAAATATGTTGTGATACTGTTCGTTCTTTTTGGCTTGAATGAAGCTGGCAAGTGAGGATGCATGGACTGTGTCCTGTACGATGATGTCGCCCTTTGTCTGCTTCCTTTCCATCCACCCATTCGACTTGTTAGCCGCGGAGGTGACATGCTGCATCCGAGGCAGAGCTTGTGCGTAAGAACGTGCGCAAGCAGAATGAGCAGCAAAGTAGTGTGTGATTCCTTGCAGAGTCGTAATAGGTTTCCAGGCGCATTTTGCCAAAATTCACGGAGCTGTATGGTTACTTGTTTACATTTTCCCTTTCTTGCAAAATTCTGCGCAATATCTTGCCAGTGGGACTCCGCGGAATGGAGTCGGTAAACTCGACAGCACGAAGTCTTTTATACGCAGCCACTTTACCCGCCACAAAGTCCAAAATATCGGATTTTTTGCACGCAATGTCCTGGTCTCTCAACACCACATACGCCTTTGGAAACTCCTCTCCATTCTTATCGTATGCGCGAACACAACACGAGTCCAATATGTCGGGATGAAGATTCAGGATATCCTCGAGTTCAGCTGGAGCAACTTGATAGCCTCGATACTTGATAAGTTCTTTTGACCGATCGAGAATGAACACAAAGCCATCTTCATCAATGTACCCGACATCGCCTGTACGCAGGTAATCTCCGTCGACAAAGGCGGCTTCAGTCAAACGTTTCTCGTTTAGGTATCCTTGCATGACTTGTGGTCCACGGAATAAAAGCTCTCCTATCCCACCAGCTTCGAGATCGTCGCCGCTGCTCGTACATCGAACACGCAGTTGTGTGTTTGCTACCACTCTACCAGCAGACCCCTTCCTCGAAACTCATAAGCGCGAGATGATTAACGTGTGATAGAGATTCTTGTACCTTTTTACGTGTGTCGTCTTGATTGATAGTCAAAAGGGGAGACGATTCCGTCAGTCCGTAGCCTTGCTTCACGATCACGGAAAGACGCTTCTCCAGAAGAGATTCCACACGATGACCTAATGGAGCTCCACCAGATACTATAACCTTTGTCGCCGAGAGGTCGTAACGATCCACCATCGGATGATTTGCTAGGAACAGCGCAATTGGCGGGGCAATATGAATTTTTTCCATCTGCATCAACGTGGCGATGAGCGTGTTTTTCCATTGTGACAGTAGTAACGACCTACCCGGAGGCTGGAAACTGTTCTCAAAAACACTTCCGGATCGAATTTGGGTAAGATGACATTTGTACGGCCTTGGTGCAGCGCCATATTCGAGATAAGAGAGCCGTAAATGTGGTAAAATGGCAAGACACCGATACATTGACGACCCAATTTCTCAAGCTGACTGACTTGCAATACATTCGCTACAATATTCCGATGGGAAAGCATCACTCCCTACATCGACCATAAAAGTCATTCACTCGTTTGTCCAAAAGCGCCACTACCTTTGGTAAGCCTGTTGTCCCGCTGGAAAATGGCAACATGCTCGTCGACCGCACAGTATCCGAATCAAATATATCGGTCCACTTCCAGTCACTATACCCTCTTCCTATAAATTCGCTGCATACTGCTTCTAAGCTCGAGCTCGAATACTTGAAATTTAAGAAAACCTGATGGATTTGTGTTGAGATGCAGCGGAAGCTTCACCAAAAGTATAAAACTTTATCGTATTACTCGCTACGAGTTGAGCCGCTTCAAAAGATACGTGTTCCACTGATCTGTTTGTGATGATTGTGGTGGCCTTTCGTACATCGCGTCAGTGTGTCCATCGCTCCACTCAGAGCACAAGTACCTTGGCACACGTGAGCTGTGTCGCTAGTTCTGCAGGCTTTAGTAAGGGTGAGGCAGTACTGCAAATGACGCCCAAAGCATTCAGAGCTGGAGATTCAACATATTAGTCAACAAATTTGCTCAGCATTGCTTCCTACCCAGTGTGATCATCATGTACTCTAAGCAATTGGGAGAATGGAGGAGCACTACATCGCCACGTTGAATTCCATCGGTTTCTAAGCCGCATGCGATACTTTTGGCGTTTTCAAACAACTGTTTGAATGTGACTTTCTCATTCGTGACAGCACATTGTGAAGCTACTTTGTCGGGGATCGCATGCGCTTGTTTCTCAGCAATATGCCACAATGTGGTGTCAGGAATCGCAATAGACTCGAACGGAGAATCAAATATCGTCGAGGATGCGTTCCGACAGCTTTGAAATGCATTGCGAAGAAGGCGTTTGTTCGCATGAGCACTCAGAGTCGGACATAAAGATCGCAATAACAGGCGGCTCTGAAGCATATCTATAGTTAAGTAAGGTACATTATATTAGTGACAGTATTGGCAATTATTTGCAATTCTATCCTGTGATTCGATTTGGCTCCGAGACTATGACTACCAGAGAAATTTCTACTACTATATAAGAGCTAAAAGCTATTATTTCATCAACCATTCCGTTGCTGTGCTCTATAAAGCAGTGGAAGGCCATCTCCATCCAATAGCAACCAACAAGTCGGATGATTGAAGGCCTTCACTTTACAGACAATAAAAAGGAATGTGATTTGACGCTGACGTAAACGCATGATTCTATCTCCTATTATTGCTACCGATCAAGTCGATCACACACCTCCATCGCTCCGTTTTGATCGCGGATGCTTTGAACAATACGCTCGCAACAGTCCATTTTCGTTCATAAACATATCGAATTCGGTCTTATTTTCCTGGCCGCAGATTGGATGAAAACGTGTTGTGCATGCAGGTCGCATGCATTCGATACAGCCATTCGGTCGTTTACAAATGACACACTCTGTACCGCGCATTTGCTCGATCGCTTGGGACGTATTCATTATGCCGCGCATCCGTGCTGCATCTTCGAATTGAGATCCTGGAGCCCACAACGCGCAAACAACGTGTGCCCAGCCACCTTCTACCGTCTTCTTCAGCGCACTTACCGGGCGTGTCAGCGGACATAGTACACAACGTTCGGTTTTCTACACAAAGTACGATCTCAGCAAAGGAAACATTCCACTTCTCTGTCGCTGCGCCTACCGCCTCTTTCGTTTCCGTGGATGCATCCGCGCAATAGTCGCAATACCACGGGATATCGCCTTCGGGAACCGATTCGATGCCGTAGCAAAACTATCAGAGCGCGTGAGAAGTGTTTAGACAATGTGATAGAGTTCGAGTACCTTATGCACAGCCACTTGACACCTTTCACATTGAACGATTGGATCATCGAGAAAACCTTGGTCGCTAAAACACACACGACACCACATTTCCTCGTCTTCCTGAGGATCCACGCGATTCTGAACGTCGGAAATTGACTGTGTTTTTGACTCGACGTCTTTATCAGCGCTCTCTGTTGGTTTATCGGCGTCATGGGGACTTGAAGCATCATCGACTGCTTCTTTAACAACCACTTCATTCCGATTTGCGTGCGCCAACTCTTTTCCAGCCAGCTTTTCGTCCTTCCGAGGATGATTTCGACGATGTTCGTGCTTCTTACCATCAAAAGCGCGTTTGATTCCTTCCTTGTTTTTCGATGATTTTCGAGGCTTTTCCTTCTCTGAAGCAGAGCGTTGTGCGCGCTCTATCGAGAGAAGCTCTTTGAGCATTTTGCCGATGCGTTTCTTCTTTGTATGGATCCGATACACTCGATAAGAGCCATGTTTCCGTCGAAGCGAAATACGAAGACCAGTTTTATGATTGTGCGGTACCGCGGGCGGACTCGCATTTGGAGTGGCCGTCCAGGTCGTGTCTGGAGCCGTCGGTCGGGCGCGTTTACGCTTTCTAGCCAATTTATGATCGGCCTCTTCCTCCTCCTCTCCATCACTCGAATCTTCCTCCGCTTCAAGATCATGGTCAACTTCCTCCTCACTTTTACTTTTTTGGCCTTTGGACCCTTTACCGAGCTTGAGTTTTCTCCGATTTCGATGCCCATCCGTGTCTGGCCCATTTCCATCCTCTTCCTTTGCACCATCAATGAATTCCAGGTACATCAATTCACTCTCCACATCTTGATTCCGTCGTCGTTTTGGACGTTCAATGGTCTCAAGCCATTCAGCAGCTACTTGACGGACATTCACAATCCCTTTCCGGACAGGTCCAGTCACTTTGAGCTCAATCAGAATGGACATGATTTGGTCTGCGTCGGCCAAGGATCCTCCACGCTGACGTTCATGCACAACTGCCCGAGCGCAATCCCGCAACTCGCTGAGAAAGCGTTTGATATCGTCAGTGGAAGCAGTAGTAAGCCAGCCTTCCTGGACTCGAGTCATCAACACTTGGACAGGTTTCGGTCCCAATACTTTTTCCCAAAATTGCTCATCGTTGAAATCAATCGTCGAGTCTGACGTCTCTGCAGTAAATGTGGCTTTCGAGAACGATAAAGCGCTATTTCCGTTATTGGAACCTTCAATTTTATTCTTCTCGTCGCCATTCTCAGTCCCTCCAGCATCGCCGCCTGTGGGATCATAACGGATCGTTCGACTTGCCGAAAGCAATTGATCGATATCGAGCTCATTGATTGCGCGATTCTCGGGATCCTGCTCATCTTCCTCGCCCATGATCGCATACGCGCCATATCGGATCATCATTTCAACTTTCTCGCGATCCAACGACATCAGCGACATCATATTCCCACTCGCATTCTCATCTTCGCCATCAAACTCATTCCTTACGCCTCCGGTCTCAAAGACGGCATGATGCATACCGAGCTTCTTCGATGCGATATCAAACATCTGAGCTTCGTACGTTTTCTTTGTCACGAGACGATAGATATTCACCGACTTTGTTTGGCCGATCCGATGGCAACGAGCGACAGCCTGAAGATCGTTTTGGGGATTCCAGTCGCTATCGTACAAAATGACCACCGAAGCTGCGATCAAATTGATGCCGACACCACCGGCACGAGTGCTCAGCAAAAATGCAAATGTGTCGGACTTTGGATTATTGAATCGATCAATCGCTGCCTGACGAAGATTCCCACGAACGGAGCCATCCATTCGCTCGATCTGGTAGCCGCGTAGATGACAAAGATCTTCAATCACGTCCAGCATCATTTTGAATTGTGAGAAAATAAGAATTTTCTTCTGTTCCGCGCGAAATTTCGCAAGCATTTTGTCAAGCAATACAGTTTTCCCGCTTGCCTGCACGAGGATTTTGGATCGTTGGATTTCATTCAAACGAAAGCATTCTTTCTCCTCGACACCGCGGATGAGGAAAGGATGATTACAGCATTTTCGAAGTTCCATTTCAACATTCACCAAATTGGCCACACTTCCTGAAGCTCCTTGATTCAAGAACGTACGATTACGCTCAAAAATCGCTCGATAATATTTCTTCTGCAGCGTCGTCAGCTCCACATCGATGATCGTTTCTTCCTTTGGAGGAATACTCTTCTCCACATCTTCCTTGACACGACGAAGCATGTATGGGCGCAATTGCTCATGCAAACGGGCAACCTGGTCTGCTGTAGCCAGATCGCCATAATCATTGTAAAATTGCTGCTGACTCGGGAATTTCTCAGGCTCGATAAAGTTCAAAAGACACCACAATTCGAAGACGCCATTTTGAAGCGGAGTTCCGGTCATCAGAAGACATGCGTCCCATGTGAAGTGCATCAGTGATTGTAAAAGCTTTGTTTCGCGGTTTTTCAGCTTATGTGCCTCATCGATCACCAAATAGCGCCAGTGAATGCATTCAAGAAACTCGGCATCGGCCATAAGCGTCTGATACGAAGTCACCAGCACATTGAATTTATAGATACCACGACGACGAAACATATCCGATTGCTTGTAGTAGAATTCTTGCTCTCGGATGAATGAGCGAATCTCACTTCCGCCTTCGGAATCATGATACACCACGCAATTCATGGTCGTCCACGTCTCAATTTCGCGCTTCCAATTGCCCAATGTCGCCAAAGGCGCAATCACCAAAAAAGGCCCTCGAATATGCTCTTGCTGGCGTAAATGCTCCATGATCGATGTCGCTTGTACAGTTTTCCCAAGACCCATTTCATCCGCAAGGATACAATTCCGACGATTATACCAGCAAAATACCAGCCAATTCAAGCCTTCCAACTGATACGAACGCAATTTGTTTTGATTGTTGTATACGGGCGATTCCTGGTACTTGGCCCATGTCGTCGGGTCCGGTCGTGTGTCTGAGAACATTGCTGGATTCGCACCATTTACGATCGGCGGATGATTGAAACGATGATACGCGGCAATCTTTCGGTCATCGGTGAGGTCGTCTTCCCATTCCCACGAGCAATCGACGTAGCTGAGATCCCGCCACTTGACCAGATACTTGACGCCTTTCTTCATTTTGATAGAAGGTTGTACATCCGCATCGATATTGGAAGTGCCGTCAAGATCATTCATTGTCTTGGAGACTTCCATCATCAAGCGCCATAGACGGAATGGACTCATTTTCACTGCTTCTTCGACTTCTTTCGCGTCGAGAATACGATCAATTTCAGTGAACGATTCGCTAAAGTGGATGGTATTGTCTTTCCCGGCAATCACTGGATTCTCTCGAGCTATCTCGACTTCACGACCGTGTTTTCGAAGGTGTCGACGCATTCGCATGATTGCATGATGTCCAAAAGCTTCGATATCGGCGACACGAAGCCAATCGACATGCATATACGACGTATCCTTCCATTTGATCAGAAACTCCATTACGGCTTCCGGTGAGTCCATTTGATCTTTCACAAATCGAACGCTAACGATTCTGTCCATTAGCGGTCCTTTACGATCATCTTCTTCAGCGCTTTCTTTACCAGCTCCATGCATGCGTTTCTTCTTCTTCTCTTCGCCACTCACTTCGATATCGGATTCCATCTCTTTCTCCGCGTAATTCATCTTCGCTTTGCCAGCATTCCGACCGGATCGCCGCTTTGGTATCGCGTCTACAGCGAATTTCAGCGAAGAACCTTCCTCTCGACCTGATTCATCATCATCCGACTCACTCAATCGCTTTTTTCGAGACTTTCCTCGACCTCCAAAACCGCTTTTTCGTCCACGCTTAGCAGCTGCTTTCGATAAAATCGGTTCAGGTGCGAATTTTCGCTTCCGTTTGCGTTGATCCTCTGTATCCTGAACGAGATGATTATGCTCATTTGAACGCAATGCTTTCGCTAGCATTCCACTGGGAATCGTTCCGTCGGAAGCTGTGAATTTGAAAAGCATTATCTGAGCCCGAAGCTGATCTTTCTGATCGAGTGTGAAAAGAGCCCGAACGCGAGGACGTGGTGCTCTTTGCATTACATTTGGATCAGGTACCACCGCACTGGGTCCCTGACTGGATGGAGGACCATTATCCGCATGCCCCGTCACTGTGCCTGCGGGATGCATATAATTCATCACATTGGAACCGTAGACGCGATGAATGTACTGATTGTACGCAAGTGCAGCTTCTCTTTCTGAGCGATACATTCCCAATCGACGGACACCACTTCCATCGACATGGAGTTCTGCCGCCCATTCATTCCGTCCAATATGTCGCACACCCATATGCCAAATGCCGCGAGTGAATAGCTCAGGATTGTCCAGACCTGCAATCGATGTGTGCTGCCCATACTCATGCATCATATTGTCGCTCACTTGTGAGTGCGCTGACCAATTGAGTCGACGGAATCGCAGTAATACGGGACGCAATGATTTCAATCTTCCGACAACTTTGGTGAAATCATCGGCTTTCAAGATCTTATACCCATCCACTGCGACCAATTCATCTCCAATTTCAATCTTCCCACTGGCTTCAGCCGGTCCGATAATGCCTTCCGCTGGACGGCGAAAGCATGTGACGGTCACACGACTCATACAGATGTTCATGTTCATGCACAAGCCTACTGAGCCTTTATGCAGAAGGATCTCATACTCGTTCGGTGTTTCAGGAGAAAACCACGTCAACGATTTCGCTGGTGCTGAAAGCACTCCACGAAGCATGTCGACAGCTAATGCAGCTGTCTGAGATGACGTTACGATCTGTTTGCTGATAGACACGAGAGTCGACAACGCTCGGTGATCAGCAAAGTGATACACCATTTCATTCACTTTGCGTGGACGTAGCGAATGTGGAGCAAACACGAACGGCTTTACCATTGCTTCTTGATTACCTGAGGATTCCTGCATGAAAGATGTGAGTGTATGAATTACGCGAAAATGGAGCTGCGTGTACCTGCGGTTGGCTGTATGGAATGCTTGGAGCGGGCTGAGATGTGTTTTGGTTCGGTATGGAAGGTAATGGTTCAGCGGTGTTGCGAGATGGATCGTACATTCCATTCGAGACGTTACCTTGATGGTTCATATGCGATTGGATCAATGGAGGCGCGTCTTGAGAAGGATTGTAGAACGATGGGGCATTCCTTTGATTCTCAAACATGCGACTCGTATCCATATTTCTCATCGGCACTTGTGAGAATTGAACTGTGTTCATAGGCGCATACGTTGTCGGTGGTTGAGAAGGATGGTAGAATTCTTTGTGGTGATGCAAGGGTGCTTCCTGAGGTGCTGATCGTGCAGTGTAGTGCGAGCCGTAACGCGGATCACCATGTAAAGGGCGAATTGGAGTCGGAGCTGACATTGCAATCAAGTTGGGCGCCCTACCACCGGGATACGATACAGTAGTCGATGGGTCTTGTACTAGCTGCTTCTCCATACTTCTTGCTTGATCGAACGATTCGCTGGTGCTACAGCTTGTTATCGTTGCTCCAGAATTGGACGTAAGCACTTCTTCGGATACGTTAGAAAATGGACTTTCATTATTAGCTTGTTCTAAATCTTCTGTTTCAAAATTCTCCAAGGAGACAGCGTCCGTATCTTGAGAGAGAGGTGGAGACACCAATGGTGAGGTTGGAGTTTCGTGATCAGATTCTGGCTCAAGTGACTCGTTCTCCTTCACTGATATAGTTTCTAAAGTCAGTATGGATGCATTTGTATGATTTCCCATTGTTTGATCTGAAATTTGCTCGTTTTTGATCGGATCAGTAGACTCCTGAGCAGATACTTTATCGTTTTCGACTTTAACATTCTCTTTTTCTACTTCACTGCAATTCGGAACATCGATCTTGCCTGTATCATTCTGATGTGAGTCTGTAGTGAGCTCCTCAGATTCGTTCTTGAAGGCGGTTGAGTTACCATTTGGTGACTTCAAATACTGATCTTCCGACTCTTTACTATTTTCTGCGGTTGAAATAGCTTTCTGAACTTCCATTTCGCCGTAAGTATTCTCCATCTTCCGTTTACAAACAGCCTCGTCTTTGACTGCTTCTACTTTAAAGCTTTCATGATCAGTTGCATTCAGAACGGGCACTTCATGAGCATGTATTTCCGACTGCATCACGTCTTCTTGCAATGTGCAACTGAGATCTTCTCGATTGGCTTCATTGTGTTCAGATGTAACCAAAGTATACTGTCGGGTTACATTATTTGTGAGGCCATTTGTACCCTCGGGTACAGTATTCAGTTCTGTAGACGAAAGCTGGCTTTCTATGGTAGGATCAGGGAGAGTGCACGCTGTTGAAGATGCGGATGGCGCCGTTTCGCAGGTGGGTAAATGAGACGGAGCAATATGATTGGATCGAATTTCATTCGCACTTGTATTTTCTTCTGTAGATTCGCAACTCTCATGATTGCCACGCATGTCTATTTGCGTGGATGTTGAGAGTGTTTGTGCATCTGCTTCTACGATTGTATCTGTATCTTCTTGTGCAAGTTGGGACGAACAATCTCGAGAAGACGTAGAAGTCACGTTTTCTTCTGCGTCTGTATCATTAGTGCTTTGCGTCGGTTGAGATTTGGTTATTGCCACCATCTCTGTACTCGATTAACACATTCAAAAGGGCCTCGAGACCCTCCCTTGTTTTGATTTTCTTCTTTCAAAAAAACCTTGAATCGCCTGGTACCTGTCCTTTCTTGTGTTAGTGAAGTCGAATAAGGTTATATACGTTATTGCAGGAGGTACGGTGCCTACTATGGCAATGATGAAAGTTCTTAAATTCTGGGGGTTGGCGGATGCGAAGTGCAAACAATTGCTTCGTGGCCGTGATATAGCAATCTCCCACTTCTAAAAGATAGAATGGTGCACTGCGGTGAGCAACTGCAGTCTTCTGTCCTCATATGCGGCGCGCTCATAGAAAAAAAGTCATAGGCTTTTTGCAACACTAATTTTTTTGTCAAGTCAGATCAGAAACGCAATATGCATTCCCTGATTTGAATTCACCCAAATCTATGAAATGAAGAGAATTCTGTATTTTGTACCGGTAGTTGATGCATACGGTCCCATGGGAATGCTACTGATGGGTCTAAGAACAACTGTCTCATGGGCTGAATCGCATATGTATTCGGCACGTAGAAAACAGACTCTGCCACGAGATATCATTAAAATTTCTGAATGAATGAAACGAGATATATTTAACATATTCAAACCGATAAGTGAAGGTTAGTGCAAAGGCTGTGTGCGTTGATCAAGCATAACGCTACAAGAAGAGGAGGTATCCAGCTTTGCACTTGTATTGTTACTCTGGCCGATGCTATCGCTCCCGAATCAGTTGGACGATCTCGCAAGCCAACCGGTAGGTATCAACTTACTTGAGTGAAGCATGCAAACATCAACGAGTAGAAAGCTTTATTTACTGACCGAACAGCTGAACTGACTGTGCACATAGCCTTGTACTTACAAAACGAAGAAAGTTTGACGAATTCGAATTTGCTTACGCATATTTGTATTGAGCGCGTGGACTTTTTTCATTTTTAGCGGCGAGATCACATAATTAATGTGCTTCTCAGTGAACTATCAAATATGGCAAGATCCTCATTGTGACACCTGTAAGCTGCTGACTGAGGTGCTTATAGAGCAATCGGAGACGTAAAAATATTGTGTAGGGGTACAAGCGCATCCGAGTGTGTGCAGCTTTTCACTTGGTAGCAGCAAAAGAACTTTATCGAATAAATCATGCCACTTCTTCGCTTTGGAGCAAATTAAGACGTTCAATATTAAGTTTCATTCTGATAGCTAAGGAGTATTTTCGATCGACTGACACGATCTTCAGGTATACGTTCGGTTGATACGAATACTTAGTCAAGGTCCATTGGTTCCTCGTCATCTATTATTTCTTCAAATCGACAAAAAGTATCGTCTTCTGTGCTACTAGACACACCAACACTGATAATATCGTCATCTTCGATCATTTCTACTCGAGGAGTCGGCACAGTGTCCGATAGCTTTTTCAAATCTGAGCAGCCAACTAGATGTCTTGACTGAACTATTGGTATCAGAGCACAGGCGGAATTTTCCTGCTGAGGGAATCCAAAGCGCTCGACTTTTTTCTGGAACGAATATCTTCCGTTCTCATAATCCCATACAACTGGTGTGCACGACTCAAAGTTTCTGGAAGTGGTTGAATTACCCATTCTCATCGGAACTAGCGCATACGCATCATTTCTAGCCGATGAAGGATTCATACTTTTACTTTCCGTCATGTCTTCTCCTCTGTTCTCTTGTATCTCATCATTCTGAACATCCAGCATTTCGTCGGGCACTTGATTGCTTAAATTCGAGTATTCTGATTGCTTTGGAGGTGACGATACTCGCATTCGTTTGATAAATTGCATAGCTTTTATTTCATGATTGTCATCTGTTGTGGTACACTTTCGAATATCATCTTGCTCATTTTGATGCCGTTTGCGAGACCGCGCACGGGCAAAGTTGCTTTGTCTTGATGCGTTCCTCTGTCGCTCAAAGTCGCAGTTCGAAAAGCTGCCGAGGCCGTATGTGCATGCGGTCGTGTGAATCATGGTAAGCTTGACAGTTTGCGCGCAAAATTGGTTGAAGTGACTTCTTCCTATCCGCGGGGCGATACAAAATGGTCAGTGGTTTTACAACTGCCTATCAGTCAAGTATTCGCACGTCATCGCTCCTGCTAGAATACTCTAGAAAGCCCAATATATCGTTTCTTTTCCTGAGGTTATCAAATCATAGCGTTTATCAAACGTTGAGGGAAGTTGATGTGTCGGACATAAATAATAAATCCTGAAAGTAACTTATTCCGACTGGCTAGTGATCTATTATACTTATTGATCTATTCGCAGCATCCCTTGCGCGATTTTGCTCCTTCAGAAGAACGAAAGCATTTTAGAAAATGGCTTTTATCCCATACTGTAATCTTTACATGGAAGAGTGTATTGCATCTTGTTGATTGCAAAACACATTAAAATTCGTACTTTAGAATAAGTTTGGGTATAGTCGCACGTAAATCATAATCTACACTGATATATAATGGGTGCAAGAGTATGCTGTGTGCATCGCGAGAACGATCCGTTTCTTCATTTCATCAGACCAAATCGAAATGATGCAACTACCAAGTGTTTGTGCAAGCATAAATTGGACGCAACAGATATAGCTAAACCGTCTATTTCACCATCTGACTCGTTGCGTCAGGGAAATGGGGTCAGTTCCGATGCTTCCTTGAGATTGAATGCGTCTTCGGAAACACCGGTTCAAGATAGTGCGCTACCGCCACTCTTGTATGCTTACTCACTGAATCATGATATGAGTCCGCGTGACCGCCTTCGTTTATTGGGAGTAAGAAACTCAATTTTGAATGGACTCGCAGACTTAGAATCGGGCCAATACCCATCCTCTCTAAGGAACGACGAAAGGAAGAAAAATTTAACTCAAAATATTAAGAATGAGAATGTGATGTCCGATCACGATATAAATACACCACGGATTTTGTATGGAGAGAGCGCCATGCTTACAAAGTCAGAGGTAGAACAGAATACGCCATGTACACAAGAGTTCTCTTTCGTACTGGATCCGATAGTCCAAATAAAAGTTCCACCTGGAGATTGTGGAATTGTGTTCAATACGTCCGGGAATGCTGCACATTTGCTGGGGCCGCCCAAAGTCATTGGATTCAAGAGCATGCCAGATGGTTCCAAAGGAGTTATCGAACGGTCTGGTTTGGTTCATTTAGGAGCACATCTCATATCCGTTGATAATAGAGACCTGTCCGTTCTCACTGTGGCCGAAGCAGGCCAAGTCATTCAGCGATCAGCGCATGCATTGCGAAAATTTGTATTTACACCATAACGGGCGAAACGTCCCTTATCAACGCAATTGTACCAATACAATAAGTCTTTTACATAAATGTATGCTAGATCCGATTGGTTTTATATCATCCAATAAAATGCCTGAAGTTGAGTGGCCACGAAGCTTCAAAGCTCACTTAAAATTTCATAACTCGGAGCAAAGGATCAAGAAATGGCTGAACGTGGCGGATTCGGACGTGGTAGAGGTACTCGTGGTGGACGTGGTCGAGGTCGTGGTCCTCGTCGAACGGAAACGAAAGAATGGATTCCTGTCACCAAACTTGGACGGCTGGTCAAGGAAGGCAAGATCAATTCCTTGGAAGAAATCTATCTCTATTCACTTCCGATCAAGGAGTGCGAAATTGTAAACCACTTTTTGGAAGGATCTCTCAAAGATGAAGTGATGAAAATTGTACCTGTGCAAAAGCAAACTACTGCTGGTCAGCGAACTCGTTTCAAAGCCTTTGTAGCTGTTGGTGATTCCAATGGACATATTGGTCTCGGAGTCAAATGTGCAAAAGAAGTGGCAACTGCCATTCGAGGAGCTATCATACTGGCGAAGATCTCACTCGTACCGGTACGTCGTGGTTACTGGGGACGAATGGTCGGAATTCCGCACACTGTGCCCAATAAGGTAACAGGAAAATGCGGGTCCGTTCGAGTCCGCTTGATTCCAGCTCCACGTGGTACTGGACTTTGTGCAGCCCCTGCACCCAAGAAATTGCTCGGAATGGCAGGAATTGAGGATTGTTACACCTCGGCCCGTGGGCACACTCGTACATTGGGTAACTTTGTCAAAGCCACATTTTACGCTCTACAGGGCACTTACGAGTACCTGACTCCTGATTTGTGGAAATTACATGCACTTACACCATCGCCATATGAAGAGCACAGCGACTTCTTGGCCAAGACCGCTATCAAAAACTAATTTGCCCATGGATCCTTGCCCCTTTGATTCGTTTTGATTTGTTTTCGTAAAGGAAAGCGCGTGCAGCGCTGCGGTGTGTAGATGTCGGCCTTTAAGAATTCGCGAATCTAAAATGATGCAACCAAGTTATGTTTCCTCTATTGCTCTTTCTTCGTTAGATCTCCCGCTACATCCGTTTGCGTTTCTTGTAGTATGGATTTAGATTGAGTATCCAACACCGCGAGAATTGAACCAAAATGGCGCAACTTGTCCTGCAACATGCAAGCAACATTCATTAGACGCATCTCGATAGATTTACGCTTTTGTGCTTCCTCCGCAGGGATTTGCTCTAGTCGATTTTGCAGGGACTTGAGTTCACTTCCTGCTACAAGAACGACCTCATACAGAAAGAGCTCATTGAGGAACGCACTAAATCATATGTTGAGCACGAATGTTGTTAGAAGGGATGAAGGAAAGCTTACGTTCTGTCGAACAATTGAGAAAGATTACATTAGTCATCGAGAATAAAGTGGAGATTAACGCACTTACCCGATTATTGGCTTGACCCGCTTCCTGCTATCGCGCCAGGACTTGTAGAGTATTCCAAACGACAGCGGAAGTACAAGGAGACAGGCATGCAGCACACCGATCCAATATGGTGACATCATTGCGGAAACTGAAGTGAGGTGGTAACACAAAAAGGCCACTTTTTCAATTGATAAGCATGAACACTATCTGTTTAGATGCCTACCCAAATAATTTCAAGAATTTGATTCTGCTGCGCTAAAAAGTCGCTTAATGATCTTCGATCCATTCAAATCACACGACCAGCGGTTGCTTTGATGGATATCTCGATTAAACTTGAATTATCCCCAGTTGTACGAAATTGCATGTTGTATCGGTGTTTTGGGAAGAAGTCAGATGCAGGGCCGAGTCCATTGGTGATGAGCACAAACAAATTTCTAATTTGACTTGTTGTCGTAATGAGGGCATACCGAAATGAGCAACTTTTTGTGGAGAAATGATCGCATTTTTTGTAAAGTATCATCAAGTACGTTTTCAAATTAGCGTTATTGCAGTATATACGATCAGACCGGCGTAAATTATAAAGTTGAACGGTTCGAACAAGCCACATTCCGTTCGAGCTGTCTTGTTGGCGCTATTCAGACATTTCATTGGTGTGAAATGCAGACTCCGCGACTTCAATGCTGTTACTTCTGAATAGTGGTACTTGCAATTGCTCCGCTGTGACTCCACGACTTTGACGATTCATCATGAAAGTGTCTCAAAACTCTTGATAGATCTTTCAATGTCTCTTGCAGGTACCGATTTTGCTATACAACTGCGGAACATGGGCTACAAATCCTTCTTCATACAACTGATACTGCTCTCCGACTGCAATTTTGGCGATATCAGGACCGTCGAAATTGTCGAGTCGATTCACATAATCCATCACCTTTTCGGGTCCCGCTTTGATTGCCGTCAAAATGAGCAAGTTTTGTAAACGCACGCCGATTTGGCGATTCTTGAACATTTACATCTTGTTTCATGAGCACTTTGCCTCATAGATCGAGATCTTGGCGTTCGACAAGATATCTTGCAAGATCTTTGAACAGACCATTATCAATTGTGACACGAATCAGAGCTTCATCGCATGCACCGCCAGCTCGACGATACGCCAGGAAAGCAAGTGCTGGGTCCATTTTCTCACAAAACTTGCCTACAACTTCAGAATCGTAAAACTGATTGTTTATCAAAAACTGTTGCGGCTCGCGATTCAACGTCACATATATCTTCCCAACAGCATTGTGCGTAGCTGTTTCGGTATTGCCTTGGGATACACGCGTTTCGAGCCAAGGTTGCAGCAGACGTAATCGATTGCGGGTTTCCACTTGTTCTACCAGTTCGTCGACGGGACATTGTGGAATCTGATTCAAAAGACTTTTGATGTAATCCTCGTTGCAGTCCAAGTCCAGTAATTTCCCCACATTTTCTGAGGACTTACTTTGGTCACATACACCTCAATGTACCTGAGTAGATTGTTGGAGTACAAATATTGCGTGAGTTCTTCGATGAAATCATTCCGATCGCAAACGTGAATGAGCGGTCGAGGATCTTGTAATTTGGACTCTTAAGAAATCTTTGGCTTTGACGATATCGTACGCCGAAGAATCACGACAAACACGCTCCACTTCCTTGCATTGACCCATTTTCGTGGCTTCTTCAATGTACTTAAACCGAACTTCGGGATCTTGCGAGAAGTTCACAATCGATCCGAGAAAGTAGTAAAATCCATCAAACGATTTGTATTTCTCAAATACTTCGATGAGTTCCTTGCCGCCAAGTTGTTCTGCGTATTTCGTGGCCACTTGGACGACCACCTGAAGATTTTGATGCATGTTATGTGACATCAGAGTGTTAATCAATTCCATCGAAATTTCGCCAGTCAACGATCCAAAAGAAGTGACATTGAATTCATGATTGATCGCATGCGTGTTCACAATAACTCGTTTCACATCCGCCAGTTGGTGTAATGCTACAAAGCGCGTTGGAACAGTCCTGCTTTCCCACAAAGTACTGCAATTCTCGGTTTGTCGTAATGGGAGAACATGCTCGATAAGATAGCGTCTGCGACTTGAGGAGATCCTCCAAGCAAATTGATTTCCAGCAATCGCGTTTGAAGGTAGCCTTCATCCGGTCGATTGTCCTTGAGGGCTTCCAGTAAGAACGCTGTTGTCTCCTGTATACGATTCACTTGCATAACTATATCTACAACAGCACTAACGTCAACGAAAAGACCGTTCTCGGCAGAGGCTAATTTCTGAGCGAAATCCAGTGCTCCTTGAGGATTTGCTCGGACAAGATTCTGAAGCATAAACGTGTAATCGCATCGATAGTTCGTCTGGATCGCGTACGCGACAATCTTTTCGAATTCACCACGTTGCACGAAATAATTGATCACTTTTTCGGGCACTTGAGCACGGAGATAGACAGACAGTGCCATTGTCGTATCGGACTGGAGCAACCAGATCGCCCAGCTCTTCGGAGCATTCCAATTTATCTCCAGACAACCATTTCTGTAATAGCTGGCCACGACCTGCATCAAGAAGGGCCGAGCAAGCTTCAGTGATTCCAGTTGTTGAGAGTGCCTCTTTCTAAAAGTACACGGAAATATTGAAGAATCGGTTCCAGTTGTCCCGGTGGAGGTGGCATTTGTTGGAAGCGTTGAATTGTTTGTGGTGTACGCAGAGCTCTTTGTGGAGATGCTGCAGCAAGAGGCGCTGCACCTTGAACATTGTTCATAGTCATGAATCGGTAGAATTCCGTGAAAGAGAAATTAGGGGAAAGAGGCACCAAATGAATACCATCGCGTTCGAGATCAAATTTTGTGGGCACATGAGATATTTCTTCTTCTGAATTATACTGTTCCTAGTAGATTGATACGATGAATAACTAATTCGTACGGTGATACAAAGAGTAGAAACGTCCAAATTCTTCCACTTGTCATATTCCTTGTCAAACATTTGTTAGCGTTTGCCATCGTTCCCAGAGTTGATACTTGGAGTAAGAGATATACAAAACACGATCCTTTGTAGTCATTCGCGCAGCAATAGGATCTGTAAATGATGTGAAAATCTGTCCATCCAATTTTGGGGTCCAGAAAATGGTACAAACCCATTGTGTGAGCTACTTCTACTCAAAGTATGATCCGATTCTGTAGAAAGAAGCGACTTACGGTGCGGTCGAGTCAACCGGCTCATCTCCGAAAAGTAGTCCACGCATTCAGAATCAGAAATTGAGACTGAAAAGCCGAATCAGAACCTGAAAATGAAATCGAAGAAGCAGAAGATGATCATGAAGAGGCTGTATCAGATTCTGAATCTGACCATGATAGAGATGATACGTTCGCCGTCCACAAGCGGTACAAAGCGAGGAATTGTGGGGATCGGTCAAGAGAAACTCCGTCAATATGAGTTACAAAAGCGACGGTACTACTATGCGATCGTATCATACGATTCAATGAAAACAGCAATAGTAATCTCTCAATGCGATCAAATGGACTACGAGGCATCTCCAAATGTGCTGGATGTCCGATTCGTACCGATTGACATGCAATTCACCAACTCAACCAAAGAATGCTGTCAAATCACGATGCGGATTGAGAGCGCTGGTTCGAAGTATTGTACGGCATTGCAGATAGCCAACTGATAAATGTTGTTGTGAAGCAAGATCACCACGAAACGAGGCTCCGATGTGTCATGTTCCTGCTGTGGTCCGACAAGGTTGCCAGTCACAGAAGCTTGGAATCTTGAAAAACACAAGTGAGGACCTTTGACATCGATCAATACTGTATTTTCTACACCATTGATATACTATGACGTATTCGCTAGAAGAGCCATACCCATCTCCGTCCCGTGGAAAGCCTTTCCTACGTCTGACCAGTTTATTGGTATGTGCAGTTAACAAAGTTCGAGAAGTGCATATGTCGCATATCGATGAATCTTGCAAACGAGTTAATGTTCAATATTGCTTTTTAGCTTCTATGTGGATGCACTTTGAGCACCAAGAACGCGTTTCAATGACCAGATGCTCTTAGAGAGAGACGTATGTGCTTTATCTATTCTAAGAAAACCTGAAACTGATTGATAACCTACCTTACAGTATGCTCCTGCTAAAATCCCGCGCATTCTACATTATCTAGCTTATGCGGGATAGCTTCGTTCGAAATAGGTGACTAGCTTCACCGCGCACAGGTGATTGGAGGATTGAATGTTGTCAGAACGGAAATTGCAGGTATTTTGCTCAACTTTAAAATGTTCAATTTCGTCGGATCGAAAAAGGAATGGGAATGAATATCGATCCGTCTATAAATAATGGAGGTTGATGGGTGACTAGCTTCACCGTGCACAGGTGATTGGAGGATTGAATGTTGTCAGAACGGAAAGAGCAGGTATTTTGCTCAACTTTTAAACTTTTCAATTTCGTCGGATCGCAAAAGGAATGGGTATGAATATCGATCTGCGTTTCATATCATATTTCATTTTTCAAATCAACTAGAAGAGCTCCGACAAGAACAATTCGATGGCAACTCAGCGTGTGTGGTATACTGCGATTATGCATCTGATCTTCCTGTTTTGGTTTGATTGTCTGTCCGTTGAGTGTCTAGATCGAATTACGGATTGGTGCCTTACATTCAATCCAGAAGTGAATTCTCTTTATGCCACTAATTGCTATGAAGCATTACTACATATAGTAGATGGTCCTCAATTTGTAGAAAACTACGCAATTTTTCAACTTAGATTCACTATCCAAGACAATCAATTGCATCCACGAATATTCGAATTGGCGAGAGCGTTAACGGTTCCGAATGGGATATGCGATAAGGCTACTATGGCACCAGGTCCTTGTGCAGGCATTGAAGGGTAGAATAGAGTTGAGTCGAATGAGCTCTCCGCTGGCGATTGCAATTCTTCATGCATACATATAACAGTAAATACTATCCTTTGTTACTTGCTAGACTTCCAAGCGAGCTAACACGACATGTGTCACTCTCTGGTATCCTATTATGCTGAGAAAAGTTGTCTCGCTCAATATCCCTATTCAAGCTCCCGTGAAACGTCTTCTACTTTCGCTGCGTAGCAAGACATGCTTGTCCATACCGATGCATCCACATATCCTTCATATGTTATATAGCACCTCTCTTCAGCGGTGTCTTAATGAGTCCCTGACCCAACGTTGTCGAAGTCGCCTCAAAGAGTATGTTCCTACAAATTAGGTACCCTTGACATGCATAACGTATAGCAGGGAATACACTTATGGCGGGTACAGGAACATCACAATGGTACAAAATATATATATACGAAGTTTACAATCCTGTTCATGTGGAGACGCCGAAATCTGCATACATGTCTTACCTGTGATGCTCAAAGTCTTACGCGTGCCTCGAGAGCAGTACTCTGGCAAAAGTCCCTCGTTGATTCTAAGGTTGGTTCTACATACCTGCAATATTCTATTGTTGCAGGTTTTCTGCTTGTAGTTTTCATCTAGCACCAGGTCAATCTACACGAAAAGTCACACTACAATAAAAGAACGCTACTCAATCGTAAGATACAGTATGAGCTGTCTGACTATGAGTTACATTCGGATTGTCGTGAAATCGACTCTCCAGATGAAAATGGGAGAGCATTAACTGTCCTGATTCATGCAGCAGAATACTCTTTGGCTTGAGGCCTCATATTAAAATCCGAGCAAATGTAAATACTCCTACGCGACAAACACTTCAGCCGCAAAAAGACTCTCCTCTAAACGATGATTCCCCTGATGACGAAGTAGTTGGAGAAAGCGGCGTCCAGCACAGTACTACGCACCCAGCTTGTATCAGAAATTGATTATATTTCTTTATTTTTGATTTTCTATGCGCATACTATACCGCCTACAAACCCCGCAATCAATGCGCTACATACAGCAACAGGCAAATGCTTTTGCATCCGTTTACCAAGAAATCCGTTCATTTCACTGATTCGTGAAACGTTATCACAAAAAACGAAATAGCTATTTACAGAAATGAGCAGCACCATGATGTATTCTCGAAAATGCAACTATTTCTCAGTCTACTTGCTGTCTGAGCTTGATAGATTACACGACAGCCTAGTACTTATAGTTGGCGCCATACGGGTTGCTCTTTCCCATTCCATTGCTCATAGAGGCTCCCATATTCATTCCCACTGCCGGTTGCATTCCCATCGCCATATTCGGGTGCATGGCGTATCCGCCGTATGGAGTGCTTGGATCATTATATGCAGTCGCCGCAATGGCCATCATCTGAGGCATCGCTCCGGTCAATCCGTACGCAGTGTCCATATCTGGATTCACATCCACGCTCTGTTCCTGTTGTACGCTGGTTCATTCATCCAAAGCATTTACTTTATCATTGAGATTCTTCACAAATTGGATCATGTACGGCATCACGAAATCAGTGTATCCATTACGCCACGCTAACTCCATCATCACAACATCCGGCTTGATCAAAGCGTAACACGTGAAAAGCGTCCCATAGAAACATTCGCGATCATGCACAGATACGAAAAACCGGAGAATGTCTTCAGCAAGTTCGGGGTCTTCTGAATCAGCGGCTGTGTCGATGCAATCTTTATACATTTTTTCGGCTTTCGACAGCTTCACTGCGTTTCGAGCGTTTGTTCTTTCGGTACAAATACGAGAAATACGACAAAATTCCAAAAGACCGTGTTTTTCCAATTTTTAAGCTTAAGCAATATGGTCAAAGTTGTCGTACACATTGATGGAATCGCGGATTCCTTGGTAGTCTTCTTCGTCGACAAGCACTTTATTGAGCGCCTCATTCACAGCCGAAAGGTTTTCCTTTGCCCATCTTTCAAATACTCGACAACCAGAGGTAGATTCTTGGATTTTCGTAGCTGGTGAACGACTCGAGCATGATCAAGATTAGGCGTCAATACTTGCAGGAATCGAGTCAGCTCTAAAGGATGTTGTTCCAAATAGAATTGAACTGCTTTGTAGTGGATTTGTTGATTGCGAACTTTCTGAATGCAGTCGAGCAATCCACGCAGGAAAGTAATGATATGTAGAATAGACGAGTGGCCATCATAAACGACAGCAGTAAGCAAGGTGGGGTATGTCACTTTTTCAAACTGACATAAATTCCCGGGACCCGGGCAATATGCCATTATCCTTTCCCCATATGATCCTCTGCTCTGCAGAAATACTTTTGTCGTATGACAGAAAAAATATATAGTTACTGTATGCAAATAAGTGCTTAAGCGTACTCCAACCATTCCTACGTGATGAAAGATTTATCAAATCGCAACTGTAGGATGAGATAATCGCTATTTCATTGGCACGGCGCATTCATTTTGTTACCATACGTTTATTACTTGCTGTAAGGACTTCCGGAGGTCTCTCCGTTATCCACGTTAACTCCTGGTGAAGATTACAGGGGTTGGACATCTTCTTTATGATTCGATCTTTCGCCTTCAATTTGCAATACTGACGCACAAGCGCAGGCACATCCTCCGTTAAATTTTCTACAAACAAGCTATCACGTTTCTTCCGCGTTTGACAACACTTTCCATTTGCTAAGTGCAATGTCGGTTTGTGCATTCGGTGAGCTTTTATTCGCTCATGACATGGCCCTCGCTGTTGTGAGCAATCACCTTCAACAAATTTCCAGTAAAATTCAGGTCGCTTTCAGCATGAAATTCCAGATGGGACAGATGTACCTCACCTGTATCTTGTGTGACCAGATTTCGGATCTCGAAAACCCAGTCAGAGATTGCCCAGGTTACTTGGGCTGATGCATTCGATTTCGTCGAGTTTGTTATGGGTCTCCACCGACACGTCGTTCTCCAAAATCAAACTCTACTTGTTTCGTCGTTTGCTTCTTTGCCATGTCCACTCTATTCTTTTCTCTCGATTTGTTTCAAGATACCGACCTTCGCCTGTGTAGTGCATCCAAACTCCCCTTCGTATTATTACGTGGTCTTTTTCATATTCCTTATCTCGTGGAGAGCTGTCGCCGTTCCAAGTTTGTAGAATCCTAGCTTTTTCTATCGAAAGGTTGCATCGGAGGCAACCCAGTCACAGCTTTTAATTGGACTTTCATCATCAAGTGACGTGAATGATGCTATATCAAAAATAAGCTGTATCAAAGTGGTGATTTTGTTCCACTTGTCTAGTTGCATCCTCCATTCGCTCAGCATTGATCTTGTACATTTCAGGACCTCTTTGTTCGCTCTTTCAGCCTTACCATATGCCCACGGGCATCGCGGCGTGGTGAAGTGTACTGTCCCCAGTATTCTTTACAATTCACGGAAGAGGTCCGTCTTGAAATAGGTAACTTGGTCTGGAACCCATGTGTGACATACACCTAAATTTGTCAACCATTTCATCAAACAATCTGCGGCTATCATTGAGTCTGCTGAGGTTGTTGGCATTAACGTACTCGGGAGTATCGTTCATCAGATACAAATAGTCGAAATGTATTATCTCATGGAGTCAGATCGCACGAAAAGCTTCTCCCAGCAGTATCTACACATGGTTTGGCTCAGTACTCGAGCAATGCAAGCATGTTTCCATAAAAGCATTGATGTATTTCTTCATGATGGTCGACCAGACATACTCCACAACTGTAATGGGCTACCGCACAATCGAATGCACAAATCAGTCGCTCTTGAGAAAAGGTACATACGTGCTGTCCCTTTTCCACCATAGGCCATCCTTCTCTTCATAAGATGTGAGTTTTGATGGTGTAAATTGGTGTTGAATCTCTTTGGTCTCTTTCGGAGTCGACCATTATATATCAACGTCGAGTATTCGGGAGATAATCGGGTCAGACTGTACAATTGCACAAATAGAAGCACGCGTTGCTCACCAACCGGATAATAAAGCTGCCCAGACATTTGTTGCCCCAGCAATTTCGTTAGTGCGGTACTTCAATCCCATTGGAATATGTAGCGTAGCGCTGTAATGTGGCAATGTAGACCGCATGAGGATCAAACATGAACTTTAGACTGCGGTGAACCGTATAGAGATGAAAGCCTTGTTGTATGTGCAATAGATAACCAGCACGCTTGCACGCCTCGACAACAGTGGTGCGATGTTTTTTGTGAGCCTGCGAAGGTTCCACTAGAAACATGAGAGGCTGATGCTCCATGCCCGCAAGTGAGCGCATTCTTTGATCCACTGGTATTTGTGTGGCAATGTGGCTTCTTAGAAGTGGAGAAGACAGTGATTTTCTTTGTCAGCCCATCCGATCTCGATGGGGACGATTCTTCCTACGGTGCGACCATCAGCTGCTGCAATCACAATCTATTCCATCGGAGCTAGCAGTGGCGGGATAACTTCAGCATAGCCCGGTACGAAGTTTCGCATCCGATTTGCTTCGCAGATCAATTGCTTCAATTCATGGATCTGAAAGTTCAATTAAAGCTTGTATTCTCTCAAGATTTTGTCGAAAGCCGTCAACAGAAACAAACTTTCCACATCAAAGCATATCGTGCTTCCAAGATTAAGGCTTCCTTATCCGACTGCGTGTCTTTAAGCAAGTCATCAATCTAAACGAGGAGGCCCCTGTACAACGATTGTTCAAACAAGTGCTGTACCGAAATACGCAACACTATCGCTGCCGCTCATCAACACTTGTGTAGATGTGTATTTCACCACCCATCGAAATAGATCATATTCTTGCGATTCGGTTGTGAGAGGGAATTGCCAGTATCCGGTGAAAAAATACAGCGATAAAAGCACTTGGAGCCGTGAAAGTACTCATTAACGACTTTGAGAATGGGCATTGGCCATAACAAATGCTCAGTACGTTCGTTGACTTGCATCACATCGACTGTCATTCGGTGCTGATTTACTTGAAAACTTTTGAATGCCAGAGATGATGGAATCAGCGGAGCTTTAAATTTATAATCAAGACCAGCTGCTTTCAGTTCTTTGACGTGATGCTTGTGCTCATATCAACTAACATGGACTGCAATTTTTCCGCACTTCTTGTGGTCATCGATCGCCTCTTCGATTTTGCATTCTAGAACTTGTTTCACTTGTTCCCAATTGGCGTGTTCTTGGTCAGCATTTAGTGTTCCACTACCAGGAATAAGGTCAAACTCGGCTTCGTCGTGATTTTGCCCGGAGTTTAATACAGATGGCCTGTACACATGGGATTCGGCTCCCTTGTCTGCTTCATGGACGCAAATCGTTTCTTTGTATGATGTCGTATGCTCGTATCTGTTCTAAAAATCGAGGACAGGATTGATTTTCTGAACTTGGCGTAGGAGTTCATCCGGTGTATCGCCCAATGTCGTCATCACATCCTGACCCAGCAGCGAATCTCCTAGGCCATTAGGAAGGTCTGACGGAAGAAAATACAGCAGGACAGCTTCAAGGAGAGTCCGAAGCTGCTTCTATCAGAAATTGGTGCATTTCGACGTATCCTTGAACCGGCGTGATATCATCAACAGGCTTTTCAGAGTCATACATGTAACGTTGCGCTTATGCGAACTCTTCCAACTTTTCATATGGTTGTCAAATAGCTTTGAAGCTTGATCGTTCTTGACGTCAGAAAAACTGGATTCGCACGACAGGCAAGCTGGGTTGAGCTTGGTTCCTGAATCAACAGTATCACCCCGAGTACCTATTCTATCTTGCCGAGGCGAGTCGAATCTTTCCGATGATTTTTGGATATCGAATGCTCGTTTTTTGGTGGTACTTTACCGCCCAACTTCACGTAGAAAGAGGCTTTTGTCGATCATTCCAACCTGTAGTATCGGTCCTCCGTACCTTTGGAAGGACATAGCATGCTCCTTAACAATCCCAAGCAAGCAGTGGATATAATCTGTAGGTCTCATTGCCCTGCAGCTTGTTTCACTTTTGATCGTTTCCTTAAACAAAGCGGGACGAAGAAAGGCTATGTAATACTTCACATATGCTTTTGGCTCTTCTTGATCAAATTTTTCCATGTTTTAGTTGCCGAGGATGTTTATAAAGTCTTGGACCAGTGCGATACTTTAGATCCCCATTCGTATTCGTCTTCATTTAATATTTTTTCATTGTCTAGTTCAACGCTGCGATTCTTGTCATGTCGCAGTTCTTCGCCTCCAAAAAAATCTGTAGCCGTCGTTCCTCGAGAATTACTGAATGATCACATTGCGATTCGTGACGTAGATTGTTACTCTTGTCTTATGCTCGATACAGAAACCCACTGGCATCCTACAAACACTGTTACTAAGCCTCCTTGAGGAGCAGAAGAGAACTATCGCGCCTATTATGCATTTGCATCGCTCTTCTCTAGATGAAACACTTAGAAACGGATTCAAGTGCATACGCAAGGGCATTAGCCGCAGCGAGAATTTTCGATAACGCAAATGCAGACAGGTTGAAGGAAAATCACGGTTGTCACCTCAAAGGGTTTCTCGGTAAATTGCAGTTCGTGGTATATCTGTCCCATCCGGCTCCCGTCGAACCTTCCCTGCGGTGTGACCAAGGATGTCATTTCTCATTTCCTCGTGTTTCGTTCAAATAGCCCCAATCTGGTCCGACTACTGATCCGCGCTCTTTGCTGCACTTCTGATTCGAAGTGAGCTATTTTTCGCTCTTGGTTCAAGCCCTTTTCATGAGAATCCGAGAGCCAGTGATGTTGATCATCCATCCTTTTGTTTGAAGTGACTGAAATCTGGTACTGCTCCGCTAGTAACTCTACAGTTTTCCTTCAATCTGTATGCACTTGAGTCTATTTTGGGGTCGCATAAGGCTTTCAGCTAGCGAAGAGTGAGACAAATGCTAGGCGGCGCGATGATTCTCTTCTGCTCCTCAACACTCGATACGGTGAACTTGGTCAATTCTTTTCGTTATCAATAGAAATTCGTCTATTGCCCGAAATCTTAGCTTCAATTATTTCTGAAGTGCTAAAGGATTCACCAGTTCTGCTAAGTACATTACGCTGAGTAACCGCCCGAGTAAGCAACGATAAGCCAGCTTCAATCGGCTATAGCTCAAGTGGACGTACCATCCACTACGCTTACTTCGCGTAGCCAGGATTTGGATAAGGCCATCATACAGCAGCCTCTGAATCAGGGCAGAGATGTTATTACAATTTATATCTATCATCTGAGTATGCGTATTGCCCGTTATACGGCCACTTTCGCCTGTCTTGTATATAAATACTTGCATAAAAATCGTTCTAGAAGACCCACAAAATATTGTACAAGAGCTGGTACTATAGAACCAAATATTAGAGCCATGATGTGACGGAGTTGATGCTGAATGACAAATTTCAAGGTCTCAAAATACTAGAAATTATTTCCACGCCAATTTCGTGACCTCGAGGGCCAGATTATAGGCTACTTTTACTGTGCAATAATCAATCAATTCGCTGAGTAATACGTTGGACTTCATTTGAAAGCGACTGGGGAAGTTCTCTGTGCGATAGTACAATACTGACTGCTTTGACAAGCAACAAGTTATCCGCTTCAGTTCGTACGAGCTGGTTCTTGAGATTCAGGATTTCAGCATGAATTATACTTGAGCGATGTTCCCACTTTTCTTCCATATCGTCCTGGGAGCGAGAAGACAAATGCAACATTTTCTCTCTAGAAGCTTGCAAACCCTGAAGCTGTCTGTCTTTAGACTGCAACACTGCTTGCTGCTCGTGTAACTTCTCCTTCAACAATTTGATTTTCGTATACAGAGACTCAATAACTCTGTCAAGCTTGGAATTTTGTTCTTTTAGCTGTGCGTTTGGCGCTGTGCTTTCTTCAAATACTTGTTGTTGCCGCTGTTGCTGCTTCTTCATAGCCTCATATCTCAGTTTGATATCCCGGGTTTTCTTCTCCATGGTTAGGTAGTGCTTTGGCCAGCGCTTTTGCATCTAGACGACGAGGCTATTATTCTGTTTTTTCTAGGTCAAACGTGTACCTGGAAAAGCCTGATAAGCTGTTCTGGCCGTCGAGCTCGTATTCCATCGGTCACATTGCGGAGTAAATCCTCTAAAACGCTTTCAACTACGATAGTTGTATCGAGAACAATCACAAACCTCTCATTCTATTTCATCCAGCTTACCATAAGAAGCACAAATGCGACCAAAGATTTGAGCCTCATAATCGGTGTTACCGTGTGCTGTGGAGGCTTTTGTCCGAGCACTTGTGAACGGGTACACGATTTGCAAGACTCCGTAGATATTTCCTATGCACAAGATGAGTGACATCAGATGTAATTGAGATAAATATTATCACCGTCAGGAGCCTGTAACGACATGGCTAGCATTGACAAGACTCCACCATGTTCCCTAAAACTCTCTCTGCCCATTTGGTATATAATTCAGCACGATAGATACGATATAAAAATCATTTTCTTCACCTTGATTCAATGTGCCCGAGACCAGACACAGCGTACTGATCAACAAGAGGGTGGTATCGCGAGTCTTTCGTCACGTCTTGGACGAAAATCGGCTCCAAGGACGCAACTGCCATACCTGCAATTCCAAATACACTTGGAATTTGTATGGTTCGTTTTGCATGGATATGCCACAATTGTTGTCGACATGGATCCAGCAGTAATAGGATACCAGCACCATGTGCAACGCACTGAGATATAGAAACTCGGACGGCGTCGAAGAATTCTTCCATTACCAAAGACTGGGAGAGTCGCTGAATCATTGATCGGACATTTCGAAGTGCATGGTGAGAGATCTGAACTCCATTTACTGAGACGCTTTCCGATGTACTCGTGCTTGTCAATGATTTATGTGACGAAACGCGCCATTTCCACAGGAAGAGGCGTAAAGCCATTTTGACATTACGCTTCTGGAAATTATTCCACAGCGTAAAAAGCCGCAAACGGCTTGCTTTAGATGTTAGTTGCTCACATAACTTGGCATTGATTTTCTGGAGTTTTGCCACTTCTTCGGCTGCTTTGATATTTTTCTTCCAAATAAAAAGAACTGATTCAACGCGTTGCATCCGTCGTTCCCAATTCCGACGTACAAAGAGCGAGAGGAGTTGTTGGCACCGACGACGCTGAGAATGCCACAATCTCCAATCCATCCACGCAGTTTGCATGATCTTTCGATTGTGTTGACGTATTTTCGCTACAATAACGTGACATGAATTCGTGTACTTTATCCAAGAAAACCAAGTCTGCTTAGTGAGTCTCCCTCGTCTTTGTCGATGTATACAATTGAGTTTGATTCTAGCTTGTCTTGATAGCTTCACTTGATACTTCCAGTTACTCCAAGCTAACTTAAGATCTCGAATACAAGCAGATCTACGACAGGAGCGATACTTTATCTGTACTTTTATCAATTTTGCTTGTAGCTCTTGCTCAATTTGAAGTTTTTCCGACTTCAAATCTCTCAGGCTTTGCGATTGCATTATCAGCTGAGGATGCATCAATTGAATCGCATTTTTCGCCTCTTCTATCTGCTCTTGATTTTTTTTGTTAGAAATCAGTAACTCACTGTTTTTAGCGATCCAGGATCTTTTGTGAGCGCAATGTATCTCTTTCTGCCATTTGGTAAATGCAGAGTGCATGTAGCGAAGATGTCGGAGGCGGATAATGTGGCGCGATTGAGCATATTGTTCTCGTAGTCGTATCGTGCTGTTTTGCCACAGCTTCCAGCTGATCTTCATCTCTGTTTTCTGCTTTTTCATCAAAATTAACTGCAATCGTTTCTTCCGAGCTTTTTGTACACAAATGACCGATTTCCAGGAATGAAAAGCTGATTGCTTAAAAGATTTACTATGCTTTTGATTTCGAAAATGCAAATATCTGACGAGAAGAGAGTGCTTCCAACAAACCATTGCTTTCCAACAAAGAAAAACTCGCCTTTTCTGTCGATTTTTTCGTTCCCGTTTCCAATAAATGAGACGATACCAAGCTTCATTCTTCTCTTCGTTGCTTGAGGTTCTCCAGCGTCGAAGACAAATTCTCATTCTTTGCCGATCGATCTTTTTTATTGTGCATCGATCAATTCGACCCAGTCTTCCTCGCTGCTTCCAGCGTTGTAAGTAGGCTGCAGCTGCTTGTGATCGACGCCATTCCAAAATTTTCGTACATCTTTCAAGTTTTTTCGAGGTGACCCAACGTGTCTTCCACGATGTAAAGACAATGAGAAGAGACTTTTGCATTCGTGAATGGATGTGCTGACTGACGCGAAATCGATCGAATTTATTTTCATCGTATGCAACAAAATGCCACCGCCAGAGAATTGTTTGCTGCAATCTATAAAAATTATGAGCTTTTTGGATTTTTCGTACGAGTAGGGTCATCTTTTCTTCTTTCTGCGATTCCATCTTCATTCGTTCGATCTCTTCTGCTGTTTGGTCTACTTTCATGCTCAGATTTTGAGCATTTATGCCTCTGTCGACCCATTCTTGATGCTTTATCCGTACGATTACTTGATACCAATGCTTGAATCCCATTGATTTCCACCGATGGATAAAATAGCGCTTCCAAAATGCTCTCATCCACAACGTCGTATGATTCGACCGTATCCACTTCAAGAAAGCCTGTAAAAGCATTTCACGTCGCTTTTTCTCGATAATTTGACGTAAAGTATCGCTCCGTTTTCGATGAATTTGCGTATTGGCCTGCCACTTCTGAAAAGCAATCAGTAAAAGCTCTGCTCGATGTCTGTCAAGGATACCAAGTCGAAAGGTTTCACGCTGTTTATCTCGGTCTCGAAGACGCTCCAGCCTTTGATCGTGGTCATAGACATCCTTCCAACGAATGAGCCCATTACGGAGAATTCGATTTTTACAATGGTGGAAGAAGCGCGTGGTGCGACAGATTCTCGCATACTCCTTCCATTTTCTCCAACATCCACTCTTTCTTTGAGCTATTGCGTTTTGTGTATGTCGCCTTACAAAATGACTCTGTCGCGCTACCTGATGCCACTTTTGGATGATGGTTCGATAAATCAATTCAGAGAAAACGTGTGTGAGCCTATGCCTAATCGCATGATGTCGATTTTTCGATTTATATGAGGTATCACGCCAGTATATGATACATCTCCTAGTCCTCCTGTCTAGAATAGTCTTGCGATGCTCATCGAGGCATTTCTGCCGGGATTTACGACGATTTAACCATTTAGACCACTTTGTGTACACATATCTCGAGAGCTGGACGTTTTGATGACGCTTACCCAAGAAATAAAGTCCATTTTGAAGAAGACTTTGACGATGCTCAAAGACACTCAGTTTGGATACAGCTCCGTTCATACGATGTTGCAGAGATGCAATTTGTGCAGAAGATGACTCTATCGTATCTTGGAGTTTTTTTTCTTTTGCCAATAACTCGTCCGCATGCAATTTCCGAATCATTGCCATATTCTGCAGCTGTACTTGACGTGATAAGATGTTCCATGATCTTTGCAGCAATATATAGTACACATGCGTCAAGGCTCGTCGAAGAAGCATTTTTTGAGATCGATTCAGTGTGATGAATTTTTGCCATCCGTACCATAGCTTTCTGAGAATTCGAAATCGCTGTCGAGTGTGTTGTTGCGTCTGAAAGCGCTTCAAAAGGCGAGATGATTGAATCTTTCGTTTCCAAATAAGGAAAAAGCGATCTAATTTTCCTGCGTCTCGTCCGGCGTTTGGTAAGAAGCGCTTTACCGATTCCTCAGCTCCATCTGTATTCCTTAGATAGAAGACCACTCGTTTCCATTTCATGAATAAGCGATGATGTGCGTATTTCGTTAGGTTTTGAGCTGCAGAATTGGTCGTAAACCGCTTTGATTGTTTATGTGTTAATGACGCTCGCCAGATGCCCCAAAAATTTTCATAAATTTTGCGCTGTGAACGTAATACTACAGATCCGATCAATCGCTTACGGCGACGTTCATTGATGCTCCATTCTCTCCACAAAGAAAAATGGGTGCCAGTTTGGATCTTGCGGCTTTTGTCGTCTAATTTGCGTATGAATAACGCAGAAATGACTCGAAAGCGCACAAAACGATGCCAGTAAACTACTGCGTCTCGTACGTGAATCGTAGTACGTTTCTCAACCAATTGCTCAGTGTTTCTTCGTATTCTTAGAGTGTATTTTGCCGATTCAAGCCATGATAAAAACAATCTAGTTAGTTTTTTCAGACGATATTTCTCGCAGACAAAGTTTGCGAGACGGCTATGAAGAAGATGAAGTTTGTATGCACATGCTTGGTGCTCATTTTGCTGAATTTGGAGCTCGTTTAAGTATTTAGAATCTAGAATACTCGACTCCGCTTTCACCGTTTCCATGTTTTTTTGTACTTGCTTAAGATCTGCCTCTAGTGTACTCGACAGCGATTTCTGTCTGATCAGAGCCTTTTTTACTTGACGAAGTGAATGGACTTGCCAATTTCGAACCGCCATTGTTTTGTATCGATGTAATGTTCTGGATTCTAGCGCTTCCATACCAAATCTGTTCTTCCTCTTACAAAATATTACGTTCTTCCAAGAAGAAAAAAAAATATTCTGTGTTGAGCGGCTTCTTTTCTTCAGCACTACCTCAGTGTTTATTTGATGTCGTAATTTCACAGCACAAAATTCTCTCCAGTTTTGATAATACTCATTCAGTTGCTGAATTTGAGCTTTTTTGGTGAGTAATTGCTCAATTCGATTTTGAAATCTGACATCTTTATCTTGTAGCTTTTTTTTCGTTACCCAGTGATCGTTCTGAGACTTCCATCGTCTCCAAGCGTTGGCAAGTAATCGCATCATCAATGATCGAAGTGCCGAGAACAAGAGCCTTCCCTTGTCGTGAAGGTGCTGTTGTTCCAAAGCTCCTAATTTTTTCCTATAGTCAAGCTGCTGGTTCTCCAGAGACTTATTGTAATCCCGAATTTCTTCATATTGAGATAATAGCTCATCCTTCTCATGCTGTGCCTTATCCAGTGTCGTTTGCATAGCCCGAAGCGATACTGAGACACGCTTTTCTTCAAGTGGGTTGATCGCAAATTTCGCATCGTATTTTGCCACCTGTTGCATATATAATCGTTTATATTCTGCCAATTGTAACTGCAGATCATCACATTTGGCTCGCAAATGCGTTTCCGGATGCTTATGTTCCAATTCTTGGCTTGTAGCTTTTGCTTCAGGCTGCAGGCCTTGTTTGGCGTTCAGGACCTTTTGCTTCAGAATATCAATCTCTTGATTCATTAAGGTAACCTTTTTTCGAAGAGATTCATTGTCAGCCTGTGCTTGGCTGTACGCATCATAAAGAGAATTCACACACAACGCTGAGCTCCAGGTCGCATGGAGACATTGGGAGGAAGTTTCTGTTGTCCTTTTGTATGCATCGATGCTTGCTGTGCGCGTAGTTGCATTATTTTTTGAAAGCATCGAATTTGAATCGTAATCATACGGATCCATAGCCGCTTTAAATGCTGCGGCTGGCGATATGAAGATAAAGTATCTTCGGTATCAAAGTCGCATCTTCGTGTCTTTTCAAGAACGATTACCAGAATGTGACACGAAGGTGACAAGCATGAGTATACAAATCTAGAAAGAGGAGTAAACCTCTGCATGCTTTTTAGTTTAGCTGATCAAGCGTTCTACCGTAAACGAATACACGGCCTCCTAGAAGAAATGCGTCATAAAGCTTGTGTTCTTAGTTGATGCAGGTATTCCGTTCAATGTGAGCAATCAAAAAGCGCGCAACTCTGAGTAAAGCGGACTTTTGTGTCCTCGTAACGTAGCGTAGATAGCACCGTCTTCAAGTATGAATGCTAGTAATTACTTATAATCAATGGAATTCCACCATGTCAACCTGCGACGGCGAAATTACGAACATGTGAAACTGTATTCTTGGGTCGATGTTGAACTTCCTTACAAATTGAGATGTGCTCTTGAGCGCCGTTCGGAGCGAATTTGCGCTTGCAGCAGGGACATATTACCAGTGTAGACTGATGCTCTTTATAACTCTGCTCTAAATTCCTCATTGCTTTACTTTTGTCGGAAGGTTTTTCCTGTTTATTGGAAATGTCTGTGAATCGTAAGCGTTCAGACTTGACAGACTGCGATATTGGTCGGCTCGATTCTTTTGACGAATTGGGTTTGCCCCACGCGCCTTCTGCACCAAAAATTCGTGGACAAACAGCTTCATGCTTCTCCAGTCTACCAGGTGCGAACTTTCGCTTACAATGGCGACAAATTTCGAGTGGAACATACGAATCCTTCAAAATTACGCCGTTGACTGTTTTACGCCGAGAGGATTTTTGTACAGTTGAGCTTTGACAAACAACTGGGTTTGTAATGGTGGATTTTCTTCTACGTGTGGTTCCTGTATCCTTCCTTTCCGGAGAAATATTTCGTGCGTCCTGGAAATTTTTCAATAATGTTAAACTTTTTGTGACCGATTTTGCATCCATTGATTTACTTGGATTCTGAGGCCTTGGGTCCGGGCAAGCGGACGCGTAGTGTAAAGCACGAAGAGTATGGTCTTCAGATAGGACGCACAGCATGCGTTGAAACGACTGATACATCGGAGTCATCTGTGCTTTGTGTAACTTTAATGGTAAGCATTCTGCAAAATGATCCTCAAACTTCTCAATGGGATCTTGATACTGGCCGCAAAAGCAGCAATATAATCCACTCTGAGCTAAAATCTCTTCATTCGTTCGATCTTTCGATTTATCCACCTCATCACTCGATTCCAATGTTTTGGGTTGACACAAATCGGAATCGTGCTGTGCTTGTGTGACGGAACAGGTACTTTGAGGTTCGAAGTCAGGTCTACATAGATGCGTTATGAGAACTAATATCTGTTTTCGTTACCAAGTACTAAGTACCTTTTCCAAGAGGATTCCCTTGTATATTTATTATAATAATACACTCTTCCGTTGGCGGTGTAGGCTTCGAGCCAATCCTGTTGGCTCTGATTATTTGATTTCTTCTCAGCTACCCCAAGCTTCTGGTCTTCGTTAACTTGCATCAAATCACGTGTGTGTATTCTCCCTTCATTCACATGTTGCTCCAAATTCCTTGCATCATTTCCCTCTGTATCTTTTGATGTCCGGCAATTCAAATCGGTCACGGATTTATCAATCCTCAACGATGTCTCTTGTGTATCTTTACTTTTTTTGTCATTAGAGAAGATTCTATCACCCACACTTGCCTGATCTACTCCGTCACTGCTACTGGAGTCTTCTTCACTGAGCTGGTTTAATATTCTAAGTGCTGCAGCCATGCTTGGATCATTATCTACTACCATTCGCTTTTGACCTTCTTGAAACCTGTTCTCCGTTTCGATTCCTATTATTTTCGACATACTCGAACTTTTCTTCTCTTCCAATATCTCAGCGTCACGTTCGATAGAAACACGAAGTTGCTTTGTCATCCATTCGATAGAAGCAAATGATTGCGCTAATGAATCGTCCTCCTTTTGTACCATTTCGTCATTATCACTATCTTCTGATCGAATCGGCTCCACCTGTTTCTCTAAAATGCAATCAGATTCATAATTTCTTTCATAATTGCCACTATGGCGGTCAATCGTGGCGGACAAAGCGTCCATTGTCAATACTACACATATAGTGTGATACATTATAATAGGGGACATTCGTATCTATTTAACTCGCATGAGCGCCTACCTGTTCTACTTGCGCTACGAAGACTCTTGCTGACGCTTGAGGTGCACGAAAACATCCTTGAGCAGCGTAACCTTGTTTGTTCTTTCCATCGACAACTGCGTGCAAAATGCATCTGCTTGTTCTGGCGTTATATTCATGGAAGGCAGGATGTGATTCCGAAGAAATAAAACAAACTCATTTCCGAGCGCCTGGACGCCGCACTGCAGCAACAATGCCATTTCTTTCACTACCAACATTGACTGAGCATCTTCAGGATTAAAGTGTTCTTTTTGAGCGAATGAGAACACGGAAGGAGTGAATTTTTCCGCCAGCCACTGAGAATACCAAGCCTTCACTTCTGCCGGAAAAGAGTCACTCGAGCACTCGGATAAGCCTAACCAACGGGATCCGACTTGATGCGCTATTGTGTAACAAGTTCGGTTGATCTGAAGATCTGTCGTGTACGAACAGCCTTCCAACACAATGGTGAAGATAGCTTCCAGATGCGAACGATTAGAACAGCTGAGGAAGATATCATCCAGCTCATGAAGGACAAGGTGGAGCATGAACAAATACAGGTACTTTAGCGTTTGCTCACGTTCAAGCTGATGAGAGTTCTTCACTACTGATCCATTGTCTGTTCTGGTCACAATTGCGTCTTCGGTTGGCATTACCGACCATAAATGCTGCATGAACTGTATCGCATATAGCTCCATGAATGACTTGAATTCTTTTTTGAATTTAATGATGAGCTGATTGAGTAGCTGGACGATTTCCACTACTTCTTGACTTTCGCAATGCAGCATCAGACGCTTGAGTGTCTCACTCGCATGTGCAAGAAACTGCTTTCCATCCAGAATACTAACCAAGCGATGCAGAAGGAAAATCACTTTGGACCGAACCATAGTTTGCTGGTTTATGATCGGAATTTCCAAGACCTTATTGATTGCCAACAGGACTTGCTTCAATATCTGCTCTTGTTCGCTGATGCATTCTTTACCTTTGAATGCTTTCAAAAAGTATGCTATGGCATTGAGCAACCGGGAAATGTATGCAGCCACGTCTTCCATGTCGCTTCTGGATCCCCCACGCTCAGCCAACTGTGTTGCATCACTCAACGCCATAAATAATGGTTCCAGAATGGTTTTTGTGTACTGATATTTCACCTGCAAAACATTGAGATCGGAGGTAGCATCTGAATTATAATGTAATCCTGCAATCACATGGCCAGCCAATTCGAACAAATACAATCGATCGTCATACGTCAGGAATGTTGAATCACTTGTCTTAATAGCAGAGACTTCTGGATTCGTTGCGACGACAAGCCGAGGGTACAAGGCTTGCAGGATTGTAGAAATATGAGGAATGATCAAATTACCAAGAGATCTCACAAGACGGATAAACATGTAGCACACACGCGATCGAACATGTCCATGCTGATTTTCAAGTCCATTCAATCCAAACATCATTGAAAGAAGGGAAGGAATCAGCTCCGGTTGATGGTGAAGGCAGCGAGTGTATCGAACAGCAAAATCATAATACGTCATTAGCACACTTGGATGATACGTTATTCCCAGACTAGCTTCGCCAAGAATACCAGCATGAATTCTCAGTATAATCCCCATAAAAGTACCATTACGTTCCTCCAAAGCCTGAATGTCAGAGGCCGCACCTACACCCTCACGGAAGCGATAAATCATGAAAATAAATGATTCTAGATCATTCGGATCCATTTGGCTAAATTGTGCTGGAAGTTGGTCGGCAAGCTCCATGAGGAAAGACAAGACATCGAAAGCTCGCTTGCGAATGATATTGACGTAGATTTTGTATAGACTTCTTCGATACTCTTCCACTTCAGCTGCATCTGCGTCGACGTTATCCCACCGAGTTTGACGATAAATTCCATAGAGAATATGTTTGATCTGTTTAGAAGGCTGGAATATATTGGATTGTATCTGATCCGCTTCCGCTGCATCGGCAGTGTCATTTTGAATCAGTGATCCTATCGCATTGACAAGCTCAAAGACTTCTTCAGATACTTGCTGATTCTCGCTGCTAAATAGTTGCCACACAAGTGGAAGTATTTGGCAAAACAATGCATTCGAAGCCAAAAAGCTTTCTTTACATTCGTCGCGGGTACGAAATGCGTTGATGCATTCCGCTAGTTCGAGCCCGATTGCATTCACAACTTCCGCAACTTCCTCAGCAAATGTATCGTCTTCATGGATTGGTAGCGCTTGCAGAATCTCGCAAATGTTCAAATGACGTAATAGAGCTAATTTTTTCTCATGATCCATTCCTTTGTCAATGATTTCAAAAATGCAATTTATCGCCAAACATCGCAGATGAGAGCGTTCGCGAATGATCTGAAACAATAACGGGATGTATCGATCGTTTACGATAAGCTTTATGTCCACCCAGCCGATAAAGCACTTGAGCGTCTCCAATGCAGCAACCGAAAGCTGGTGTCCCCTCTCACTTTCGTCAGAGCTTGTAAGGACCTTGTAAAAGACATCAAATGCTTCGGCTATACAAGAGCCTTCTCGCATCGCATCCTTGATCTTCATATTGTGTGCTGTTGCTGTACTAGCTTTAGACGTGTCCACGTCCACAACTTCTTCGTAAATAGCTATTAAAATGCGAAAATACATCTCAACCATGCAATCTCCAAGTGGAAGAAGCTCCATCCAATCACTAAAAGCATTCGGCCAGCGCTCCGGGTAATCGCGTTTAATCAGCAAAGTCCAAACAACAGCTATTTTGTTCTTCAGATACGTTGCGCTTTGCTCGACATACTGAGCATTCTGTTTGATGAATAGCAATATAACGGATCGAATTTGAATCGCAATATCATCGGACAGGCCTTGCGTTATCAATTCCTAAAAGAAGCTTTTAATTCGATTCGAAATCGATTGAAATTAGTAGAGATACCTGAATCACTTGCAGTGTGTAGAATTTGACGTGTTCGTATCGACTCAGTTGGAATAATCGAAGTGCATACTGCCAATTCGTGTTGGGATTGGCTTTTTGTTGGAGACAATACGCCTCTGCTTGCTGTTTGTTTGTCTGTGCAGCTTCGTCATTCATTGTTGCACCAGAGTAATGGAAGGCACACACAATCGCAGATTCATATTCGGCTAGATGAGTGTCATTTTCTTGCAGCACCGTTGCGCTCGGACCTGTTTCAGTGGCCATTCTTATCGCCGTTTATGTCTTAATTATTGGCTACGAGACTTATTATATACCAATGAATGGAGTGTATATTACTTAGCCAAGTCTCCGCGCAATTGTCGACGAAAGGCTTTTGCTGTCGACTATAAAATCAGCCAGAGGAAAGACCTTTTCCTGTGTATTTCTTCAGTATCCATTCCATGTCTTGCAATACGCGCTCATGAATCTCCTTGATGCGATTTGGATCGGTCTCGTCGGAATGTCCGATGAAGCCCTACGAATCGATTTTTTTATATGTTAGAAGAAAATTTGATACAAAAAATAGGTCCGTTCGTACACCACGAGCAAAGAGTCGGTAATAATCGCGTTCGTGTGGCTTTAAACGCCGAGATTCACGAATAATGCGTCGATATAGAGCGATGCTTTCTCTTCTAACGCTATCCATGTTGAGTCTACAACTTTGCTTTTTTACAAAAGAATATGATTTTGGAATTCGTAAGGTCGAATTGATTGACAAATGAACTGCAATGATGTCATCTTCGTCGTTAGCAACCGAAAATTGAGATGAATCAGTTTTACCGTGTGCTTTGAGATCGAGATTTTGCCACTCCTAACACTCGATACTGCTCGAGGCACATTGCGTGACTGATCGTGGTCTATTGAACAGACCAAATCCAAATGTATGCGCCCACGAATTGGTAATGCACTATGTGAACAAACGATTGCTACAGTTATGTTGTTCGTCGGATGCTAATTTATGCTTGTATTGAACATGATCATTCGTGCTTCAACTCAACGGAATGCAACCGCTTCACATAGCTTGCCTGGCGCCATAGTCTCTCATTGTGCGCAAGCATATTGTCAACATCATGATGGGAAACATAGAAGCAAAATGTCCAGTTATGAAGTGCTTTATCTCAAAAAATAACTACTACATGAAATCCTGTCTGTGAGTATAGCCTTTGGACCGTGTTTAAGCATTTTGCATTTTGACGTTGTCGAATCGTATACCCTGTTTTTTGCGCTATTGAGCGGGCCATAGGTCCATCATATCACACGCATCTGTGCTGCGTAGACAAATGATCGCAATGGCGATATTAGGTACGCATACCGCATTATGCCGGGCGAATAGTATGATTGTCAATTCACGTTAGTGCTATTGAGTCGCTTTTAGTATCCGTGTCGACACGAATGATATATCAGACTGATGGTCGACAAAAACGCGAGTATTCTGGCACGAACTTTTTGTTTGGTTCACTTGATGGAAAGACCGTAAATTTAGTTCAAGAGCGGTTATTGTTAACGGACTTGAACCAGCTAATTCAGTTTATAGCAGTGACTCGTAAGTCTCAGGATGACGTAGATAGTATTCCAACATAAATTTCCTATCGCAGATAAGGTTTTGTCTCCAATTGCTCGAGTTCCACAAGATAACTAGACTCTTGACGCGTCTCCTCAAGTGCGTGGCGTTCACAACTAGCTCTGTTTGTTCATTTTGATGAGAACCGGAATCTAGAACTTTCTGTATCCTTCCAGTTCCGCTATTCACCAATTTTATCATCCAAGTCTCCAGCAATCGACTTTAAGACAACAACTTGGAGTGTCTTCTTGACGTTTGGACGTTATACTTAAACTTGTGCTTGATAGAATCAATTGAGCGACCTATGACAGGTCGTCACACGTTTCTTCGTGTTATACTGCAGCGTAGCTCCAGTCTGAGCCGAAGGCTTTACACAATTTTGCAAATTTGAGCACCTGAACATCAGCTTCTTGAAGTCTTGTATGGTACATTGATCAGCCGAATAAAAGCCCCTTCTGGAAGCATGGCGCATCTTCATCTGAGTCAAGAGCTCGGCGATGAATTTCAAAAAGCGCAAACCGGAAAAATACGATTCATCAAGTCTCGTATACAAGATGAGCATTTTTTGTACAGTTCTTCCGCTGTAGCATCAGAAAGTTCTCACAATGATCTCAAACTACTCTGTCAACCGCCAAACATCGTCGCTGATGAAGCTTGTTTCATGCTATATTGTCCCAATGCATCTCCAGCCGCTTCAGTCGCTGCGTCAAAAGCACTTCAATGGATTTTGATTGCTTTTGTTCCCGACTTTGCGTCTGTAAGAGAGCGAATGCTGTACTCATCTGCTCGCGAATCATTAAAGCGTCAGCTCGGCTTTAGCTACTTTGTAGCAGAACTACACGCAACAGAGACGGTGAGAAAGAGTATTAAATGCCCCGAAAAGCGTCTTAATCGAAATTTATTGCTTCCAGGAAGAAATAAGTTCTGAAGCGATAGATTTGGCTAAAGAACGACAGCTTGCAATAGATGCTCCACTCTCAGAAAAAGAACGAGTCTTGAAGGAAGATGCGATGCTTGCACGTGATACAAATGTCAAGTCATCGGCAATGAGCGCAATCCCTTTTGAAATGACTGAAAACCTCCGTGAGAAGCTCCAGCTATTCCAGGATGAGAAATTTGACTGGCTTACAATGGTGAGAAAAGAAATTTGGAGGGAGCACTTTTACCAGTGGGATCGTGATATTTGGTAGAAAATCAATGTTGAAGGGCCAGCAGAGACCGTCGATGTCGTTAGGAGCCTAAAGGACGTGGATGCGCACGATATTGCTGATATATTGGATATTAAAACGCCTAGTTTTGTTGCTTATCGGTTGACTACTTCAGACGAGAAAAACATTCTACGTACGTATCCCTGCCTTGTGAGGGAACGAAGGGCTGACTTGCATGGTAACGTACAGTATTTCTATATGTCTGTCCTGAAGATGTCCCAGTTCGCCAGAAAATGATCTATTCTACTGGCAAATCAACGCTATTAGCGACTGCCAGGACCCTGGGTATCCAGTTTGCAAAAATGGTCAGTTTTCATCTGTGGTTCCTTCCTTAATCTTTGGTCATCCGATTTTATAGATTGAGATCAATGACATTCATCGTGCTACGGAAGAAATTCAGGCTGAAATGGAGCCTTTAAGAGAATCGAATTCGAAAGAGCGAGAATTTTCTCGCCCAATGGCGCCCGGAAGGAATAGTAAAGGATCACGAGGACGACAGGTACACACGGCGATCCATAAGTGAAGTAGGAGACAGAAGCTCTAAATGATCTTGAAAATTTCTACATTTGTCAAAAACTATTTTTTCCCCTTTTTTTTCCCCTTCTTCTTACTACTAGAAGATGAGATCACTGCTCCTGTTGTCACTGATAATGTCTTTTTGGCTGCTTCAGCTGCCTCTTTCTCCAATCGTTTTGCTCGAGATTGCAATTTTGGAATAAGGCTTCCCATTTGGACCATCAATTGTTTACCTACGTCCAGCCATAAAGGATAAGCTCACACAGCGTCAAGTGCATCTATTGCGCTACTTACGAGACTGAATATTCGGATTCTCCCATTCATTGTTTGCATTCCGGAGCCGTACCCGCACTCTTCCAAGCACCATCCAGTCACGAGGATACCTCTTGTGGGTTTCGATCAAGTGAGGAAGGTTAAAGTACGCACAAATCTCGGATAATTCTTCAACCAGTGGATCGTCGCCTACATAATGAGTGAATGACTTGAATGGTGAATTTACAGCGACTCACATGCTTGGCTTTTTGGTATACGACGTCCCATCGCTAGTGTTTTCGCCGCGTTAATATAATTTGGGAATATCGTGATAAAAGAGCGATCGATCGGTGTGTCTTTGGAGATACCATGATATACAATCACACCACCAGGTATACCACTGAATCCTGGAGGTAGCATTCCATTTGATTGACCAGAACGCATCATTTCCATCATTTCTTGAAATCCCTCCATACCCATAGACATTGCTTGACTGCTACCATTAGTGGGTTCATCTTTTCTATCGTAATTTTGCTCCAGTGAAAGTGCATTGGAGTCGTATCGCTCACCAGCAATGTTGGGTCGAGATCTCCCTTTACGCACCATGACGTATACTAAATTGTACCGGTAGCATAAGTATCGGATACTCTCATAAGTACACACAATCACTCCTGCTATACACATTCACATACTCTATCCGTACCGGTTGCGAATGTAGCCAATCAGTGATCAGCTTCAATGCGTGCGTTGAAGTTGCACTAAGGCAACAGACGGAACGGTTCCCATGGAAAACTATCATATTTTGGAGCGAATTGGCGAGGGTTCATTCGGAAAGGTATACCGTGGTCGACGAAAGTACTCAGGGCAGATTGTTGCTCTTAAATTTGTGTCGAAACGAGGCCGAAGTAGCAAGGAATTACACAATCTTCGCGAAGAGGTTTGATCGAGCATTCATTCGTGTTACTTTGATGTAGATTATTACTCGTAGATTAATATTCTTACCCGGCTGAATCATGTAAATATCATCACAATGCTGGATTTCTTCGAGACAGAAAATGAGTTTTGCATGGTGACAGAGTACGGGCATGGAGAGCTTTTCCAAGTGCTGGAAGACGATCGATTTTTACCGGAACCCGTGATCCGAAAAATTGCAATACAATTGCTACAAGCGCTCAAAGTGCTGCACACTCACAAAATCATTCATCGTGATATGAAGCCGCAGAACATCCTCATTGGTGCCCATGATCAAATCAAGCTTTGTGACTTTGGGTTCGCTCGAGCATTACAGCATGACCATTCCGTTTTACATTCGATCAAAGGAACGCCTTTATACATGGCTCCTGAATTGGTGCAGGAGAAACCCTATAATTATACTGTGGATTTGTGGTCGTTGGGCGTTATTTTGTTCGAATTGGCAACTGGAAAACCTCCTTTTTATACCGACAGAATTGTACCGCTGATTCAGATGATCATACGTGAGCCCGTGCGGTACCCAAAGAGCATGTCCAAGGACTTGATGAGTTTTTTGAAAGGATTACTCAACAAAGAGCCACGAAAAAGACTGACTTGGCCGCATATACAAGAGCATCCTTTTGTCAGGGAAAACGCTCAGGAGATGGTGACTCGAGAAATGGAGCAGGAGACGACGAGAGTGCTACCACGCTTTTTTGCCGATGAGACGCTGCATGGATCTCCCGCAAAAACTGCTAGAAATATGAGCGTTGAACGTCTCAAGAATCACTACAAACGGAGTGCATCTACGGAAAAGAGTACGCATACATTGGAATCTGATCCACAGGAACAATCTTATACTTTATGTGCGGATCAAAGATACAGAGGGAGTCAAAAAGTCAAGTCGACATCAAGTGGCAAGAATGTAATTGATCAACAGGAAGAGAGCAATACTGATGGGACCAAAAGTACAGATACTGACGTTGCGTGTCGTATGGAAGTTCTCTGGGAAGAATGTAAAGAAAAGTTGAAAGCTGGCAGCAACTTTTCAGATGGTGAATCAACAAAAGATACCTTCACCAGCAATCGGATCGCAAGTCTCATTCACTTATGTACTTCTGTAACCGAAACAAGCTTGACTAGAGAATCTCCACGGGCCCAACAGATTATGCAGGAATTCACACATCAGTTATACCAGCTCTTTATTAGTTACCATCAAAGCTTCCAGGCAAACCGCAATCTCGTATTGCTTTCGATGAAAGATTTGAAGTGCCTGCACTACTCTCTTATCGATTGGACTCTTATCATGACGAGGCAAGTACGTGTTAATCGACAAGAATCATCCGAAAGAACCGTTTTGTGGCACAGACTTTTGCGGTGTTGCATCGTGATTAGCAATCTGCTGCAATCCTACTTTAAAAAACAAGAGAACGATCAACAAACATGCATTATGTACCGTGAATTCTGTCAGAAGAATATAGCCCTTGTGAAAAATGTTCTACGCGTGGATCCTTCTGACGCTATTGCTATACATGGAAAAATGTTCAAGTGGCTCGGTGCATTGATTGATCAATCGCGGAATGTCGTTATATTGCTAAAAGAGGCTTACGAATCTGGAATTATCGAATTGCTCTGCACGTTGCTTCCGCGTCTGAAAGAGCTACTTCAAAATGGAGCCAACATCAAGTATGAGAACAACATACACTTCCTACTTCTTCTTCTCTCGGAATTCATTTGTCCAAACGGCCAGGATTGCCTTTCTTCATTACCAATTCCCGTCATGCATGCGTCAACAAGCACAGCCACCGATATGAGAAGGCTTTTAATTGCAACTTCAGGAAAGATTGTTGAAGAAGAAGCAGTAAACCCTCATGACTTTCAAGACGTCTGTGCTCGAATACGCTCCTGTGTTAGTCAAGCAATTGACGCAGGAGGATTGACAGTAATGACCAGCATGCTGAACAACACTTGGAAGAAACGCGATAGCAAACCGAGGCGAAACTCTACACCCGAAAGTTGGCAGGGTTCAGATCCCGAAAGACAAGCCGAAAACGAAAATTCCGTTACATGCTGCATTCTCAAGATATTACTATATGCAATGGACAGCTCAGACGGAAGGAATGCAGCCGTCCACTTACCCGAAAAGTCGCGTTTAGACACAGCACAAGATATTTGGAAATACAATGCATCGAATGTATCACTATTACTGCTTGAAGCGATCGAAAAGGATGCATTACGGCCAAGGGAACTACTTATGACAATTACGTTACTTTCTGTACTGATTCGAAACAAACATATAAAAGGAATGGAAGCTTACACTTGTGTGGCTACGATGTATCGAGAATTGATCAGAGCGAGACAGAATACGCTTCTGAGCTATTTATGTGCGTTCTTTGTCTCGATCGATGAATACAGTCTTCGCGAAATGGAATCCATAGGAGATGTCAACGTTGACGATCACGAGCAACTTACTCAATTTCTTCATCGTGGCATGATCAACAAGCAGTGCATGAGTAGCATATTATATCTCATTTTTCAAAAAGCAGAGTGCTACCCAATTCAAGACGACCACGGCATGTTGGCGAGTTTTCGTATTCGGGCTCGGGGCTTCCTGGACGCAGGAATCATGATCCTGATGAGATGTGCCACAAAGATCATTCCTGACCATCAAAAATGGACTTTTGAGAGCGATTGTGGAAAAAAAGCATTGAAAAGTATCGAACTGCAAAAACGCCATTCTTTTGTATCACAATTTATCACTAGAAAAGGAATTTGGAGAAGCTTCAAACATCTATTGGACACTGAGGGATCCAGCGAACTTTCTCCGCACGGGTTGATTTGTCTGTTGCAATTCCTACGGACTCTTCGACAAGCGCTGCTGGAAACACAGCACTCCGACTTGACGGCTTTGAATGCAGCTGAAGAGAATTTCCATGAAAGCATGCTACCGCCAATCATCAAAATCCTGCGTATCGATCGTATTCATTGGTTACTACATCACTCGGAATGCATTGGAGGCGGAATTGACGCAGTGAGAACGCTGATTCACGCCATTATCGAAGTTTTGGGTATACCTTTCATGATTTCCAACACAGCCGAGTCATCAAACAATCTTTCAACGAATTCAAGTGGTCATTTACCAACTTCAACAAGTATCATCCGCACACAAGAAGTCCTTCACGAATGTGACGCTGTGGGTGCACTCGTAAAAGCGGTACAATTGTACGTATCAACTGCACATCCCAAAGAAGACACATTTGCTGCTCTCATAACACCCATGAGCTTCTTTTCCCGTTTAATCACAAGCTCTCATCACTTTGCAGCACAATTCACTGGATCAAATGGACTACTCCTGATGAAAAGTGTGTCATTTGGGTCGAACCGACGCAAGAAAACCTCCAGAGACTATGCTCCTCTCGAGACTTTCACATCTGCTTCTCCTCCAACAAACCTCATTGTCAGCGCTTTGTCGATTATCAATCATTTGGCGCGAACATCAGCCGAGTATTATCCTCATTTGATGGAATTCGGGGTCATCGAGAGCCTTCATCACTTATTGAAGCACTCCAGCGAAGCAATTATCCGCGCAAAAGCGCTCAACACAGTCGGGAATTTGTGTCGGCACTCCAACTTGTTTTATCCGATGCTGATCTCAACGCGCAGTCCAGCTCTCTCGAATAACGATGATCATTCTCTTGCAGATTTTATGGTGCGGGCTCTGGATGATAATGACAAAAGTGTTCGTCGATTCGCGTGCTTTGCAATCGGAAATGCTTCCTTTCATGATGCATCTCTCTATCAATATCTCCGCCTTGCTATCCCTGGACTCTTGACAAATGCCGATCAAGCAGACGCAAAGACCCGTTCGAATGCCGGTGGTGCGCTTGGCAATTTAGTTCGAAATAGCGAGATTCTCTGCATGGAATTATGCAACGCCAAAATTCCTCAGCACTTGTGGAGAATGGCTCAGCAAGAAAAAGACACAAACACGCGTCAAACGTTATTGTTTTCAGTCGGCAATTTCTGTGTCTTTCCAGTTTGTGTAAACAGTATCGTGGAGGCCCACCCAGATTTTGTCGAAGAGCTAATGGAGCTTCATGCAAGCTCTCAATTGCAAGATGATCGAACATCCCAAAGCAACATCAATCGGATTCTTGGCAAGTTGGAAGCTCTCTACCAGCAACAAGTATCCGACTGATACAATAGCTGAGTCTATGATTATTCGAAGTACAGTGCGACGTGGCGTACATAGAGTTGGGTACAGTAATCATCGCTAGTTTTGTGGTGCTCGTCTGATATTACCGTCTTCGGCTCCAATGTACGCTCGAGCCGTGCTACAGCGACTCGGGAAAGCATTTCCAAACGATCGCCAGTACTCATCGACACGGATACATCTGCAAAATATTGCCGCCAAGTCATACAGCTCTTATGATGAAAAAAATTTTGCCGCTTTATGTTTGGCGCCTTTATGGCTGGGAGGAATCGCTGCTTACACGTACGCAAATGATTCCGAGTCTACTCACTGTGAGGTCGTTAGCTCTGCAACTGCCGCAGCAGCTCATGCTTCACATGCAAGTCAACCTCATGATCCAACGATGAAGGAGTTATGGAAACAAGTTCTTGCGAGATTGAGTCGTATTGAGGATGCGGTGACTAATTCCAAACGGAATACTTCTACTTCAGCGTGTGTGGATGTCGTCTTAGGCGCTCAATGGGGTGACGAAGGAAAAGGAAAACTGGTCGATATGCTTTCAAAATCATACGACGTCATTGTTCGTGTTGCGGGTGGAGCGAATGCTGGACACACAATTGTCAACGACGGGAAGAAATACAAATTCCATCTCGTTCCATCAGGAATTCTCAATCCGAACGCTATTTGCGTTATTGGTAATGGTGTCGTTGTACATCTACCGAGTCTTGTGAAAGAACTGGAAGATTTGCGTCAAATGGGAGTCGACCTGGATGGACGTATACTGATTTCCGATAGAGCTCATTTGGTGCTGGATTTGCATCAACAAGTCGACGGATTGAACGAAGAACGACTTGGACGCAACAAGATTGGAACTACTAAGAAAGGAATCGGGCCAGCTTACAGCTCCAAAATGCTTCGAAATGGCATTCGTGTAGGCGATTTACGATACTTTGACGATTTTCAGTCTAAATTGCGGGATCAAGTGACATTTTATAAGGAGAATTATCCGAATTTGAATGTCGATGTCGAAGCAGAAATTGAAAATTTCCGACGTCTCAAAGATTACATCTTGTCGATTACTGTCGACACTATCGCATACCTGAACAATGCTCATGTATCAGGACGAAAGATTCTAGTCGAAGGCGCCAATGCGACCATGTTGGACATTGATTTCGGTACGTATCCTTATGTGACATCCTCCAATCCATCGATTGGTAGTGTGTGCACTGGAGGCGGTATCTCGCCCAATCGACTACAAGGAATCATCGGGATCGTAAAAGCGTATTGTACTCGTGTTGGTGAAGGTCCATTTCCCACTGAATTGCACGATAGAAATGGAGAGCATCTGGCTCGCGTTGGTGCGGAATTTGGCACCACAACAGGTCGCCCACGTCGCTGTGGCTGGCTCGATATCCCACAGATGAAATATTCAACTATGGTGAATGGATTCACAGAATTGAATCTCACCAAAGTCGATGTGCTCACAGGTCTTGAGAAAGTGAAGATTGGAGTCGCGTATTGGCATCAAGGCAAAAAGATCGAGGGAATGCCTTCCAATTTGCAAGTTTTGGAAAGCGCTCAAGTCGAATACGAAGTGATGGAAGGCTGGCAAGAAGATATATCGAAATGCAAGCGATTCGAAGATCTTCCCGTCAACGCCCAAAAGTATATTTTACGCGTGGAAGAATTGCTAGGAACACATATTAAATGGATCGGCGTGGGTCCCGATAGATTTGATGTCATTGAGAGACCGCATCCTTTGCAAGCTGCATACAAACATTGAATATAAAAAGCGCACTTTTGCAAGTACGGAGATAACTTGTTTTATGTTCGTATGGAGCTCATCGAAATGGACCTCTCGCGTCTACGAATTAAAGAGCTTAATGTCATTTGTAAGCGCTACGGTACATGCTAACTGATACTTAGGATCCATTCGAACAGTACCAACCAATTTCACGTGGACAGGCGTGCGAATTGGCGGAAAGAAAGCGGAGATAATCAATCGAATTCAGTCCCATCCTCACTATCGCGCGCAGAAATCCAATTCATCGTGTGAATCCACCAAAGAAATGAAGTCTCCTTTCCTCTCAAAACGGGCGCCAAATGGAGTGAGTGTTCTCTATAATCAATTTTTGACCAAAGGCTCATTTTCTCTGAAGCATTTGGACGCGACGCGATGCGTAAAGAAAGCGCATAGAAACCAACAACTTGAGGCTGCTATTGACGCGTTATTTGATCAATTTCGAGGTAATAGCTTTTCTAATTCACTGTGTATCGATCTGACGACGTGGTTTAGACCCGGAAGAAGAGGATGTGATCTCTGAAGAAGGCATTCTCGCGTTATGTGAAGCTCTGCGAGTGGACCCACAAGATCCTGTTATACTAGTATTGAGCTACTTTATGAAGGCGGCAAACATGTGTCTTTACACTCGACAAGAGTTCCACACTGGCTTGAGGGCGCTTCAGTGTCACACACTAGAGACGCTGCAGCAACAAATTCCTCATTTGCGAGAGAAATTGAAGGATGGAAAAGAATTTCCGCTCATTTATTCGGTACGAAGCATACGAACACCCTCTTGCAGGTTGCTGATAAGGCTGTAGTATTCATTCGTGTATGCCAAAGATGAAACACAGAAATGTTTGGCGAAAGAGTTGGCAGTTGAACTCTGGAAGATTTTATTGCCTGGTCACTTTGGCTACACGCAATTTTGGATCGCTTTCGTGCAAACAAACTTGAAAAATTCGATCTCCAAGGATTTGTGGATGCAAGTCTTAGAATTTGGATCTCATATTCGGCCAGATATGAGCAATTATGACGAAAATGAAGCTTGGCCAGTGCTTCTAGATGAATTTGTTTGCCACATGAAAGCATTGATTCGAGAAAAAGGCTTGAGTAGAGTCATCGAGGAAGAACAAGAAAAGAGTCAGCTGTGAGAAGTCATCATTTCTTGATGGGTTTGTCCGATAGTTTAGAATCGCAAATTCCTACTAGTATTTATTCCAAGAAAATGATCAAACTTCAAGTTGATTACTTTACTTTACGCTATGCGTCGGCTTCTACCCGTGCATCGCTGCGCAATTCAGAGAAATCACAAAATTGCAATTTCCGATTGTGTGAAAAGTCTACATTGTGCCCCCGGATGCTTTAACTCGTTCCGCCTGTAATAAGACAAGTAGATCAATGAGCTCGAAAGAAAACAATTGGCTTGAAGCTTACATCCAGGTACACTGTCCCATAAGGAAGAAATTCCGCACTGTGCGTTAGTGCAATGGCTTGGTATTCTTTTGCTTGGCGGATAATGTCTTGCACCTCATCATCTGTGATGTCACGCACGTACTTGGCAGGATTGCCGACCCAAAGTTGTCCGGAAGGAATACGGGCCCCAGGTGGAACAACACTTCCTGCCCCAATAATTGTGTTGGATTCAATGAGGGCCCCATCCAGGATGATGGATCCCATTCCAATCAAGGAGGTGTTTTCAATGGTGCAAGAGTATAAGACACATCCATGACCTGCAATTTTGATGGGTTGTGAAGAAAATTGGAGGCTTTGTGGCATTGCACGCATGACGTACCAATTGTCACATTGTTTCCGATGGATGTCCCAGCTGGTACGCCGGGACTATTTTCTTTTGAAGTGTGAATTACTGTACGATCCTGGACATTGGTACGGTTGCCAATAGTGACAGCATTAAGATCCCCTGCAATATACTATTGAGGATTCTGTACGATGAAGATATACACACAGGTTCGTATACCTCGTATAACTACATTGTACCAGACTGAAGCATCATTACAGATTTCAACGTCACCGATAACGGTAGCGTTTGGGGCGACCCATACATCGTGTGCGATGGCGGGTTGTTTGTCGTATAAATTGATAATTTGTCGATGACGAGAGACTGCGCAGTAAAAATGCAAATCAGATCGATTGTGCAAAAAATGCAAGTATCAGTGTGGTGTAGACTTATTTACACTGCTCTTTATACGAATTGTTTCCCAGCACTTTCAGACCCACTCGATCTAATGCTTGTCCTGTTTCTCGGAAAGCTCGTCCAACTTTGAATGAGATACCTCGAAGCATCTCAAATACCACAAAGTCGAATCACGAATTGGCACGGTCAGAAACATTTCGGCTCGGTTCACGAAAAAGGCTGTAACCGTCCTTAGAAGCGGCGCGAAAGGCTTCGCATCTGAATTTTTTAATACCACACATAGTAAACTACCCTAGAATCGTTTCCTCTATTTCCTACAGAATAATGCAAGCAGACTCGCGACTTACTTCCAATAGACCTGAATCTCGTTCGATCTCTTTGATCAGATATGTAAAGACTTCGGCTGCAATACAATGAGTTAGAATTTTGCTATATAAGCACAGAGATCGATCATACTGATATTATCGTTGTCTTTCGCGGACGATTCCACAAACGGACATTCCCATTGTCGTGCAAGTAGTTGTCCTTCTTCCTTACCGACTTGACGCAGATTCTCCAAGTCACACATGCTCCCAACTAACACACGAGGCGGATCACATCCAAGCATTGCGACTAGCTTCATATTAATTCGTTTGATTGTGTCGAAGGAAATCCTCGAGCCGATTGAATAAACTAAAATGTATCCATGAACGCCGACGGAAGCGGCTTGTGAAAAGTTGGAGTATTCGTCCTATAAGTAGTGAGTATGTAGACATATGAGTGGAGTAGAGAGCACTTGATTGTACCATTCCAGCTGTATCGACAATATCCGTAACAAAATGAGCGTTTTGGAAGTGTATGGTTGTGTGAAACATATTCTCAATCGTGGGATGGTACGCATCCAGAGAGCGGTTTTCGACGAAACAAGTCGTTAGTGAGGTTTTGCCGACTCCGGGATATCCAAGTACTGTCAGCTTGCGTTGAACTTCAACCGACATTTTTTGACCCCCTAACTCGCGGTATGATAAAGAGTTCAGTATACATAATCTTGTGGGCGTATAGCTATACTTTCGAATGGTACAAAACATCTTATAACAGTACACAATTATGTCACCTGGTTCACGTATACTACGCAGGACACAATTCATATAAATTCGCATGTCACATCGGTACCCTTATCCAGTTTCGTGACAGCGTCTCTCGATATCATTTCATCCAATAAGTTTGTGAAAGAACCACCGACCGCGTGATCCAATGGTTCCAACGCACAAGCGCTCTGACAGCTTTGGTACTCATTCTGACATTTTGTACCATAAAATGGGACATTGGCCGGACCCTCCACTAACGATTCACATAATTGTAAGAATTGCAGCTGCTCGTTGTTCCAACTTTTACGCGCACTGTCTTGCATCGAATGAGGAACCAACGTGGCTCGCTCTGGCGTGTCCCATACACTCTCCATCGGATGACGTGAGAGTGATGCATTCACTTCCACTAGCATATTTGAATCGACTTTATAACCATCAATCGAGCTATTCTTGATCGCCATCAAGTCTTCTAATGTGTCACATATATCGTCAAAAAACGTCGGTGGATAATCTGACGGCGCTAATTCAGGAACGTCTTTCCCAAAATCGGTGAGATCTTTCGGAACGCCCATCGCATTGGGCTCCAATAGCGCCCCAAAATTTGTATCTTCCAAAATTGACCGCTGTGACAATGTGATCAAGTCGGCAAGTGGATCTTCTAGTTCGTTTTTGTCAACCCCCAATGCATCCACAGTGTCGGGGGATACCGCTCGACCGAACTTTGTGGCACTGAGCGAATTATTCGATTTTTTGGTTCGTTTGTAGCATCCTTTCTCTACCATCGATTCCGAACGCTTCCGACCTCCGTCACATTTAAGTGAATCATCCGAACCAGTTTTTTTCAGCTTCGATTTCATCGATGAGTGCCAGTGATTTTTTACCGCGTTGTCAGTGCGTCCAGGCAATCGCTCTGTAATTTTTGCCCAACGATTTCCATATTTAGACTGCATTTCCATGATAATCTGATCTTCCTCCACGGTCCACGGACCCTTCTTAATTGCTGGATTCAACTGATTGTGCCATCTAATTTGCATTTAGTTAATACACACTATTGTACCTGACTCTTTGTATCACCAACCTTTCCCGACATTGCTTCCCGTTACGACCGGGAAGATATGAGGCAATCACCGCCCATTTCCCGGCACCGTGTGTCATGACTAGCTCCAGCATTCGCATATCCTCGCTTGGACACCATGGCTTCTTGACCGCAGATCCATGATTCTGGAGCTGATTCCAGCGTACATTACATTCCGTAGGACCACGTCCATCAAAAAACGTTGCTATGGTCTTCCACTTCTTTCCTCCGTGCTTGTACACAGCGCCACGAAGAATTTCATCCTCTTCGGGAGTCCATGAGGTGGAAGTAGTTCCATTAAGTGCGTTCTTGCTTCTAAGACATAAGAGTTAGTAGCTGGAGTCGTCTGGATAAACTCACTTACTTTTTCACACACTTTTTCGTTACAGTAGTCAGTTGGCAATCCATCGCGCGACCAGCAGGCAAAGACAGTTATGAAGATTACTCGGGACTCTATCCTGAGCTCGATATGACTCAATAAAAGTTGGAAGCGAATCTGCGACGTGGTAGATTTGATAGACGCGGAATTTGCGCGAAAGATGCGGATATCACCCTCATAAACCCGTTCTCATATTCTCGGCTGTAAGCTCTCAAAGCATCGATTTTTCTAATAGAAAAAATATGTGTGAACGTTTAATCATACACATACTTTGAGCAGGCAGTTAAGAGTAGATAGTTTGCATAAATCCCGTCAATCGAGCCGTCATGTAGAAATAAGCAATCGATCGTAGCATGGAACAAGTCTTCGGGTCCCTGTGTTGCGTATCTTTAATATAAATGCCTATTATACTACTTAGTTCGAGCAAAATACTAGTATCACTTCAAATTAGCGGACGTCCGCCGGAGGTAGATTTCACTGTGATGTCGATGTGCGTTTAAGAATTGAATGATACGTCGGATGATGTAATTTTATTGCCATGCGTGATTCAGGTCGGTCGAGCGATTCAATGAATCGTTACACAGCCCCGTCCCATTTTGTACTTGTCTGGGTTTTGTCACATACTCATCAACATGAGTGATTAAGCACGTAGGTCGATAACTTGAGTCATACCGCTATCAATGTTTAAAGACTTGCACATAATGGCCTTTGACTCTAATCCAATGTATATTCACATATGAAAATGTCCTCGGTATTTAATTAATTTATGGAATGTTCGTAAAATCGAGAAAACTCGTCGAGGTAAAAAATCGATAAATTATACTACTGAGCGGTGTCTACCTTATACAGAATAGGAAGTTGTGGTTAATGCTCCCTTACTCGTAGTGATATTTTCAGCGTGCCAGCATTACAAGCATGTACCTCGTCCATGCCGGGAAGATGCTGCTGACTTCTCTCAGTTTATTGTGAAAATAAAAAGCATCCTTCGCAGCTGCTCACGACATTACCAAGTAATCATCTTACACGGATAAAAAAACAGGACGCTGCTTTTCGAATCGCCTGATCGCTATAGACCCTACCCTCTGACCCTCTCGGTCTCTTTTACAAAGTATGGGACTACTCAACATACCCACTGAATGAATCCCCAGCAGGAAATCGCTTACTGTGTTATGTTCTATGAGGCAATCCAACGATAAATGTGCACCTTGTGTTGTCAGGTCGCGCTGAGGTGCCATTTTCCTGGTTGTGGATAAGAAACTGATCGGAATCACAATCCAACTTTCTAGCCTCACCTAAAGATGCTTACTCCTAGCTACCAACTTATTCTACTCGTAGCCTTTGCTTTATGGACAGCGACAAGCTTTGGTCAGATTGAGAAGCCATTACAAGTCTTTAATGGTTCAGCGGATGGAGCGAGCACAACAACTTTTCTCCATAAAGGTCGGAAGCGCTTAGGGAAAAGTCCTCTCATGATTCGTCATTCAAAACTAAAATATGAAAGCTTGCGAAGTGGGCTACATCTTACTTTTAGCTCTACTTTAGCCGACTCGATTGATCGATTTGCTGGACCTCGTCCAACCACATGGTACATGATATAAGCATGTAGTGGACCTATATATCTGCCTTCAACTCGAACAGATATATTAGATTAGGGCTGCTTGTTTTTTTACAAATACACAGTGCAAGCGCTAATTGATTCATTAAGAATATATATTCTGTGCACTCAAACCAATATCTTTGAAGGAAGTACTTAGTGGCGTGTCCGCAAACTATAAACGTGAACTATGGTAAGCATAAACAGTATACTCGTCACCAATGTATAAAGTACCGCGTCCTTATGTGCTAAGTGATTACCTCTATATCCTTTGCTTCTCTAACATACAATTTTTTATTTCTGCAAGCTATCATTGCACGCGAGGTTTTCTTCGCTGCAAAATTGTATAGCACACACTACAGACGCGTTGCTTGCGTTTGGCCGTCGGTAAGGGGGGCACTTTCTCAGAAATCATCAATCCACGTGGCTTGTTGTGCTGAAAAAGAAATAACTTCGTGGAAATTTGGTGGTTGGAACATGACGAACATACCAAACGACCACAAAAACGGCAGTGATGGCGATGTGATCCAATAATTCCAAAGTTTTTACTGCAATGCATACAACTTTTCCGAGCTTTGCTGGGAATCCAAACGGGCGGATACTTGATATTCTCGAGAATGACTTTTAAGGAAGCTTCATCAAGTTTGTCAAATGCACGTCGTTTGGTTTCATCTTTCAAATCCATTCGAGCCCCATGATGCACTAATCTAGAAGCAATTTGAATCATCCCACGATTGATCGCAACATGAAGTACTCTAGATTTAGCAAAAAACGCATTTGGATCAGCACCATAAAGAAGTAGTTGCTCCGTTAGTGACGAGTCATCATGCGGTATGGCCGAGATATGAACACCGAGTGGAGTTTGATTTGAAGCGTTCACGACATTGACCATTGCCCCTGCTTCAACCAGCATCTGAGTCAGCACATGTGATTGGGCCGCTGCATAATGAAGTGCTGTATTGCGTTGCTTATCAGCGATATCAAGAATGGAACACACGATATCAGGTCTGATAAGTGCCCGAACGATTTCAATATGGCCGTTTAATATACCGAAATGAAGTGCGGTTTGCCCATATAGCGGATCTCGTCGTAGTATATCGGTTCCAGGTGTTCGTAATAATGTATCGAGCATCATCAAATCCCCATTTCGAGCGGCCACAAGCAACGGGGAAAGACCACCATTGACACTTGGTCCTAAACAACTACTTCTGAAGCTTTGAGAATGATCAGGAAGGTTTGCATTTCCGGGTGCAATTCCTACTGATGAATTCGACATAGAATTAAATGTTTGTGAGCGTGTAGCATGGTAATATGGACGTCGTGTTGGGGAGTTGCAAAGAGGTGACGTAAGCGTATCGGGCCATTGTCCGTCGATTGAAGCGGATGATTTGCTCGGTTCTTGTAATCGTACCTGTTCGAGACTTTCCGGTGCGTCGATATCAATTTCCGCTTGCATTGGGGTGAAAAATAACAAACTGTGCGCTCAAGTGGGAGGGAGTGAGTGGGGTTTCTACCCAATGGAAGAATGCGTAGAGTATCTCGGTAGGGTTCGTCTTCCAATATCTTTACTTTGATTGGATAAACGGAAATGTCCCACTGAAAAGGCTAGCATCAGTCGTATTTACAGATTGTTTGAGAAATTATGCTACTAGGTTGTAATAAATAATCGCTAGTGTGTAAGTGATCATCAACTTTATTTATGTGAGCTCAATAAAATGTCGGACAGTCATTGTCTGAATAAAAGATAGTAGTCAGATAATAATCCTAAATTCGGCACGCCCTATCCTAAGTACGGATACTGAGTACGCATGCAGCTTCGATGGAAATGCTCGCGATATTACTTACAATTACAAAGTTTCCATCGGATGTCTACCTGCAGTCGCAAAACTGACAGCGCTCCTAAAGCAGCTGTATGTGTAATCGGAAATGAAGTGCTTTCAGGAAAGGTACACATCTCTACAAATCGTGCAAACATTTGCGTTTGTAACATTCGCTTGTGGTAGACGCAAGACACCAATTCCCATTTTCTATCAAAATTTCTATTCCAACGTGGCATCGAACTCATCCGTATCGTTGTGATACCCGATATTATTCATGTAATATCTGTGGAAAGCCACGCTTCTCCAACGTTGACCCTTTTGACCGTAGACTATCGCCGACACCGTGCAAGAGTTATCAAATCTGGTGGGAGAAGATGGGTTCGTCGTGACCACAGGTACCTTACGTTCTTATACATGTATGAATGCTTGTCAAACGCGGTTGCAGGTGGCATTGGACCGACACATGACGATATCACATACGAAGGAGTGGTTAGTTTTCTTCAACAGAAACACTTGTAGCTGATTGGTGTTTCGTGACAGGCCAAAGCCTTTGGAACTAGTTTGGAGCTCCACGAGCCAACCTATCAAGCGTTGAAAGATCACATGCGTAATCGGCAGCAAGATCTCAATGAGGATAGAATGAGAATGGCTATGCTGCCAAAAGAATGTCAAGTACTACCAACTGCATCATGGGTTCCACTAGTCAAGATGAAGAATGTTTATGTGCTTCCAGGGATTCCAAGTTTGGTGGAAAAAATGCTCACTTTCGCACAAATCCATTTTGTTGGGGCTCCTTTTCATCGTGCCATGGTATGGTATGCTTATATAATGTTCCCGATCTATTCTGATATAAATTATTGTAGATTCACACTCTTCAAATGGAGGGCGATCTTGCTCGAGAAGTAAAAGCTATTCAGAATCGCTATCCGAATGTCGCGATTGGCAGTTATGTGAATTTATCTCGAGATAAATGTGGAGAGCATGATACTTCATATAACACACGTCTTACTGTCGATGGTCGCGACTTTGATACAGTAGAGGTGATAGCACAAGAACTCGTTAGGGTCACAAATGGACGTCGGATATAAGAGAGACGATTGAGCAACAATATTGAAGACGGTAGCTGTGGATTTGAGTCTGTGACATATAATATGGCGTTTTGCATGCAGAATAGATTACATCTCCTAGTTATCGAGTACGATTGATGATTGAATATCGTTTTTACTCAAGCTCAGACCCGTTTTCACTACTTTTCTGGTTTCCTGACTCGAGAAGTGTAGTTGGTTTCAAGGTAAATGAGTGACTCCAATCCAGGCGTCAAAAATAGGAACATTATTAGACCCGTTTTCCAAGCTGAGATCCAATCAAGTGTTGATCCACTTTTTCTTACTTTGAATAACGGTACCTTAAACTTATCGGTATCTATACTATAGTACGCACTTGACAAACTTTCATAATGGATCATGGCACTCGTCAGATTATCTATTGCGGCTATCTAGAAAAAAAGCGAGATGGCGCTGTTCGTGGCGGATGGGCATCAAGGCTTTTCATCCTTACACCAACCGCCTTGCACTATTTTCGTAAAGTAGGCGAAAGCGAATTGGTCGGCGAAGAGCGCGGACAGGTACTTTAGCAAACAGCTTCATGTATGCGTACTTAACAAAATGTAGATCAGTTTATCCTCAATTGTACACATTCAAGCGAAACCGGAAGACGGAGTACCCGCCTCAGCAATAGAATCCGGAATCGAGCACTATTATCTCGAAATTATCGCTGTATGGCTCAATCGACAGTATAATTTAGAGTATGCTCATGCATTGCTGCTGTAGGAAAATCGCCACTATTTGATGCGTGTACCGTTGAAAGAGGCTTCGACATGTGAAAGTTGGTCTATTGCGATCGAAGAGCAACGTAAAGTCATAACAGCCGTGATACAAAATGGAGATAAAGCGACAAGGCGTGACACGTCCCCGTTAGGTCTTGCAAGTCCACGGCTATTGGCTCGAAACCATGAGTTATATGCTCGATTTGTATGTTTTCAGCCTCAAAATTTGGTTGATGATTGTATATAGATCATGATCTCACGTAGGCTGCCTCACCGCCCCAAATTGCAATGGTTTCTATCGTCACCATTCAGGAACCTGATTTGAAACAAGTCGAATTAGTGATATCACGTCATGTTTCGTGGGGCGATGTGTTAAAACTCGGTGTTATCTCGCATGGTGGCGCTTGCGTGATTTTGATGCGGGATGGTGGAGTTGGTCGAATTGGCACACAAGCGCTTATGGGTAGCTGGGACGCTAGCGATACGTGCTGGATCGAAATTGTAGACTCTCCGCTCTTGACAGAGGTCGAAGGTACGCTCCAACTCGACCTATTACTCTTTCTCTTGCTCATAAATTGTCTCAGTTTCAGCAGTTTGCGAAATTCGGAAGCATCGCAAAAGCGAAAGTAAAGGCCGGAGAGAAACATTGGCTCCCGAGAATCCAAGATGGCTCGAGCGATTAGACGAAGGCACCAGTTTTGGATTCCTTCTCATGTGTCTATTCGTCCACTTGCTTTATGGAGTGGATGGGTTTCATTGGTCCCATAAATGCTGTCTCACAGTTGGAGCGGCTTTAGCAATTTCCACAATTTTGGTCGGCTCGAGCAGGTATGAAATTGTTGCACTAATGTACTGATCTATGCTGCACCACACATTGTTCACACAGCAAAATGCCGCTACCCACCTTAGCAACTCCCAAAAGTACGATTACGACGCTTCCAGCGCTGGAATTCACGCTCACAGTCCATCGATGTCGTGTCAAGACGGAAGGATTCGACTACATGTACTCGGATGATCTAAAACGGCCTCTATTTGCTGTTTCGTGAAAATAATTGCGGTATGCGTTTCTATATTCGTTCCAGAATTTCCGCGTAGGCTCGACTTAAATTGCAAATCAAGTCGTACAGAATGCTTAAATTTGTAAATTCAGCATTCCCTGCTGAAATTGGATCCACTCATTTATCATAAAAGGGTAACCACACACAAAAGCAACTCATAATCAAACGTCCATAATGCCGATGCAATTTACTCAATTAGATAGACCTGAAGGCCTTAAAAAGCTCAACGGCTTCCTCACCTCCAGAAGCTACATTGACGGGTACTCTTTGTCGGATACTGATCTGACAGTCTACAAGCAAATTGCTTCATGCCCTGAGCCATCGACCTATCCAAACGTGTACCGCTGGTACGTTCACATCGCTTCAAAGTGCGGAATCCGTACTCTGTGGAGCGGTTCTGCTTCCAAAAAGACCGAAGAAAAGGAAGAAGACGATGATCTCTTTGGCGACGACGACGATGATGATGAAGCCGCTGAAGCTGCGAAGAAACGCGCTGAAACCGCAAAAAATGCCAAAGCAAAAGAAAAAAAGAAAGTAGTGGAACGATCTCAAGTTGTCTGCGAAGTGAAGCCGTGGGAACAAGAAACCAATTTGGAAGAATTGGCGATCAAAATCAAAGCGACCAAAAAAGAAGGCCTCACGTGGGGTGAAGGACACAAATTGGTAGATGTTGCATTCGGAATCAAAAAATTACTTGTTCAATGTGTGATTTTGGACGATTTGGTCTCTTTGGAAGATATCACAGATATCATTGAGCAGTTTGAAGACTATGTACAAAGTGTCGACATTGCTTCGATGAATAAAATCTGAGGCTCCACGTGCCATCAAACAGTCGTTATGCTTGAGAATCCATTTTGGTTTCGCTATAATTCGGATAAAAATATAGGAACTCAGCGTGGGTATGCTCACATATCCGCTACAGATTGCTTGTACGAGTCTGCAGACTTTGCTGTTGTCGCATTACTTTTCAGCAATACAGTTTCCTCCCATCCTGTGCCCCGAACAACTCCATCCCATCGATATCCGGGCTTGATTCCAAAGCGATTCGATGGTGCAGGAGGACCAGCATACCGGCGCTTGTTGTGTTTCTTCTTGTGCTTGGAATGTTTTGTAAGCGGATCCTTGTCAAACGTCTTGGAATTGATCGGATCGAAATCACGAATTTGATTCTTTCGCGCGGCTTCCAGCTCCGGGTCATCCTGATACCGTGCAAATGGCTCGGAACTGATTTCCTGGAGTCTCTGTTGCTGCGACTTTTTCATTTCCTTTTGTACTTTACCGGTTCCCCACTCGTACTCTTCGTGTGCTTGACGTTTTTCTTGAGTCTCTTTCTCTTCTTTCTGACGCATGAGCTCATTCAGCATGTTCAATTTTCGACCTTTTTTGTCACGATAAATCGTTTCAGCTCGTCCGCTGCTGGCAAGTGCCAAATTTGATAATTCGTTACGACGTTTATGTCGTTCTTGATCTTCTTTAAATGCTTCTGCTGTGTACAGCCCGCCAGACGGTTTGGCTTCTGATGAGCTTTTGGAAATATGTGATTGCGAGCAAGTCGTTCTCTCTACTCGTGCACCTGAGGTCTCAGCCGTGTTTTTGTCCATTCTTTCCTTCTTGTCTGCTTCTTTATCGTCACATTTGGAAGACAGCCGATTGTGACGAGCACTTTGGGTCTTTGACACATTTCGTCGTCTCACAGGCGACAAATCATCATTTTCAGACAATTTCTGACTCTTCCTCGGTGGACTTGCATCTGAATCGCTATTTTCTTTTGTATCGATCTTTGGAGAGAAAGATCTCTTCGACAGGAATTCCGCTTCTTTTTGTATGATTTTCGGCACAGAATGTTGCTCGTACGCATAGGAATCGGAATGTATATGTGAAGGATTCGTTTGAGTATGCTCCACAACAAGCGGTTCTTCTTCTACAGAGTTTGTGGTTAACGCACAGCATTAATAGATAAGAGCTTGGTACCTTCCATTGTATGCTCCCAATTTTGCTCGACGATTTCTGGTGCAAGGGACGCTTCATCTTGCGCGTTTTCATCTATAATACAAAGACTATCGTTTTTTCTACCCTTTTCTTTCTTCCTGTTCTTCTTCCACGTCATCTTGTCGGATGAACTTGACATATATCGCTGGAGATAATCGAGCTTCGAGGTCATTTTTGCGATGGTTTCCTATTCTACCACTTAACGCATAAGATCGAATATATAACCGCTAAATAGTTGATAACATGCTGGCGGCGTTTCGTCGGCGTTCATGCAACCTTTTGTTCCAATTTGCGATAGAAATTACGTCATAATTACAGCGTTTCTACTAGAGCAAAGTCACTAACACGTTTATGCTCCATCCATGGCTCCCAAAAAAGCAAAAACCAAAGCCAAAACCAAAAGCAAGCGTGCAACAGCCAGCGCTTCCATTCTGGGTGCACAAGACACCGCAGATCGACTCGCATTGATCGAACAAGCAAAGGAGATGAGACTTCTAATCAAATCAGAGGAATCAGCATTCAATGATTTCCAACAACAACGCGAACGGATCAATTATTTTTGGATTGTCGAGCGAAAAAACTTGGAAGAACGAACAGCTCAATTACGAAATAAAGAGCGAGAACGACAAGAAATGGAAGAGAAATATCAATTTGAAATCAAAGTAACCATTTGATCCAATTCACTCGCTTTATCATCTGATTCCGCCTCAGAATTATGAACAGCGCATAAAGCATTTGCTACACGAGCAGCATCAAGAGATCAATGAAATGAAGCAAGGTATTGGTGTCTCCGCGTCTGCTGGGAATGTGAATCACTCATAAACTGTTTCTGACGATTAGAAGGAGAGCTATCGCTTCAGACCACGCAAGACGCTCATCGCGATACCAAACATGAGATAAAATCAGACAATCGACAGCTTCAAGCAGAAGGGAATATGTCCGATATAGCGCATTATCAATACATGAAATCCCTCAAGCACGAACAAGATGAAAAGCTCAGTAATTTGCGACACCAATACGAGCGATACGCGAAAGACATTCAGCAAAAGTATGAGCGAAAACGAAAAGTACGTCGACTGCTTCAACTTCGCCGAGTCTAATACTTCCAATCAGGTCGTACGAGATCGCCTGGAGGCTCAGCGGAAAGCAGACACGCAGCAAATCGAAGAGCGTAAGAATCTTCACATTGGACACTTGATGTCGGCGCACGAGAAAGCATTTCGGGAAATCAAAAATTATTATAACGATATCACGCACAGCAATTTGGATCTCATCAAATCGCTGAAAGAACAAGTCGCCGATCTGAAGAAGAAAGAAGCTCAAGATGAGAAACTCATGTTTGAGGTCTCACAGGAGAACAAACGGATGTCAGAGCCATTGAAACGAGCGCTACAGGACGTCGAAGCATTACGCAAACGCTTCCAACAATATCAATGCGATAAAAGCGTCTTGCGAGATACAAAAGCTGAATTGCTGGTGCTTGAAGAGCAATTTGCAACGTGTTCGTGGGAGCATGAGGTCTTGACACAGCGATTGCTCCAAGTTGGGAAAGAGTACCAAGATCTCAACAACGCTTTGCAGAATACCATTTACGAAGTGCAGCGGAAAAACGGATTCAAAAATTTGATGCTGGAAAAGCAAATGTCTGCGTTGCGGCACACGTTAGATCATAAGAGCGCGGAGATGCATGAGCTTTTGATGCATGCGAAACTTGATCCAGTGATTGTAGATCGCAAAGGCCAGCTAGATAACGTGATTCAGAACAAGCAGCAAACCAGATATGAGCTCGAGCAATATTCAACCAGGATTTCAGCGATGCAAAAGGCCTTGAGACAAACAGTGCAATCTAAGCTGAGCGAGTATGGCTTGACGTTAGATGAGCTTGGGTATGATATACAAGCGGCTACAAAGAAAAGTGAGATTGACCATCGAGCGTCAATTTCTCAAAGTACACTTGAACGATCCCATCATGAAGATTGACTTTTGTATCAGATTTCTGCAATTATTTATCTGCTGGTTCTGTCTTTCATCAATTCTGCCATGAGCTCCCCCAAACGAGCCGGTGAGCGTGTCACGGCTACTCCTGCTGCTTCCAGTGCTCTGAATTTTCCCTCAGCTGTTCCTTTTCCGCCAGACACAATGGCACCAGCATGACCCATCCGGCGTCCTGGTGGAGCTGTCATACCGGCAATGAAGCTAACAACAGGTTTGTTGCGATCTCCATACTGTTGTAACCAATCAGCGGCTTCTTCTTCTGCACTTCCACCAATCTCGCCAATCATTATGATTCCTTCCGTCTCCGGATCATTGGTGAACCGCTCCAAACAATCGATAAAGTTGGTTCCGTTGAATGGATCGCCACCGATTCCGATGACGGTGGACTGACCCAGGCCCGTGGAGGTCGTTTGTGCTACGGCTTCGTACGTCAGCGTTCCTGAGCGAGATACAATCCCGATTTTGCCCTTTTGGTGAATGTATCCAGGCATAATTCCCATTTTGCATTCGCCGGGTTTGATAATTCCAGGACAATTGGGGCCAATTAGACGCGTTACCTTTTGCTGTCGTAAGTGCCACTTGACTCTGACCATATCTTGTTGTGGAATCCCCTCTGTGATCGCAACGATCAGTGGAATTTCCGCTTCGATCGCATCGATAATTGCTTGCGCGCAAAATGGTGGAGGTACATAAATTACGGATGCGTCCGCGTTGGTTGCACGTTTAGCCTATTATTGTGTGGTCACATAGATGATCGAAGAGTGCATGTAGAATGTACCTCGGAAACAGTGTTGAATACAGGAAGACCAAGATGCGTACTTCCTCCCTTTTTGGGAGTCACCCCGCCGACCATTTTTGTTCCATATGAAATGGCTTGCTCCGAGTGAAATGTACCCTTTCATAAATGTTATAGTTTTACATAATCAATCAAATTCAAGCTAATTAGACGTACTTGCTTTCCGGTAAAGCCTTGACAAATCACTTTAGTTTCTTTGTTGATCCATACTTTTGCCGAAGTTGACATTGAGCGACCGGCACGAGCCTCGAGGGCACATACTAATGGTCTGACATCCTTCCATCCAAACATGCTCGCTGTTCAGCAATATTGATATCTTAATCGGATAACATGACATATAACAAGGTATGGTTGCTATCACTACTTTGCTTACACCTACAATTACGTTAACCACACCAAGTAAGGCAAAGTGAAGTTGCTTCGCGGAATGAATGCTCAACATAGCAAGTCCATTACCGCGGTATATTTGCACGAGCCTCTGCAAATCTAACGATTCAGCTTCCGCAAAATGTTTTCTTCTCCCTTATATTCCATACACATTTTATGAATGATCTGCACGTGGCCTTCTGTGCGCTCAAGCTCTGCTTGGAGGTTTCCCAGTATCAATTTCTCCGCTTTGATTGTATCGCGTTGATAAAACTTTGCACGTGCTTGTATCAAATCATCCACAAGTTGTGCGACTTTCTGTCTTGTGCTCTTTTCGGAGCTAAAAAACCATTGCGCACTGCTTCGATCCGGCTGATTCAGTGCCATCGAGTCTGCTTTTTGCGGCACATTTTCAAGCAGACCATCATTCTTCAGAACATTCGCATACTCCTGAACCAATTTCCAGTCAGGACGGGGGGTATGACACACTGTCGGTGCTTTCATTTGTTCTTCTAATCGCTTTATCTCCGCCTCTGTATCGGCGATTTCCGAGTTGTATGTTCGAATACTTTCATAATGGTCGAATAGCGTTTCTGTACGACTTTGAAGAACGGGTTTCAACGCTGCAATTGAGTTTTTGAGCGTCTCATTGGAAAATTCAGTAGCGGAAATCAAAGCTGTCAAGTGGTTGTGTTCAGCATTTGTATTGGGATCAAAATATTGGGTTTCTTCAGTAGTTTCGTCGGATAGAGGAGCCCGGGCGTCCTTCATGACAATTAAGGAGATCTGTCTCTCCAGATCGCTTTCAAGTTCATCGAATCGAACAATGGAGCGTTCAAGCTCTTCACACGCCCAATTTCGGAGATCTTTCCGACGTTGAAGCGTTGGGTTGGTCTTGGACTCGAGTCTGGCTGCCTTAAGCTCTAGCGCTTTCTCCAAGCTGCGGATTTGGTCGGATAAGAATTGAGACTGCTGAATGGTCTCGGCTAATTGGATTTCGGAAGCATTCAGTTCTGTTTGGGTTTGCTTGTAGCGTTTCTGCATGCCAGTGAGTAGCTGCTGGTACGATATTCGACTTGTTGGGATGGGAGTCACCTTGGAATTGTAATTGACAACGCCGATATCTTTCCAGCAGGCAGTTTCAAGACCCTGAAGGAGAGCTTGTTTTGAGTATGCAGTGTCTATTGTATCGGGAAGTAGCTTTGCAAGAAGGGCCATCGCCTCATCGACAGATGTCAGAGTCGACGATTCCATTTCGACACTTAAAACTTGTTGCATCACAGAACCTGAAGCAAATGAAGTCGAAGTCGAAGTCGGAAAACTAGGAAAATATTCCATTCCCGTAGGAAGTAGCTTCTTGAGAGTGCTAAAATTAGCATTGATCATATGAGCATTAATCATGTCGGCGAGATCAAGCATCGTCCAGGGCGTTTAGCCTTCGCGTTTTTCGAGTCGCGATGCCTTGGTCTAGACGTTTTTTGCGGGCTTTAAATTGAACGGGTCCGTTCTCCTCAACAGACTCGATGAGTTGACGATCTTCCATGCTCGTGAGCGGCTTCGTTGAGTCTTGAAGATTGATTCCTTTGTATATATGCTGCTCCTTGAAAACAAATCCTGCCAGAACTTCACTCTCACATGTGGAAAAATGATTGGAAGCGTCCAGCGGCGTAACAAGCTCTTCTTCAGCATCGACGATGTGATTCTCATCAGCAGATTCAGGCACTTTGGAGTCCAGAATTTCTCGCACCAGCACAGTATTCCACTCTCCCATTCCAGTGGAGCCATCCACAGGCCCATGATACTCATTTGTGTCGATTCTATCGCCATTTCTCGTCTTTCGAATCATTTCTTCTGCTTCCTCCAATGTTGTTCCCGATGGTAGAAGAATACGCAATCGATCAGCTTTCACTTCTTTCTCTGTTATTGGTTTTGATTCAGATGGATCCATATACGTTATTTGATAGTGACGAAGCGACACTGAAGTGTTTGGAACACTACGTCTCACTGCTGCGTCCACCAGCCCATCACGCCACTCTTCGAGGCTTTCGACCCAAATTTGACACGCACTCTGTGCGACAAGCTGGCCTTCATGATATTTTGCATCCAAAAACACTTGGTCACGAACACTGTACACTCCAAGATCATCAGCGTTTCCCTCATCCACGGCTTCAATTTCCTTGGGAACAACGGCTGGATATAGAGGCCACGATGAAGTACCATCAGAGCATGTTTTAGTCTTTGGGCGTCTGAAAAAGGGCCTTGATGTTGAGTTCTTATCGCTGGAACATGGAGTCGACTTCGCCTTCATGTCTTCCGCAAAGCGCGCATGAGCGGCCTATGAGGAGGGAATCAGATTGTGTGATTAAGTGTATGATACGTTACTCTTTCTATTTCATCCAACTGCTTCTTAAGGTCTTTTTCATCTCTTTCAGATCTCACTTTGGCTTGTCGTTTTGTTTTAAGCTTTTCCTGCACGCGATCTAAATGTCGTCGACTTTTCTCATGATGCCGAATGCTCTACACGATTGCAAAAAAAAGAGGTGAGGGATATCAATGTGGGTGTCCGATGAGATATTTGCTTACGATCGTATCGCCTTGCAGCCAAATATCGCAAAACTTGCAAAAATGGCGCTCATTTGATTTCCAATACTCCGTCATAAAGCCGTTTATATAAATGTAGCAGGACTATCATATAACACAGGATATAACCATAAATAATCAATTCATTTCTGAATTGAAATCCCACCACAAATTTGGTTGGTGGATACTATCGCATCGATTCCGATCGACTTTTTACCTTCATTCCAAGGAAAAAATGAGCTCAAAACGAGGCAAGTGCACGTTCTCGCATATCCACACTTATGCAGCACTAATCTATATATGTAGGACGTGGTGGTGCTTCTGGCAACAAACTTCGCATGGCTTTGGGTCTCCCTGTGGCCGCAGTTGCCAATTGCGCCGATAACAGCGGAGCAAGAAATCTATACATAATTGCGGTCTGTGGAATCAAAGGACGTTTGAATCGTTTACCAGCGGCTGGCGTCGGCGATATGGTTCTCGCGACAGTCAAAAAAGGAAAACCGGATTTACGTAAAAAAGTGATGCCCGCAGTTATCATTCGTCAGCGCAAAAGTTGGCGTCGTAGAGACGGAGTATTTCTCTACTTTGAAGACAACGCTGGTGTCATTGTGAATGCAAAAGGGGAGATGAAAGGCTCTGCTATCACGGGTCCAGTCGGAAAGGAATGCGCGGATCTCTGGCCGCGTATCGCATCCAACGCAGGATCCATTGTGTAAGATGTCGCTAGTAGCTCACGCAATTCTATTGGGATGAAAATGCAAATAAAGATCAAGGTACCACCTTCGTGCTAGGGCTTTTTTTTCTTGCTCTTCTTCTTGGGTTTGGACGCAAGCTCTTCACGTATTCGACGACGCTCATCCTCAAGCTTTGTCTCCTCGCGAATCTCTTTCTTTAGCTGCTTTACCAAATTGTTGCATTCTTCCACCAAATTGGGACAAATTGACTCACATAAGCTCGCATGGTTCTACAATGTCGCAATTAGCCACATGGAATACACAATCGCAAGCTTACTAATGCGGTAGTCATTCTGTGAGCCCGTGCTTCCAAAGCCTCTAGTAGCGTGTCCACTTGGCTGTTGTCTGGGAATTCGTATTGTCCTTGTTCCGTCTTCCAAAATGCCTTCATGCTGTCTTCCAGAGCGATTTCAGCGTTCAAACGATCTCTTAATGCCACTGCTTTATCCAGTAAACTCGAAACCACTCCAAACGCTTGACATTCTTCAACACTTGCTTCCAGTCGCTTGAGGAACTTTTGTATGTGCAAATTCGAACGTGTGAGGCTCGAGCACAAGTGGTAGCAACCCGACAGAGTGCATTCCGCTTCGGCGCATCGAATCAGCTGAGCTGTGAATTCGAGCATTTTGGAGTCTACGTTAGCGATTTTCGCACGCGTAAAAGACTGCTCTAAAGCTTTGGTCTTTGAACGAGTTTCCAGAGGCCGGCACTTTAAAAGCGATTGGATCGCGTCTTGTAGATGAATATGAGCGTTCAATTGACAATAAACAGTACGTCCAAGCTCCAGTAATGTGTGATCCATTGCTATGTGCCCCTGTGCGATCTCAATGGAAGTGAATAAGACCTCAGCGTCACTCTGACTCAGTGTCAAAGCTTCCAATATCTCTGTATCCGACAGCCACTTTGTGTCTTTTGCCTCGACTTGTATTTCGAGAGAATTGGAAAGGTCCAAACCCATTTGCTCGGCACTTTGTGCGTCCGTAATGCTCTGAGGATGCAAGCGCTCAACAGACTGCCTTATAAGCTCAGTCTTTTGTTTCAGAATGGTATTCAATTCGTCTCCAGTTCTGTGTAGTTCGATGGTGCATTCTTCGCAGTAACGCACGGATCGAGTGAGGGAAGTCTCTATCGATAGAACTGCCACATTTATAGCGCTGGAGCAAGGTGTCGACCCACAAAAGACGTTGTGGCATTGCTGACATAAACTAGGTCTTCTGCTCCTTGTGAATGGCTCCTTACATACCTTACAGCTTGTTTGAGAGAGGAATCGAGCCAAAATACGACGGCAAGCGTCCGTGATACATAAATCCAATGGGTAGTTCCCGTAGTCATTTTTAGAATTCGCTTTTACAGAGTGCGCTAAAAGGCTTTGTACGATCGTATACTTCCCAGCACAGCAAGCCAAATGTAGACAGCTGTTTCCTACTGTGTCTTTTGCTTCGGGGTCGTACCCGTGGCGTAAAAGTAGGAGCATTATGTCTTCATGTCCTCGATAGCAACACCAATGCAAAGGCGTGGTGCAGCTCTCGAGAATTCCGTTTTCGTGGTCGGATGAAGTTGAGATCTCTGCGGGCAATACATCCGAATCTATAGAGTCGTTTGGTGCCTTGATGTACATTTTGTCTGCTCCTATTTCCAAAAGATACTTGACAATCTACAAAAACGCCTGCAGCCATTATACGTCAAAATCGATGGAAGAAAAGGAACCTTGAAGTCTCCGTTGTATGCCGCCAAAGAGATTGACGTCCAGTTGCTGGATGTAACGAATCCAGCGCTATATCCTTGCTTCTCGATGAGTATTCTGATCCGATCCAGATCATGCTTATTGCAGGCCTCGAACAATTCTAGACCTTGTTGGTGCTCTTTTGGAAATGCTTCAGAGTGCAATATGGGCCTTGTAAGCAGCTTTATTGGATGGATTTCATCTGAAGAGTTTGTGGATGCTTCCAGACCCTCAGGCTCTTCTGTAAGCGAAAGCTTTTCCTGCGTCATCTTCGTGTCCTTTCAAGATCGTCACACGAACCTAGTTCATATCCACCGTACATAAGCTACGTTCGGGTACCTTGAAATGGTATGAAGTAAAGCGCTTTGCTCCATAACTAACTACTGAAATGCTGCTTGTCTAGGCGAATCAAGCGGCTAAAAAGGCAAAACGAACAAGCGCATCTCTTCGGGAATCACTAATAAAGTTTATTCTCCCGGTCAACGTACGTATAATCACTGAAAACGGTATTTAATTCACGCAACTAACTCCCATCCACTGCATAGTTGTTCCATTTTGCCGTACGCTTCCTCTGGTTTTTCAATGATGTCACCCGATGGACCATATTTGGGTCGACATTCCTCGGCGGAATGCTTTATTTGAGTCATTCTTGGGTTGTTGCTGCAGCCGAAGAAGGGACCAAAAGTGAATACGCAATGGACATTCTGATACTTACGCTAGTCGTACAAGCCGGAGTCACGTTCTCCGCGTATTTCTGGCTGATATATCTCGCGGTACGATGAAATTCTTACTATTCACCAAAGTAAACGCATTTCTGCCAGATTCCAGCGTTTGTATGTTATCATCTCGGCCGAATGGTTCTCAATTATGTCTTCCAACCGAATGAAAAGGAACAAGAAGATAGCGCCAAAGCAGCGAAAAAACAGGCAAAAGCAGAAAAGAAAGCTTCAAAATATCGATATGCACGACGATAGATGCATTCTTTCGTCATTATACGAACCAATAAAAGCTACTTCCATGGAGGTCGAACTTTGTATCTTCTCTTCCCTTTGTGCTTATCGGAGGCATTCATTTTCACATGAACTGCGTCATCACGACATTGTTTTCGAGCGGAGTTTTTCTCGCTGGAAAGAGAGGCTCGCTCCAATAGCATATCGAACGTCATTTTTGAATACGGCAAACTTTTTGGCGAGTCTGGATCATCGCATGTGTGTCGAGCTATCTTGTACAAAAGCTCATCTGGTAAGCGGTGCAAGATCTACAGAATAAGGCTTTGAGCGAAGGCAATAAAGCAAACACGACCGACCTGAAAAGCGACCGAAAGTAACAGATCGGCACGGAGTGGTGGAGCGTATCGAACACTGAGAATCTTCATCAAATCGGTGTCCCTATTGTCCAATAAAACTTATAATATCCACCAGCCACAAAATCGTCAAAACCTTTGTAACAGTTGTTCTCGTAAAAGTAAAGCGTGTGACACAGCAAGCAGAACCACGAAATGGACACCAATGGCAAAGAGCTGTATAAGGACATCAGAATCCGATTTCCAAAAAAAAACACGTACGGTGTCCCAGACACGAAGAAGTTGCTTCAATGGCGGCATGCATGCAAACAAGCTCAAAATCATAGGAAGTGCGTAAATTCTAGCGGTAATGCCTTTGGCGTGTAAATGTTCAAACAATTCTGGGTCCAACTAACACCACACAACATCAAAATTGCACTTCATCGATTGTAATTACGTACGATTTCGAGACATTGATCCATCAAAGCGCATCCAGCTTCAACCCCTTTCAATTGTGGAGCCATATAACGAGGACAGTGTCGGGTAAGGAGCTGAGAAAACGAGTAATACGCGTCGCACTCTGGCATCACATACAGAAATGGACCACACAAAATGTTCATTCCTTGAACGTAAATGAAGAGTGAAGGTTCACGTTGAAAATCAGCGGGAAACAGGCTCAAAAATTGAAAAGGATATATATCGAACACGTGAAGTCTCTCTGTCGTCGTCTTCTTTCGCTTTGGACGACTTTGCACGTTCCTACGCGACAATTCTGATCGGACAAAGCTTTCCTTATTCGAGATCGTACCAAATGCTGAGTGATAAAGGCGTTCAGGAGCGTTGCCAAATGCGCTTCGGGTACTTTTTCGGCAAACGCTTCATCTCCACGAAAGGTTCTTGCTCAATGAATCAATTGGAAGCTTTCAAAATATATGAAATAAAGTATGAGTACCGAAAAGTATCGTTTCGAATATCTGCGTCAAAGAATGAAGGTCCTTGCTGCACAATTTCTGTGTATTTTGACACATTAATCATGGATGGAGTGACACCCAAAAGCGCTTTCCACACGCGCCCACGCAAAGAACACGTTTGCTGTGAGCTTTTGTGGTCGAAATCACACTCAGGGATACCATAAACAATCGTGAGACGCTGTAGCTCTCGCCTGCGATCGTATTCGGACTCTATCGGATTACCCTGCTCATCTGCAGAACAACCCACAAAGTTTGATTATTATTGCCGTTTGAAAAGGTACCAGTGAGTACTGTGTCGTCTAATACAGCAAAAAATCGATGGTACAATTGCTGTACTTTCGGTGAGTGATGTGTTGTGCTCTGTATCAGCTTATTGGCGGTACCTGAGCGTCGAGCAAACTTGAATCGGATTCCATGGCAATCATCTCATGCACATGAATGACAATGTGGTTCACACAAAACACGTACGATATGACAAAATAGTGTCGTGTTTATATATACGGGATTCAACATAGAATTACAACATGCACAAACGCCAACGTCAAGGTTTCGAAATGTAGTTTACGCTCTAACTTTTCCATTCTTTCGAAAGTTTTGCAAATGACTTCGTTTGAGACGACTATTATTAATTGCAGTATTGGATTTTGTGGATATCGTCGAATATGAAAGCATTGTTGGAAATCGCGATTTAGTCGTATTGCTTCCGACAAAACTTTTTGCTTTCCGTACGATGGAATCAGTATATGTCGTGACAGAGGAGTCTTCTGACTTTGCTTGCATTCGTTGCATTTGGTTGAGCGATTGTACGCGAGCTATCGGCGCGGTAGCAGAAGTCGATTCCTTATCATTTATTTGTTTGATAGAAACCTTCTTTGGAGTGGATGTGTGTTCACATAGAAATGTAAGTAAAATTGCTCGTTGAGATTGCATGACCTTAAGCTTTTGGTCTAAATCTTGAATCTATCAACAAACACTTAGTAAGACGTATGGATGAAGGCACGATTCTTGTACGCACTTTGGTCGTGAATTGTCGTCTCATAGCTTCTTTCTGCTCTAAACGCTGATTGTACGCATGATTTTCTTGCAAGCTAGTGTGAATCTCTTGAAGTAAACGCTCCTTTTCGGCTTTTAAGGCGGCAAGCGTTGGCCGTTGTTTATTAGACGCCATCGGTATTCACCGGGCGAATGCACAATGGAGAGGCGGTAACAAACTTTGTAATCGTAGAGGGCAAAAAGTGAAGAATATATAGAGTTTCCTGAATCACAGCGTTTCTACTCAACCTTTGATACTGTATAGAATTAGGTAACATCGGACACGTCGAAAATGTGCTGTAGAGAATTCTCGAAAATATGTCAGACGTGCGTAGTATCCTTTCCACAATCAGCCGACTCTCTGATCAGCTGACCAGTGGGAATAAACGACAATCCCCGTCTGTAGGGGTTGAAAAAAGCTGTTCAAGCTTAATTGACGGGATAAGATGCATTAAGTCTTTGGTAATCAGATTTTTTCATTCAATTTTGTTACTTAATGATCTGCTATAGATGATACATTCTGAGAGATTATACCGTCGACGACTTCGATTGCTACTATTTAAATGAGCGGAGCTGCCCGATTTGTTCGTTATTATCTCGATCGTGAGCCAATTGTGGTGCTATCCTTTGCGATTGGTGCGGTGGCATTAGCACTTCCGGTCGTTGTGGTTCCTGTACGACGCTCTTTGGGGTACCCAACGTATCAGTACGACGGTCCTAACGTGGACGATTATGTGCAAAAACAGCGAGAGAAAAATGCACACAGAAAGTCGTATCAGAGCTAAAAAGCGATTATGTAAGTGCTTCTCGTATCCATAATTGCTAATTAATAATCTGAGCATTCCAATCGAAAGGAATTGGAGAATTAGAAGCGAATTGGTAACAATGACAAATTCGTTCAAATTATTCGCACTGTGAAACTTTATTTCGCATGCTGAACACTCTTTTCAATCGTTCGGATCGATGACGCCAACTTATTGACTGTCTCCGTGTACTCTGCTGCTGGATCTGAGTCATGCACAATGCCTCCGCCAGCTTGACAATATAATGAGCGATCTTTGACAACGATTGTACGGATGGCGATGGCTGTATCCAAGCAACCCGTAAAGCTTATGTACCCGACAGAACCCGAGTACAGTCCTCTTCGTTCTTTTTCCAATGAGCAAATGAGTTCCATTGCTTTCACTTTTGGAGCACCTGACAATGTCCCTGCTGGAAATAGCGCACGATATGCGTCATACAGTGTCTTGTCTTCACGGAGGACACCCTTCACGACAGAAACAATATGCATCACGTGCGAGTATTGTTCTACTTGCATCATTGATTCCACAAACACAGATCCCGGCTTTGCGACCCGCCCGATATCATTTCTCCCGAGATCGACCAACATGATGTGCTCTGCACGCTCCTTCTCATCTGCGAGGAGCTCTTGAGCCAGAATGGCATCTTCTGCTTTAGTGGCACCACGATGTTTAGTTCCTGCTATTGGATGCGTCTCAATAATCCCCTGATGGTCCACTTTGACAAGCATCTCAGGAGATGCACCTACAACTTGGAACTCAGACCCAAACTCCATATAGAACATATATGGAGACGGATTCAGTGAACGCATCTCGCGATACAAATCGAAAGATGTCACGTTTTCTGGCATATCGATTCGAAGGCGCTGAGAAGGAACCGCTTGAAATATATCGCCATCGACAATATGACGCTTGAGCTTTTTCACAATGCTCATGTATCCCTCCCGACCCATATTGGAGCAAGACTCAATATCGATATCAATCCTCTCATTCACGCTTTCAAATGACTTTCGATGTGCCCGTGCTAGCGGTTGTGTGACCAACTCCCGGATGCTTTCGATCTTCTCCTGAGCTTGTGCATAAGCCTGAGGTAAATCACCAGTATCCAGCTGGCAATGACTCACAATCTTCAACGAGTGAAGCACGTGATCAAACACCACAGTCGTATCAAAAAGCATGAAAATACTTTCAGGAATGCCCAGAACATCTTCCTGAGCAGCAATCAATGGAGCCAATCTCGGTTCAAAGTGGCGTAATGTGTCAAAGGCGCAGTATCCAACAGCTCCGCCTGCCATTGGAAGCGTCAGTTCTGGCAGTTGTATGGTCCGATACGACTGCATTTCCTTCTCCAAACGATCGAGCGGGTTCCCCTGATACTCACAATTCGGACCTGAGATCAGCATACGCAGCGGATTCGCACCAAGGAACGAATAACGTGCGATTTTATCTCCAGGTGCAATGGATTCGAACAGGAAAGAGTACTTGGAGAGCTTTTGCAGTCGCAAGTAGATGCTTACTGGTGTATCCAAATCAGCAGTCACGTCCAAATACACTGGAACCAAGTTCTTATGCTCATTTTCTGATTCGCTACAGAGCCGCTGAATGCGTTCGAAAGTCGGTTCCATTTCAACTGAATGGATATAAAAATGTCGTTAGTATGTTGTACGTAATACAGTCGTACGAGCAACATTGACACGCATTCAGCGGCGCCAACGCGCTCATTGTACGCGTACAATGCCGCCGTTTATCTTCGCTGTCTCGTCACTGACGTTCAAAAAACTTCGTATTTGCATGCAATTAGTGTTGCTACAAGCTACAGCACTACGCGTGCGCTGAATCACACTCTTATCAATGCATTTGACTAAGCTCTTCAATTCGCGCTGTAAGGGTTTCCAGCGCCATTTTACCTTCCAATTGCTCGCGATTCAGCTCATCTACCACTTGCTTCATTTCCTCTTTATTCAGATCAAGAAAACTCTCAATCAGATCGCCGTCAATGAAATTATGCGCTTCGACTGAACTTCTTCGATTCTCAAATGTTCGCCATTCCGAGTGGGAGAAACCACCAACGCCTTTTATGATCTGATTCAATGCACTTTGTACTCGCATCAGGAAATCGTACTGTTCTTTCGAAATCGGCAAAATCACTCCAATCATTCCGCTAACAGTTCCAAAAAGCATCGAGCGCTGGACAGATAATAGCGATACACTTTCGGATCGATCATCAGACATCATTCCTGGAACTTCACCGCTCACTGACATATTGTGCTGCATGACAAGCGAACCATATCGGAATCGATTGACAAATTCTCCAAGATGATACTCTCCAATAGTTTCTAATCGCCCGCGTTCCTCGTCCGAAGCTGCTCCGCTGTTTCGTTGCACAGTGAAGAGATTGAAATCTGTCTCACTTCCAACATAGTTGTCATCATCAATGATACCGACAGCTGTCATCCAGTTTGAATTCAAATCACGAGCAATCTCTTCGATACTTCCATCCAATTGTTTGTGATTGAGAAGTGATATCGACTTCATCAGATCACCAACGACTATGAAATCGCCACGTGATTCCATATACAAAACAAGTGTGTGGCCATGATGACCGCATTCTGAGACTAATTCTTCCCCGTTCTCTTCACTCTCACTCCATTTGAACAAATACACTTTGCTATTGATTCCAGCGAGCAATTTGCCATTGAACGCATTCAAACAGTACACAGAGCCTTTGACTTCTTTCTCAGTAACTAAATGAAGACGTCGTTCTCCGTGGATTCCGCTTACTGTGAACACCAGTATACGTCCTTGATGCGGCTCAGCCTCTTCTTCATGTACGAATGCAGTCCCAACAACGAAATAGGTCCCATTAGAAGAGTCTCCCGTAAAGGTACAAGTGATTATGGAACATGGAGATTCAAAAGGATCAAGACGGAACGACTTTAAGCATTCAAAAGTCTGATCATCAAACAGCCGAATGTAACCTTGTTCGACCTCGTCACCACCGTCGTCCTTGGAAAGTTTTACAGTGGCAACACCAAGTGTTCGAGATCGGGAGTCATGTGCAATTCTTCGGGCCCATTCATTGAGACGAAATGATTGTATGTGCAGTTTCTGTATATCATCTACCGTCCCGATGGTCAATTCACTTGCAGAAGCTAAAGCCAAACACTCTGGGAATACTTCGGAGTGGAATGTGCTCATAACAGCGACTTCTTTGGCATTCACGTTGGAATATAAAAGCTTTTTCTTATTGTAATAAATCACTGTTGGCCGATCACACGATGCAAACACATGCAATTTGTCTTTTGACCAAAATGCCGATAATGAAATCGGTTGTGTGCCGAGAGAAACTCTCTTTCGTTCCGATAAAGTTCCGAGCGTTCGATCCAATTGACATGTGACAAGGCTTCCGTCTCCAAGTCCGACGAGAAGGTAGCTGCTATCTTCAAACAAAGCACACAGAACCGAACGCGGTAAAAGATCTTTGTCGAAAGTCTCTTTGCTCAGCTCTTCCAAAGAAGGCAACGATAACATGCACACAGATGAACTGGTCCATAATCCAATAGCACATAGTATTGTACTCAATGCATGTGCATCTCGTGATACAATCGAGTCATCCATCGACTCGTCCATTGCTTGAGACGACTTTGTGAATGCTAAAGGATTGCTTTCGTTCAAACATGGAGATAAATCGATGCATGCGATCTCAAATTCCATCTGTTTTCGTGTTTTTTCCATCAATTGATTGTCCACTATTTCCAAATAAATCAATAATTTGGACGAAGTTGCGAGCAGAATCTGTGTGGGATTCGCGGACGCCACTGTAATGCGCGTAGATGGCGGCGGATACCATTGACTACAGACATTTGACGTGTTCGCATCGATTATTCGTACTTCTGTCTCAGTTACTTGCAGCCACCCATAGCCATAGACATTCCGGCAATATAATGTTTTGACATTCAGAAATGCTTCCATCTCGACTTCTTCCATCTCGTCCGTATCACCAATTGTCATAATTCGAACTTCGCTCAAGTAACTCTGAACCAGATACTTGTCATATTCGCTGACGAGTGATTCCCGTAGAGCCCACATTCCTTTAATTCCGGGAAGCTCTGCAGATGCTTGTTCGTTTATACCGATTCCATTCCGGATCACGCGAAGTGATCCATCTTTGTCTGCTCCACTGCATGTGACAATTTGACCTTGACCTTGCCGATCCAAATCCATCACACAAAAGTCGATGATAGGACCAATGTTCACATACGAATCCAAGATCTCAATATAAGATCCCGTCTCGTCTCGTTTCGAGTTCAATTTGATCAGCTGGGAGTCTCCAAATGTGCTACCAACAAACACGACGCCGTTGTCCAAGTACGATAAACAAGAAGCGATACTTGTTTGGCCCAGTACTTCCAAATACACATCCAGGACCTCTTTTCCTTCCGTCTGTAAAGCCACCACATACAGCGATCCATATTGATCTGCTAGCAGGAATCGAGATCCATCATCACCCACAGCTCCATACACTTGTATCATTGTATTTTGCATCGGAATAGCGTGAAAGTTTGTCCCATTGTGATACACAATTGTCTGATTCGATATGATAAGAACTCCACCGTACGGCATGGGCACTGGTATCAAAAGATTTGCTCCAGCATCCACATTAGACTGACTCCATGGTCCTTCGGCGAAATCCTTCTCTTTTAATAGGATAAAATACGTCTTCACATGTCGTGCGCCTTTGAAACCTTCGTACAACACACAAATTGTCGGCTTATTGTACCCATACAAAAATTTGATGTCGAGGATGCGTAATTCATCCAATCGAATGTTGAATTTGGATGCCATGAATTGACTTTTGGAATGAAGGTCGATAGGAACTACCTTAAAGTATCCTTCATAAATATTCATCCCAATTAGTCGACCATCCGGATCGATATTTCCATTTGTCAGAATCTCACTACTGCGTCCTATTGTGTCGCGTAAGGTGCCATTCGCTTTTGTTATTATTTGTTGCAGTGTCGTATCGTACGCAAGAACACAGAATTGAAAGCGTTGTGTAGTTATAAATATCCAGTCTTGACTCTCTCCTGAAGGACGAAACTTTTCAAAGATGGCGATTCGACCATACGTTTTGATATCATGTTGCGGTTGCAAGCCCTCTACCGTGAGCAAATGCACTTCGAAATGCGTGCATTTCGCAATCAGTAGATTCAAATCTGTCGGTGAGGTAAAGTGAGCAGTAAAAGAGTGAGTCACGCTCGTCGATTTCTGCGCTGTCGCGACATAACTATAAACCATTTTCGACAAGAATCTCCGCCAGATAGCTCATAAAATATATCCCAATCAGCAATCGATCTACTTTTTTATATTTCGAAAAGGATAAATTATTACAGGTTCTGTCTAGCGATACGAAATGCCGTTTAGTTCTTCCACAATGTATCGAAAATCTACAAGTTTAGAGATGTGGTAGTGTGCGTGATAGCTATGAGGTTGAGTGTCTGTTTCCAAAAGCTGGCAGCAATGTGTCCCAGCCGACCTTGACGTACTTTATTAGATTGATCCAATGGATTAACGAAGAAACGAGTACCTGGCAGCGGACAATGCTGATGCACTTTGTGCAAGTACCTGCATATTCAGTTCAGCAATAGTATACGTAGATCCGATGTGACGTACTGCTACTTCGAAAGTCTCAATTTCCATGGCTTTACAAAGGCGAATGATTGGATCAGCTTTCGGTATCTGGGCCATGTCGTCACGAGGCATCACAGCATCGAATTCTTTCTGCAAATATATGATGAGATACAAATTGGACAATGAAGAATACGTACCTCGAACAGAAAGTAGTCACCGACATCGCTCTAGAATATCAGAGTCAACACAGCTTCAAGAAAGTAAGCTCAACGATCTCACAGATTGCGGTAGTTCCCTTGGCGGTATGATTCCTATCATCAGTCCTCTGGTGCTCACATAAGACTACAAACATCTGATTGGTGATTCAAAATCTCATCGACACAAAAGTTGTACCATAAAATCCTGCAAGCCGCATTTTGAGACCCACCCAGTAACGCCTTCGGTCGTCTTCTCATTAGAGCCTGTTGATTTCTTCTGTTTGAGCTTATTGATTTTGTCCAAATATTTCGCTCGTATAGAAGACTCCTCTTGCTTCTTGTTAGATTGACTTACAATCTCCACAATCTCTCTCTGGCGATTTTTATTCACCGGAGGGATATCTCCGCCAGTGATTTTGCGCAACACTGCAAATAGATGTCTCAATAAGCACATTGTAATAAGAAATAGAGCAAACATTGTTCGGGTAAGGCTGCAACAACATCGCTCAATCCGTCGATTATCGAATTTGACTGTCCATCCGATTTTCCACGCAAATTCGTCACCAAAGAGTGTATGTCATTGACAAGGACCGGATCTTTGGGTGCCGTAGCCTTAGCGTCAGTTGCTTTCTCTTTAATCAATTTTTTTGTATAGACAGCAGTGTCACCAATACGGATCCTCCCACACACTGCATCAGATTCGACGATAACAGCTTTAAGTCGCTGCGCTGCTGCTTTCGCAAGTCGCATTATGGTTAATTTCGCAAATTGGGATGCAAAGTATCTAAAATGTCAATATAGACATCAGCGATACATTTTTTTATTTATGTTATCACACTATATTTGGTCCGAGGCTTCATGTCGACACACGATGCGCGTCAAGGAAGCGTGCATGCCAAAATAGCGGCTTTCAATCGTCAATCGTCCAACTCCGAAGCAAGAAAGAAACCTACTTCAGATTTACATCACTCCTCATCTGTAAAATTCGATTTTGAGACTCAAAAAGAGCAAAAATCTCAACAGGAAGAAGACGAATTACTCGATTTTGACGACTCCAATTATGAATTTGATTTCTCGTACATCACATTAGAAACCATTTTGCAGGAATACAAAAATCTTAAAACTGAAGCGAAGAAGCCAGCAGCGCAATTCCCAATTACATCCGAACTTGAGTCTGTCCCGGGAATGGAAATCACACGAGCCGATACAAATCGTCGATACTCGAGTGTCACTACATCCATCAAAAGTGTAGACCCCGCACAAAGTTGCACTTTGGAAGCAGCGGAAATACTGGAAAATCGACTGATTGACTGCGAAATCGTTGATTTTGTGTCTCCTTTACAGGTCAAACGACGACTACGATACCAAAAAAAGACACATTCGGCACAGAAAACTGTTATAGACAATGAGAATACGAAATCGAATGCTATTATATCTTCCAAAATGACAAAAAACGTCGTCAAAGTCGAATCGATGGAAGCGATTAGTCGACAATTGTTCAAAAATTGGGATATGAAAGAGAATGGACCCGGATCTCCCACTGTCATTGCTATTCATTCCAAATTCATTGCAATTGGAACTTCCAGAAGCCTCGTTCTTGTCTTTGATCACTTCCAAAATGTATGGATTCGAGTTTTTGGCTGTTTTCATCTCTAATTTCTACATGCAGATCCGTCAAGTTTTAGGCACTACAGCAGACGCTCAAAGCGATGGACCTGTGACCGCAATCGATGTATCCCCAGGAAGTGATTTTCTCGTATGCGGATATCAAAGTGGCCGTGTCGTCCTTTGGGATATGATCAAAGGAAGTCCATTGAAAGCCGACTCGGAAAGCTATGACTCACCGATTGTATGCCTTCGCTTCCTGAAAGACCAGAAACCGCTTCTACTGTCCGTGGATTACAAGTAAAGCAAAGTACCCACCAATCTCCCATATGTGCTAACATACCTGCTTCTGTAGCGGGGTCGTGAATCGCGTCAATTTCAGTAAAATGATGGGAATGGTTTACGTGGTCGATGTGGATCCTATTTACGATGCTTCTGCCGGTAAAATCTTAGCTGTGTCCATTCTGCCTCAATCTGCACCGGGGCACGCAAAAGCGGCATCTATGATGGATCAGTACTGCCTAGCCGCTCTTAGTAGCGACAAAGTTACGTATATAGTGGCCATTGAACCAGAAGTCAAAATATTGTATCGATGGGCACGACCATCTGACATTTCAGATGATGATCCGGTGCTTCCTTCACTTGCTTTTGCATGGATTTCGTTCCCTGGAAGCAAGCGTTCAGTAGCTCCCGTCCTCGCTCGAGCGTGGGGAAAACATGTGGAATTCATGGAAGCGATCTTGTCAGATGGAATGAATACTCCGCAAGTTCGGCACGGCTGGACAAGCTTTGAAAGGTACGATGCGGTCGAATGTCTTCACGATATCGTCGCGATCCAATGGCTTGGTGAACAAGTGGTAGTGCATCTAAACACCAAAGATGAGCTTTGTGTGTACGATATCATGTCGAAACAGGAACTGGAAATCGTCGATGTATCAGCTTTAGAACTGGTGTTTGCGTCGTATCGTGGCAAAAATGCTCGAAGCTTTTCCAACAGTTTTCGTGGATGTGATTCCATTTTGTATCTTTTGGGTCTCAGAGAGCTACAAACAGCTCGCGTTCAGCCTTGGACACAGCTTGTGGACTCGTTATCACAGGAAGGAGAATGGCTGGCTGCATTGGCTCTGGCCCTCGATAATTATGAAGGGATCAAAATCGCTGCTACCGAACGTGCAGAACGCGATCGATTCCCTCCAGTTTTTTTCCGAAATAAACAGAACGACAAATGCTTGGTGGATATCATGAATATGTGTCAGACAAATCAGAGAACAAACGAGAAGGAGAACGTGTTTCGACAAAAAGGAGGAAAAGAGGATGTGCGTTGGGTTTGTGGAGAAGAAACGTATTCGCCAGAAATCGCAAAGAAACTAGAAGATTCCTTACAACAAGCACAAAGCGGTCAAGTTCCCAAGACAATCGTTCCCATCGGTGTAGCTGAACGCGTTGTGGACTTACTGATCGAGTATGTCCATTTAGCGATTTCCAATTCTCCTGGCGCGAAAGACATGGAAACAACAAAGAAAAAGAAGCAACTCGATCTGGCAAAAAGTCATTATCAGATGCTGGCTGGTGTCTGTATCGAATACTGCGCGATTATAGACCGCACGGATCTTCTATTTGGTGAGATTTTCAGACTATTCAGTGAGAATCAGCAAAACGCAACGTTTATAGAGTTATTAGAGCCATACATTTTATCGAATCGACTCTGTGGGCTGTCGACTGAACTCATGCAAGTCTTTGCTGAGCATTACGTCACCATCAACAAATTGAATCAACTCGAGCAGTGTTTACTTCATTTGGATGCGACTAAAGTCGATGCGGACTTGGTGCTCAAGCTCTGCAGCAAACACAAGCTTTATTCCGCTATGATTTACATGTGCAATGAAGGCCTCAATGATTATGTGATGCCTATCGATCATCTCCTGGAAGCGACTACGTCTCCACCACACTCTAGCGGTCCCAAATGTGATCAAACTCTTGATGATCGGATGTACGGATACAAATTGTTGCTTTATATCTCATACTCACTCAATGGGAAGACCTTCCCATTCAACAAAGACTTGCCTATGATGAAGCTCAATTTAGTGCGTGCAGCGATATTGAATCATCTTTTTGACGAGACTACAGGATCGGACTGTGGGCATTCACGACTTATGAGCCTTTTACGCCTGGACGCCAAAGCCTTTCTCGACATTATTGCTCGAGCATTCGATGACCCGAGCATCGAGTTTTATGGCGACAAAACCGACCAAGTTTTGCCAAACTCTCATTACAAATCAGTCAAAATTGCAACGAATACAATGTGCCCGACACGTTTGACTATTGTGCTCACATTAAGTGAAGTGATTTTCATCAAAGGAAGGGATACTTTTGGGTCACTGGTGCACAGTCATTTTTTCATGTTTGAAGCGCGATTACTGAGTGCAGGGTCCATTGACGCACAGCAATATGCCGATGCTCGAGTACAATCGATGGCTGGAGTCAATGAGGTGTCGCCTGCAAGCGGAAAAAGCGATAGTAAAGGCTCTATGATGGATTCGCTTATGAATTTCTTGGCGCTCGGACCTGCAACTTTTATCAAATCGCGGACGGGTGGTCGATCTCGCGGCTCTACTGGCAGCGACGCGGTGATGGTACCAGAAGCAGATGGTTTCGATAAAGACGGGAGGCAGGAAATGCTCGTACGTCTTCTCCAAAATCTTGATAAAAGCAGCTATGACGCCAAAGCGCTTTTACAAAACGTATTGCAAAGCAAGATGAATCGTGTCGCTGTGATTCTCTACAAGTTTGAAGGCAATATCCGCTCGGCTATTGGCGCCTGCCTCGACGACAGCGATCACGATTATCGAATTGGAGCTTTTAATTTCATACGTTCCGAAGTGGAAAAAGTCGAGGACGAAGTCTTTGGCTCTGAGTCGGAATCAAATAAAACAAGCTCAAAACGCACTGAACTCGAAGAAGCCATTCTCGAATACGCTCCAACTTTAATGGGAGTCGATGGATACGCTTTTGTCGTGTTAATATTGAGCTTTTTCCCGCAACTTAACAACACAGTGATTCAAAAGTTTGTGAGCATGGGCAAAAGCGGCGCTAAATTGGAATACCTCTACTTGAGAGAAATCTTACATGGACATCATGAGGAACAGGACGGGTTCTCCAATATGTCGGATGAAGACGCTATCCGTGAACTGCTTGATCGATCCAATCTAAGGCTTCTGGAAGACCCAGCTGTGCAGGAACGCTTCATCTGGCTGCTGTGTGAATTTGATCCGTCCGGTGTTCTCCATTTTCTCGAGTCGCACAATGGCTATCGCGTGGAAACGTGCTTGAAATTATGTCGCGAGTATAAAATCACCGATGCAGAAGCGTATTTGCTCGAACGAACTGGCGACACAAGCGGCTCTCTCTCTTTGATTCTACAGACTCTCGAACTGAAGCTCAAAGCACTGAAACCCGCTTTGCGTGGTCTGAATGCTGGAACGTATACCAATGAACTCACAATCACTTCCCGTCAAATATCGGCAAATGTAGGACTGTCTGCATCCAAAGAGAGCATTATTGAGACTATCGAGCAAGGACGAGATGCATTAAAAACGCTCGAAGTCGCATTGGCAATGTGTCGACGGAATACGCTGCGACATCAAGACCAGCAAGCCGAGAAATTGTGGTTCACTCTGCTGGATAAATTGCTTCGCATTCAAGCTGCAGTGAAGCGAGCCTTGAATAAGTCTCCGGCGTCTCGAGTAATCCGAGGAGGAGCCCAGACCGCTTTCCAAGTAGCGCTGAATGAACTGATACGAGTCGTTCTGGAACGTATGGTATCCTCGGTCTCACTGAAAGCAATTCTCTTCAAGATTGTCAATGAACATGGGAAGGATGCTTTTGGGGAATTCAGGTCCACGATTTTCGGAATTTTGGATACGTATATTTATGAGAAAAATATTTGTAAAACGGCCAATGACCTGATAAGTGTCGATCTTTTCGACCAAATCCAACAGCGACAGAGAAGTCGGCTGCATCCGTATGCATCCCCAAGTGATTTGTGTGCGTATTGCAACGATTCACTGTCTCGACCACCCTTCGGCATGGCTCACATTGGAGCCATGAGTGGAGAAAAGTGGAATATTAACACGGCTTTGATCATGGTTGCATCGGGGCAATTCTATCATGAATCCTGTGGGAAGGCCTGGATGCAGGGTGCCGATAAGAAAGCACAAGCAGAGCACGCCAAAAAAATTGAAATGAATGCACAGGCAGCCCCATCAACGGGTACGACAGAGGAGGACGCTGTATCACGTTCACACAAGCGCCAGCCCAGCTCAAGACGATACCTCACTCGATTGAGAAATTCACGAAAAGGGACACGTCGAGTCGTACCCTGCCATGTGATTTTGGAGAGTCTAGTTCGGGAAGACAACAATCGCAATAAGTACCTCAAGAATGCTCGTGGAGTCTATTCACTGCGTCCTGACCTTGATCAGGATCGAACAAAGCGTCGAGCATCGGCTCGGGAGCCTGGAAGTCTGCCCGTGGAGCCTGTGCAAAAGGGAGGTATTCGGTCATAATGCGGCAAGAAATGGAGTCTGATGTTTGTTGTTCTGTGTGTGTGTTGTGGTAGTAAGGCTGAGAGCTTAGCTGTCACGTTTGTAATCATGAAGTTTTATGCTTTATTTGTCGAGTCGTAATGGAGAGCGTGGTCACGATTTGTTATACAGCTTTCAAATGGCTTTATTGAGCTGAAAAAGGGATTGCAAACTGCCGATTTGAATGCTTTAGAGCTGAGAATTGGAGGTTTATGAATTATCTTATGCATACGATGCAACGAGAGAGAGAATTTACGCTCTATAGCCGCCTTGTTAAATGCTGCATTTATCTCATCTCTATACAACGATTGCCTATGAATACTTTGCTAAACACTTCAATCTTGTCTGTAGAAGGAGGATAGACGCATTTCATTTCAAACGTGATTGGAAGACACGTATTGAAATGTACGCGCTCGAATTGACCAAAGGCATTTCTCAAACAGCTACTGCAAAATTTTTCGTTCTACCTCGAGTTATCGTAGTTTCAGTGTACTCTCATTCACAATAACATAGAGAGAGGATCTGGATGAAGTGTGCTGATCAAAGGGCAAGCTAAGAGTAGACTTTAGTTCTTTCCAGCAGATAAGCCACGAGAAAGAGTTATATTTGAGAAGGTTGTTCCGGCGATCACCAAGGAATCAACTTGAACAATTTAAGCAGACGGTCATTTAGTAAATGGTGATCGAGGTAATCAGATTAGAGCGTCATTGTCAGGATGTTCTAGTTCTCATTTAGATAATGTTGAGATTACGGGCACAACTTTCTGGAAGGTGGACGGCTGCATATCAGCATCAGTGTAGGATTGATTATTGATAAACTCAGTCAAGCCCGCGGAAGCTCACTGTGATGAACAAAAGTGCATAGTTGCCTGCCGCAGTTTATGGGTGCAAATGGCTAACAAAAGTCGCTCAAATGCTTTATTGGTGTAGACTGTATTCCATAAGGCTGATGTGTGCACAGCAATCACTACAATTGCTAGTAGAAATGATCAGGGTGGTTCTATTAAAGTCAGCTCGAATTTTTCTTCTTACCCAGACATCTCGCTGGAGCTTTGGACCTTATTGATCCCATTGTTGGACTTGCCACGGGCGCCCTTACTTCACTGCGGTATTCTGATGGCGATATCACAGTGCAAGCATGGTCATAACCCTTCTAGATGCAAAAGCATTAACAACCCGTAGCCTTATTTTCGAAGTAAGGCTCGGAAATAAACGTGGTCGGCGATAACTTCGTCGTGATCTCGAGTTGGACAGGGGATGAGGTTTCAAGAATCTGTGATCTTGATTTTATAGGTTCATTAAGCGGTTGGCCACTAAATGCAGCTTGTGGGATAATCAAAGCATCAAATGTGGATTTGGTCCTGAGAATTGCTTTCTCAAATGCTTTGGGGTGAAAGATCAGTCATGTTTGCAAAGTTTCGGATCAATTCGTCCGCTTAACTTTTTAGTCGGCACTTGGCTGAAACGTCCTGTCGAATTGATTTTCTTCCCAGTATCGGACGTCATGTTGGGATACGTAGTGCACAATTATCGCTCACGAAATCTTGAGAGAATTTCGAAAGAAGGCCGATTGACGAAGAGCATCCCGCTTCGGCTGAATGGCTCATTATTTTTGCAAAACCTAATACCTTGCTTGGTGTGCTTACCCTGTACACTTTCAAGGAAGACTCTCAGTTGGATCCCTTTTTCTCTACAATACATCGAAGCTTCTAGTACATAATATGCACTTCCTCGCCAATCATATGACGTACGAGCGCTATGCACAGAACGATCCGACGCGTGTGTTTATTGCAATTGCTCACAATCTGATCCCACTTGCAACCAATTTTGCCATTGATCGTTGTGAGCTTCCACAGCGCTGCGTCTTTTACTCATTGTATTTGAAATCAGTTTTCGATTTCAATTTCGCCCAAGTACTTCATGTCAAAATTCGTACCAAACGAAAATTCTTGCAACGGCCACGTCATTTTTGCTGGCACTCACAACGTCGGCAACTGTTAAAGTCGCATCGAAATTTTTTCTACTCTAGGGTACAATGAGTCGGCTCAATGTGTTGAAAAGGAGCCAGTTTGAGCTCATCAATATTATAATCATCAAGTTGATTGTAATGTTAATACATGATTCTCGAGAAAGGCAATGGCACAAAAACGACCTCCAGTGCGATCGACCTCGCACTCGATAGATACTCAGATTATCATTTCAGTGCTGAATATTGACTTCTGCTACTGATCGCTTGCAAGGAGCGTTCAGTCGGTGAATAAATCATCGATCTGATATTTCCATAGAAGGGATGCGATACTTCGCTCACCTAACAGTACTTCCGGCTTCGCCAAAATGGACCAAGATTTCTTGTCTTTCATCCAGAAATCATCTTTGCTGATCTCAAAGAACTCAATCGGTTTGTGATATTCACATATACAAGATGTCCAGCGACAAACACTGTTCAATTCGGTAATGTAACGCTCTCGACTGACTCTCAGTCATATCTCCATTTGATTTGACCGAGAGCAGGTCATTACACACAAGTGATCTAAGGAGATCGCTGCTTAAGCATACTTGCGAACACGCAAACTTGTATGATTGAAAACAGTTCACAGTAGAGGGATGGTGAAGAATGCTTCCACGTGTCAAGTCTCCCCAGCCGTACTTATCATAAGTTTTTTTTCTTTTAAATTTGGAAAAGTCAATCAGTGCAAGCAGCTCCAAGCAAAGCAACACGTCTCCACTTACCAACTGCCTTTGAATCGCTATTCATAATGCAGTACTATAGCTCATACCCGATCGACGAATTCGATGTTTCTGAAGCCTCTGTATACAACGATTGTGCTTCGCCTAAAGCGCACATTATGCAGAATAAAGTAACAACTTTTACAAGAACTAACGACACAAAACAATCAAGACCGATTTGCGCCAACGTTAGATCGAGGAATCTACATATAAATGAATTAGTAAGTTAGGATTCATGTTAATAATTTTAACAGCAACATTTTTGTGTAACGAATTGATATTGTTTCTTTCCAAGGCATGCTCAGATTCGACGAGACGTGAAGAGATGCCGGTCGATGTAGCGTTTGAAACCGTGCGCAAAGTCGTATACATCATCATTAGCGCGAAAACTATTCAGTGCGAGACAAAACAGAATCAATTGGACGCACTTGCAAATGAGAAAATACAGGTACCGATGATGCTTAAGAATCGAAGGATTATTGAGGAATATTGAATTGGATTATAGCCCAGAAAGGCCCTTGCAAAGTTTGTGAGAAACGGAGGATTGATTTCTATAAATGAATTGATGGCAGCATGGAATGGTAATGCGGAGTCAACCGATCGAGTGCTATTTCTTCTCAAGGTAACTGACACTTTCCTACATTTATCATTCACCTCACATGATAACCACCACCCAGATCCTTGCTATACTTCCCGGTATAAGTGCACAGGCAATCAGTGCAAGCAAAATCGGTCGTAAGCTTAAGCGAGTTACTTCGCAACAGATTTATCCTCCTGAAGTGAAGGGACTTGCTGAATGGATAATAGCAAAATGGAAAGTCGACATTTTACCCGCGAGCGATCGCAAGTCGAAAAGAATATATTCTGAAAGATCCATTGATGGTGACACACTTCCAACAGTAGACATTAAGCCATCTCCCGAAGATTCAAAACCTCACTCTGCTACAGAGAAAGTGCAGGTAAACAAGATCTCTGGAGTCGGGAAGAGCATGGCAAAAGCCTCTTGTATGTAATCCTATTTGGGTGTAACCTTACACTGCATAACATTCTACTTTTTCCCAGCAGCTTTACTACCTAACAAGAGAAAAGTCGATATTTTAGGCATAGCTTTGAACTCGGGCAAATATCGGAAAACAAATGCCAATTTACATCAAGTTCAGCGGCGATCAAAGTTGATTCAGACCTTAAAAGACCGTCAAAAAAGTATTAAAGACGTAGGCGACATTCTAAGTACCATCATTGGTGACTGGAAAGCAGCAAAAGTGCGATTTGGTGACAGCACTGTTGTTGACTTTGACAGAAGCCAAGTGGTCTGCCAAATGATGAGTACAACGAAGTGCGGTCCGCGACTAAAAAATTCAGCAGGGATTCCAAAGCCAGGAAAGTCAATTCTCAAGGTGATGGGCTCTCGGAGTGAGCATCAGCTACTTTGTACAAGTCCTTGCGTTTACTCTGGTAGTGCTAAATCTATTGGCTCACGTGGACTCGATGGTACAACCAACTTTGCCGTCAAGGAAAAAAAATCAGAAGAAACAAGAGATCACACACCACCAACATGGTCGAATAATTTGTACCAGACTACCAAGTGTGCAGAACCTTCATTATGCAGCAGTGTTAGAAGCTAATTCCTAATATCCAATCGGGTGTTGATCAAATGCGGCATTAGTAACGTGAGACCCAAGCAGGCGATCACATATTCTAGAGTAGTAAAGCTAAGAATTATTCATTTATATGGTCTCTTAGACGTCGAATATAGACAACAATGAGTACATGAATTATTTCCCACTATATCACGACCATTTCGAGTTTTCCAGGAAAGACTACTTACTCGCTTGACATTGCTCATCAGAATGAGATAAGGGCACTTAAGGCTCTGAAACATGCCATCCATTATCATCGGATTGACACAATCATATCACGATAATCAGAAGTTCCGTTTAATTTAGCCTGAAAACTTTCCCATCACATACATTTGAAGCAGCTGTGTCCTCTGAATCAAAATATTCCACGTGACCCAAAAAAATACTTTACGGCACCCTTGTCAATCAAGCCATAAATTTAATCAAGGTCGTTTTCTTGTCTGTAAAATTCCATTTGTAGACCAATTTGTAGAGCGAGCAGTCAAGGTTAATAGAATCTACAAAAGAAGACCTAGCTGTTTCTACGACTCGACGTCGTAAATCTTTGTCGACCTCTGGCATCAATAGAACGAAAGTGTCGCTTTCTTCATATCCTCTATTTATGCTGACATATTATTCAAGACATATATCAGCCCTTGGCTCTTGATTTTTCACTCTTTACTGGGTCCTACACCCTAGAAACGCAGCAAGCACGCTTCGGATATTTGGGCCGCGCGCGAACACAGTAGACTTCATTTAGATCAATGCACCATTTCAAGTACTTAGCCGCAGGTTCTGTAGCCTCATCAATCATCTGCTTACGACTAGACTAGTCTATCTTCTCCAATGAAGGTGCCGCCATTGAAACATTAGTGTGTCTTTCTTTCTCGACGTCTTCCGTGACGGCGCTATTTTGAGTAAGCATCTAAAGCTACTAGCTCGACTACAGCCGCATTGGACATCTTTAGTTTCAAGTTTGCACAATACCGTTTCATTACTTTCCAATTTGCAAACTATCAAGCGTCTACTTGGTGTAAGCAATTGCTTTGTGTAAAAGCTGGATCAGGCACAAACGCTTCTCGACCAATCATCTTAAGTAGCACAAACTTTCGTACGTGACTCTTTGGTGCATAAAACACCTTCTGCAAGAAAGTAGCTTGCGTCCAAGTGAAATGGAGACATATTTTTCGCACGGAACACTTCCATTCGGAGAATGACGCAGAAAGTAGCTGCGTCTGCGTCGTTGTGTGCGTGTATTATGCAAAAAAGTCGTTCAACTCTAAGAAAGCTCACAATGATTTTTTAGATCCCATTTATCAGCTTTGATGGGTTTCCGAGCAACTTCAAAGTTGTTTCATGCTATCAAACTTGGAGGATTCGATTGTTTTGTGTTGACGGATAGCTACTTTTTATCATTGTTGACTCGAGAAAACGCCTTACGTTATTCAGGTTGACACATGCCATTGACTTTTAGTATCATATAATTAAATGAAAATGCCACAGAATATGAGCCATCGAGACTGTGGAAACCATCGACGACAGTAGCAACATTATATTAAAGCGAGACTGCGTGGTCCAAAGAAGTATTGTTATGCGGAGGGCGTGTATTACCCAAGTTTTAGCCCCTTTCCTTCGAGCAACCTCCTTCCCTTTCAGACCATAATCTCTCTCGCCTGTCGCCTTCTGTACTCAAACCAGGCAGATGCCGACACACAGTGTCACCGAGGCGGCCGGAGACCTGGCAACATTCCACTCGATCAGACGCCATCTTCCAACACATTTTAGAAAAAGATCATATCAAGTTTGCTACTCGTCCAGTAACCTTTTCCGTCTCGAAACCACTCATGGTCATCTCTCTAATCTTCGCCTTCATATCTCCTTTGTGAAGAACAGAAAAAAGTAAACATGCCGGTGGTAGAAAGAACGCTCACTACACTTGTGAAGTAAGAAGTAACATAATGCCTATTTTCATGCTCAGGTTCTCTGACTTTATGAGCTGTCTTTCCAATAATTAAAAGTCTTAGCTACTCGCATCAGCACTAACTAGTCCAATGCGCATTATGAGACACTCTTCATGCATGCCTACTTACTAGCTATATCAGAAGTGAGCGAGGGTCTCTTGAGGCAAATTGAAGCCAAGTGGTCCGGCTACAGCTCGTATGAACAGGAGAGACCTAAATATGTTCTTAATGAGCGACGACCGAAGCACTCTGTCCGATTTCCCAATATTGACAAGAAGTTCGAGCGTATGACAAATCTGCTGATGGAACTATGGAGAGATCCGTATTTTAAAGGACACTATCGAATTTTCGAAATGCCCGCGTCAATACACTTATATTGGACGCCAATAATCATCATGGAACCGAAATGCGTCTTTGCTCATCAAAATCTTCACTGCGTCACACGTTTACTCGATTCAAAACAGTAATAACTATGTAGGAGAAATGATCTGCTGTTGTCATGTAAATGACTTGGAGAATTATTTGTAAAATATATGAAAAATATGTCGTGTGTGCAAGCAGTCAGGAGGCAACCATTACGATGCATTTTTATCAACTCATTCGATATATCTGCGTGCACAGCATCTTAGTGCCGGTGCCGCCACAAAAGCTCGGGGCTCGATGGGAGATCAATCAAGACGACGATCATAGCAGAGGCTGATCTACTCTTGCATTCTATTAGTATCATACTTCAGCTTGAGCGATAAGCGATCAGACGTACCTTCCCTGTAAAACATGGATGATTGGCAAAGTCTGGCCGCGGAAGAATTCTAGGGAAGTAACTGAGCTATTTGATCTACCGCGGACAGGAAGTAAACATTATAGAGATGTGAAGTTGACATATTACCAAAAATTAGTGACAAAATGATTCGAGAACGTTGCCAATGGCTATGAATGTCACCCATGCTTCCGTGAATACCAAAATCTTTGGCTGTTATCGAAGACATGAAGACAAACACGACAATACGTGTAACTAGCAATCATACGTTACGTTCTAGAACTAAAGTGAGGGTGTAGGTATGTCTATTAATCTAGCTTCCCAGCTTGGTGCATCTGTTCATCTAAAAAGCCTTTCTTATGTTGGGTATCCAAGGCACGAGAACTGGAAGCTTAGAGTTATACTCTATATTCGATGAGACCCAGCTGAACTTAATTCTCATGCGGCTATTTGATTGTTTAATCATTCTTGTGCTTCCGTTCCTTCAGCGAGACGATACATAATGTCGTCTGATTCATTCTTGTTTGCAGTGGAGTCTTATGTAGGGCAGAATCTATACCGACCCCTTGAAGATTATGTTGCCAAATGCATTTTTCTTGTATTTGAGAGTGGGCACTTAGACCCCGAGATATTATAGCTTGTAGCTTCCGTGCCCATTATTCCCATCACAATTGTAGCGGATATGTGCTGGATAATATGTGGTGCCTATTCTTTCTGTATTGTCAGCACGGAGTAGGGTGATTGGAGTTGTGCTTTCATTGGATCCGCATAGACGCAGATGAGCGAGATTGTTGTCATCTGAATTGTGTGTTGTTGCGAATGAGGACATTTCAAAAATTTTATCAATCAGAAGTTTTGATCCAGTTAGATTATCGCTTATAGCACATGGTTCTCAACATGAGATCTCTCCTGTTTCGTAAATACTTTTTATTTTCGTTTGTGTGCTTAGTGTGTTGTCGCGTGGCCCACCGAGAATGACATTGAGAACCAAGCCACTGAACAAAAGAACAGGCTGTTGCATCACTGAGGATTCTTTATGATCATACTAACATGCATTATGACCGCTCAATCCAGCACACTTTCACGTACTTCACCCAGTGAGGTGTGAAGTGTGTTTTGGAGCTACTGATTTCTACAAATTTTCTGGCAAAATAATGCTTTGTTGATTGTATGCCAGTGTAATATGATGTCAGATTTCGAGATTCTCTGCTGAAATATGATATCCAACGTTTAGTGCGATTGCAGCTGCATCGTATTCTTGCAATAGGTGCTCGTTATATAGAAAGAAATTCCATGCACTCAACAAAGCCGAGTGCAATAATCTCTACAAAGGACGATTGGTTGCAAAAGGATGCGACAGACAGTCGGAATCGAACAGCATCGATACGTATGATTCACTTGCAAGCAAAACAAGTATTAGCTTTCCTGAGGTTACGTGGTCATCTCGGATACAAAACACGTCAAAGATTACATTATCACAGCGTAATTATTGCAATTTTGATGAAAGATAGCTTCATTCGGTCATTTCAAGCATGCCAGCTTGGGTAAGGTCAAGTCTGCAACTGCATAAGTCTTCACTGTTAACAAAGCCGTTCGACCCAAAAACTCGAAGTTGACTACTGTCTATTCAATTCCAGAAGTCGGTGGAAGATTGTTTGCAAGCACGATAAGTGATCCAGGAAGCTGTCTCAAGAGCTTATGCCCACCACTTTTCGTCCATCCTTTTGTATTCCATTATTGATCGAGCCTATTCGATCAGAGTTCGATTATTCAGATTCAGCTCGGTCAAACTAATCTGTTAAAGAGAGAACGAAACGTGAATTAGTGTCCGTTGAATCTCGAAAATACCCTCGTCCAATTTACCTCTATTCGTAGTAATCATTATTGCCTGATCAGTAAAAGCTGAATGAATTCGCTTTTGGCATTTTATCTATAAATTTTGGTCTTAAGACTTGCCCATTAAGATATACCCATCATCTTTGGAATTATCATAAGTCCATCATTTACACCGTGAGGCTATTTGTCCACGCGAATGTCAGAAGCACCAAGATCAAGCCATACCTTCCAGTCCTACACAGCTCACCCAGCGACGCCGCAAATGCTGTTATCGTGTAGCTTTTGATATTACTTGATCAATGTATCAAGTATCTTTTCACGTCAAAGTGAAGCATTCAAGACAGACAACTATATAGTAGTATGGCTGTACCAATAGCTACAGCTTCCGCGATGTGTCACTGACAATCAGAATTTGTTCTTAACTGGAATTTTTGTCATTCATCGCTTATACCGTTCCTACTACTCAGACGATCGCGAATTGCTTCTTTATCTTTTCTCTCATTACTATAACGCTTACCAATTCATCTTGCACAGACTATGTCGACACCAGGCATATTCTCTATTGCTCGTTTGCATTCCCCAATACCATCAATTGACTTGCCAGGAGAACCACTAGCATCTCTATGATTTCCATTGCGTCTCCTTAGCGGAGATGTGACTCATTGATTGAAACTCTGTGTATTAGTGCACTGCATGAGATTTTTACTGGCGGGCTCCATCCGCATATATATAGTCACATTGACTTTTGCATTGAACACTGATGTGTATCACGTAAGTACATGATATTTCGTTTGACTCTGTTGCATTTGGGTTCGTAACCTGTTTGCCATCTTCTCGCTCGGAGTACATCCCATTCGCTACTCTAAGGCTACTTGAAGCATTCAGATCCCCAGGTAACTCAATCAGAGATACGTTTATGCATCTAACAATCCGCCAGTTGTATGTATTTCCTGCAATTTCACACTTAAAGCGATGGTAGTCACAGGTCGTCCTCAATCTCTCCTCCATGCATGCCAACATCTATCAATGAGCCTGCACACAACATAATCCTACTGCATCATTTCAATCTGTCGCTGTGAATGTATGAACATGTCGATGCAAATCGTTAGCCTCGAGCCACAGTATCGACCCATTAAACAGTTGTTACTGTTTTTCGAATATATTCGAGTGCGTAGAAATAATACAAAACGGAAGATCACATCAAAATCGAATCTATTGAAAGCAGCCTATGATGAAGACCAATACACCGTTACAGCCGAGTTTCCCTTCAGAATCGCCAATTCGGGCGCGCGCATTACTGATTCTCGATTACTTGAGGAGACATACAGCAGCCGTGTAGCATGGAAGTAGCCGATGTTAACACTTCTCGTGCTTGTCACATTGGAACTTAAAATCTTATAGGCTTTCGCGTTGATTCCATTTGTCAAAGATCCCATTCGTTCTTTGGCTGGTCCGCACAATCGTCTCGCACATACGCTTTTTGTCGAGTGGTAGCTGAAAATGTCTGATTCTTTTGGCAATACGCACATTAGATACGTTATTGTGTCTGATGGACCAAGGCTTTCCTGCATGCGCTCAACTCAAGTCGGCGCTCGTACATGGTTTCGACTTTTTCGCAATAAAGCTTCTCGCATTCTCATCAAAAGACCGTTTTCGAACCATTGACGAGTCGGGAACGAGGCTATCTAAGCTATCCGGATCCGTGTGCGCAGCCTCACCAGATGCTTTTGACATCACATCTTCACTGAGAGCGGGATTTTGTTGAATCAAATCGGATTGCGAATTCCCGTCACGTATCGGTGTTTTCTTGAATGTGTCGTTTTTATTAACGTCGTCGTTCGAATTTGAAGGGGAGCTCTTCCATGATATGGTTCGGAACATGCTTTTCACCTTTGGAGACTTCCGCTTTATAGGCGCGTTCCAACTAATCTTATTGCCTAAAAACGTATCCGATTCGTCCTCGTCTTGTGATGCTCGAATCGGCAGTCTCAAATCTTCCACCACTTCTGCGTCATTTGGATTTTGGTTTGCAGCTTCATCTTGCGTTACAGTGACTTGGTACTTTGATGTGCCGCTTCCAATCGGAGCCGATACGTCAAGTTCTTTCGGCGAATGAAATGGTGCCTCATCCTCTTCGTCATAGTCGACAAGTTTGGTAGTTCTTACTGATGTATTGTCAGGTCTATCGGAAACACTTGCTATCGTCTAAACAACAGATACGCCCGTCAGAGTCACAATCATTCCTCGATGAATGACTTACTTTGAGCATTTGAGGCTCACATGGTCCGTTATCTTGCTCATCATCCGATTCTTTTTCCCAGAAAACGTCTTCTTCTAGCGATTCTTTATCGACGGGCTGTTCTTGTGAGAGCAAGCGAATAGCTCCAATCTGTTTAGGGATCTCTGATTCCACGACTTGTTCGGTACCATATAAATCATCATAGCGTATGCGAATGGCTTCGAAGACAAGCGGAGATTCATCCTTGTACTTTTCATACAAGTGCTTGTAGATATGTTCCACCAACGATGAGAGCTTTATAGTGCACACGGTAAGACAAGGCATACGATTGTGGCAAAACAGCTACAGGTTCATCGTTCTTACATTTCGAGATTGATACAGCAGGTCCGAGACCGCAGATGTGATCGCTGTTGCCCGTTTATCGGAGCGTAAAAGGGAGCACACAGGAGCGAGTAACTCGTTCATGATGAGAAATCTTGAGAAGAACGCTTCAGCGCGTACAACGCAAGCTTTGACAAATTTGATTCCCTCTTCGAATTCAAAGCACAATCAATTGTGGTCGAAAATATGCGAGAAAGAGAGACTTACGGATGACGCAGGGTTTGTTTTTTGACTGTAACATCTGTCGTACGTACATTGCCACTGGTTGACGTCCGAATAAGTACTTGATGCGATAACCATGATTTTGCGTGCAAAAGGTAAGAAGTTCCATTATATTCTCCGCAAGCCCAAACATTGTGTCTTCGCTCGTATTGACCATGGAGTACTTTAATGGCTGTAAAAGCCAGTTGATATAATTCGGATACAATACGTTTAGAAACTTGTCATCCTGTGAGATCAAATGATACCTTAGCTCCTCAATGTCCAAACTTTGGCACACAACTTACTTGCCCCAACGATACTCGAAACACTTCTTTCAGAATAGTAAACATCTGTGAGCGTGCGGATTCCACATGTTCAAACACAACAAGAAGAGCTGAAAACAGCGAGCAGCCTGGGTTCCATTCAAGTCGATCAGTAGTCGTTTTGGGCGAGCCTTGACACTTTCCCTCAGTAGCCAGGTGCGTTCGGAGTCGCTCAGGGCCTTCATACACCACTATCATATGTAGAATCTCGACCACCAATTCAATTTCTTCTATTGCATTCGATATACGTACTCTGCTGCCCAAAATAGAGCCAAATACATTGAATAATGCTCCGCCAAGAAACAAATCATTCAAAAAAGTCAGTCCGATAAAAGGTCCACCACGATTGCCATTTTGCTGATTCAGCTGCATATCCACAGTCCCTATCAGCTGCTGTAGCATAATGATCTCACGGAGTGTTTTCAGGCCGTCCACACGTTTCTCTTCTCCTTCAAGGACCTTCAAACTACAGATAGAAATCCACATATTACTTCACCTAAAGCTCTCATTCCACGACATATCATACAGTTTCTGCCAGTAATGCTGATCTTCGGCAAGAAATGCCAGAATTTTGCAATTATTCTCCACTTTCATTTGAGTCAGCAAGCCAACAACATTATCGGGCAGCATTCGCACCAACAGATTTTCTTTTATGACATAAATACGAAAATTCATGTGCACACACTCCTGCACAGCTTCGTCGTCGATGGTAATGACTTGCTTGAAACACATACGCTCTTCCAAATCGCTGCGGAAATTGATGGGTGCCAATAAGCCTGGATTATAGCCCAGAATCTCGACCAGTGAGAAAAAGTTCTCTCCCTGCAGGAGATATTCCATAACGGAACGATCACAGAGTCCCACTACGCAAATCGGCATGAAATCTCACGCTCAAACATAGCAAGAAATCATTTCGTACGCACCCAAAGCGTACACAGCGTCAAACAGAGCATGAAACTGCAGCAAATCGGGTTCTGCTTCACAGAAATCAACCAAATCCAATAGTTTGGTTATGTATTCTCCATTCTAAAGCGTTTCCATTCTCAATAATCGAGTCATTTTGCATTATTCAAAGGTCTTTCCTACCTCTTGAAGGACGGTTTGTATCACTTCATTGCGCACCACAGGATTATGTAAACAGGATCGTATGGATACCGCTATTTCGTTCAGATTATCGATATCAACATCAGGTAGCCCTGAGAAATCTAAGCTCTCCATTTCCATCAGTAATGCTTCGGAATGCGAGTGGATGATCTGGCGATCGTGCATCTTAAAGGTGCGAGTCGGATTAAAGCCAATTAAATTGTGTTCTGAGGAGTTTGAACCAATAATTGCCGACAACTTTCGATCGTAATGACATCGCGAGAATTTGCACATCTTCAGCCTGTACGCACGCAAAAATGTATCATATTGAGCACAAATGAATCGATTTGGATAGGATAATTCGGAAATAGAGAGATCTGTTCTTGCGCAAGAGGTAATGTGACCGAGCGCATCGATCTGTTAGCAACTTGCGACTTTAGGTTGAAACATTACGCAATCGACTGGGTCTGCGTCAGGTCGATGTTTCCAAGGAATGTGGAGTCAACGCAAGTATGCTTTCTCAATGGATGCTCGGTAGATACAAAGGGAACGTCGCACGAGTAAGGAAGCGGACATTGAAGCGACAGTGATCTCAAATTGCGCTCTTAATGCGAGTAGATCAATGGCCTCATGGAATCGTGGCTGATACGACGACGAGGCGGAAAACCGATGGATAAAAGCTTTACAAGTGCGTGCAATATCTCTACATCAAGTCTTGAGATTATTTGACTTTGTTTGGTGGCAGATGCTTCTATAAAGCTCAAGCGGATTAGCGGAGATGGAATTCATGCGCGAAGGTGAGTTCCAACTACATGATAGCTCATCACTTTTCAATGTGTTGACAATAGGAAACGAAGCTTTCTCTTTGCCCAAAGAAATTTGTATCAGTACCCAAAGGCAAGCTTTTCGAAATGCAAAAGGATTTTTATTTGTCACTCGTTGCGAACAAACAGATTCCGGCTCAAGACTGCTACCTGATTCCGATACGTTTGGACGTCGATGTAGATGGATACCGCTATATCGACTCATTCTCGTGGAACTTGTGAGCTCATAATGTGTACCACAATGACATTGCGCTGATCGATGTTATTGCTTTTGTCAAAGATACGAGTCGGATTTTACATTCCAAACCTTTGCAGCTGCCATTGTCCGTGATTTAGACCTTCCGGAATGCTTTTATAAAGAAATTGCCGACTCGATCGCTTCTCAAGTGGAAATAGCCAAACGAACGATCCCATGGCATCAGAGTGTCGTCACAGAGAGTCTGCATCCAATTTATATAAATCTTCGCATCAAAGACACAATATTAATCGATCGCTTTGAGGTTTGTCCATTGATATTCGCGCTGTTGAATCTCATTTGCGTCGTACAAGTAGTGGGATCTCAGCATTGAAAAGAATGATCCAGAGTATTTCGCACAAGTGATGTGTGATGAAATGGTTTGTGTCAATTTGTATGTTGATTGTCGTGCTCAGTCATACTTATCAGGGCTTGAGTGGTGAATTTGAAGCACAAATAGCGCTGTCGATACGTGAGCAACTTCGAGACTACTCACGTGTACTCAAACCTTTGCACATTTGGAACCGTATCATCTCATAATGTTGATCGTAGATTATCCGTGAAGGACTTCGTGAACGCGTCACAAGACTGCCATCTGTTGCCTCAGGGTTCCGAGATCGTAACGATGCTTCTCGTTGGGAGCCACAGGTCAAATACATTCACGCCGATGATATCCCTCAGCTGGAACGGGAAGATTTCAAACGGATGCGACCTCATTCACATAGCACATCTGTCTGTGCTGCAGCAGCTATCAAGCCCAATCGTCCACCAAAACCTGTCAATACCTTTCTCATGTTTTGTCGGTACGTTTACATACTACAATTTCTATGACTGATCATCGGATGCTGTAAAGTGAGCGAAGAAAGAAAATCATGGAAGCGAATCCAAACATTAGTGCGAAAGACGCATCCAAAATTCTCGGTGAGATTTGGCAAAAGCTATCGGAGCAAGATCGAGCCAAGTATCAGCCGATGACGGATTCAGAAAATGAGAGGCGACTGAATGAGTGGCGATTGAAAGAGAACCTTCCACTTTTGAGGAGTACTCGTGTGCGGGCTGTTCCTTCGGCAATGGAGCAAGAAACCTTGTTGGCGAACTCCAAAGCAAATTCTATTGATTCCGAGGCAATCGAAGCGGAAGATAAAGAGGAAGGAGATGAGGATGAAGAAGATGAGGAAGAAGAGGATGAAGATGATGTTGTTGAAAGTAACCAGTCAGTCGATGGCTTGAATCTCGATCCCGAAGACGATATGTAGACCGAATTAAGGCGGTGTTCGCCACTCCGACTGATAATAATGAGCCTCAAGCTCAAATAAAGCGGAAGAGACATCTGATTTCAAGTGCCGTATTTGTGTATTCACTTCATCCCTCCTAATCAATCACGAAATTGAATTTGGGATTCCTCTCAATTTGCGCATTTTCACTCACCGTTTGGAGTATTCATCGATCCTTGAGTCTATGGTTTGATTCATACCCTCAAAGTCTCCCAATGCGACTGCCATTTTAATTTCTGCTACCAATTTAAGAAGCGATTCAGTCGCTTGTACCTATACGTAAAGCGATGTATCAGACGTGCATTCCTTGTAATGTTTGCAATAGCCATACGATTGTTGTTGCATGAATATGGTTTTGGAAGCATTCACGAGTTGTATTTGTTTTGTCTCGAATTTGAGAGGTTCGTATTATTTCTTTAAAGTTCTCAACGATTTTCTCGACATTATTATCCAAACGCTGCCGATATTCTTCTGCCATGCGGATCCACTTGATTGGTGTATGGACATTATGTCGGGTATTTTGGGTTTCTTACCATTAAATTGGGATTTCGAATCATATTTTTACTGATACGAAACCAATTTCTCCCTTTTGAGACCATTCCGATCCGTTTGTGCGTGTAAGAAGAAGCTATGAGTTCAGCGATTGTTGCAAACATCTGCCCGCCGTCGGCCTCTTTTTTCGGATTTATGGGTGTGGCTGCTGCACTCGTCTTTGCAAGTACGCCTTCTCCTCCTTTTCCCTCGTGACAGTAGACACGATCTTACTTTCTTGTATTCGTTCAGACTTGGGTGCTGCGTATGGAACAGCGAAATCAGGCGTAGGAATCGCGTCAATGGGTGTGATGCGTCCTGATTTGGCGATGCGGAACATCATTCCCGTCGTCATGGCTGGTGTGCTGGGTATATACGGCTTGATTGTAGCTGTTATTATCCAGGGATCGATTGACCCTCCATCTGGAAACAGTCCAGCGTATGGTTCTTATACTGGATTTGCACATTTGGCTGCAGGATTATGCTGTGGGATCAGTGGTCTTGCTGCAGGCATGGCCATTGGTGTCGTAGGAGATGCCGGTGTCCGTGCTGTGGGACAGCAAGAAAAGCTGTTTGTCAACATGATCCTGATCTTGATTTTCGCAGAAGCTTTGGGTCTGTATGGTTTGATCGTGGCCCTTATCTTGTCACAGAAGAAGAGTGAATGCCCATCGTAGATAAAACTTTCTCTTATCCCATGGCTTGTACCACATTCACTGGTTTTAAGCAGTCACGCCGTAGCTTACAATAATTCATTTAATCGATGCTTGCAACTTATTCGATTTTCTTATATGTGCTCTGCTTCGAAAAGAATTCTTCGTCGACGATTCGATGCAGCACGTAATAGTTGACAACCTAAATGTTGCAAGGAATGAAACATACGATCTCTTACTGGTTGAATACCAAAAAAGGGTAAAGTACCGCTTTAAACGAATGCGGCAATCCGTTCAGTTTACGACAGTATAACGTTTGTCATGCATTTAGTACGTCCGAGTAGCAAGTGTCATCGTACAAAACGGGGTATCGATCGTATCAATCGAGTGTTATTATTGATCGTTACTAAATGCAATATCAAAGAGTTTTATCTACGATGGGCATTCACTCTTCTTCTGTGACAAGATAAGGGCCACGATCAAACCATACAGACCCAAAGCTTCTGCGAAAATCAAGATCAGGATCATGTTGACAAACAGCTTTTCTTGCTGTCCCACAGCACGGACACCGGCATCTCCTACGACACCAATGGCCATGCCTGCAGCAAGACCACTGATCCCACAGCATAATCCTGCAGCCAAATGTGCAAATCCAGTATAAGAACCATACGCTGGACTGTTTCCAGATGGAGGGTCAATCGATCCCTGGATAATAACAGCTACAATCAAGCCGTATATACCCAGCACACCAGCCATGACGACGGGAATGATGTTCCGCATCGCCAAATCAGGACGCATCACACCCATTGACGCGATTCCTACGCCTGATTTCGCTGTTCCATACGCAGCACCCAAGTCTGAACGAATACAAGAAAGTAAGATCGTGTCTACTGTCACGAGGGAAAAGGAGGAGAAGGCGTACTTGCAAAGACGAGTGCAGCAGCCACACCCATAAATCCGAAAAAAGAGGCCGACGGCGGGCAAATGTTTGCAACAATCGCTGAACTCATCGTTCGAATATTATGTCACGTCAAAACTGTTATATATTCCTTTCTCAGCGGAAGATATCAGCAAAATGCGTGCGTTTAGCGACTTGTTCCGTTAAAAGCAAAATTCCGAGTACAAATGGCTCCACCCAAACGACGTTGGTTTAATTACAATATTAGCTCTTCTTCTGGTTAAATAACAAATGTAATCTTATCGCGCAAACCTGAATAGAGAATGTAATCGGATCAAATTTGATGAATTATTGGGAAGGAAGTTCTTCTTCGTCGTCATCAATCTGCGTCAAGAAAAGTGCGTAATTAGAGCACGGATCGATCGATGAAAAATTGCGACTACTAACCTCATTAAACATGAATTCCCGCTGATATTCCATGAGGAATTGTGTCGATCGTTTCAGATCTACAAAGAGCGAATAAACACGTTTGATGTCGGATACATCCACTTCTGTCCCTTTCCGCTTTGTGCAAACCAACGAAGATGCTATAATCATATGAATGGCGTAGCGCAAAGACGTTTCCACGGCGATACGTGTCAGCAAATCCTTTGCATCTTCACTCATTTCGACGTCCTCTTCTTCGCATCGGATCGTCAGAATTTTTCGCATTTCATCCTCACTGTAACTTTTTGTGGGAATGATCATCAAACGATCTAACAAATCAATTGGAATTCCATGAGGACTCTTGTAATTCGTGCCACGAATGCGCGTAATTCCACGATTGGTTGCAATGATCAGAACAGGAGCCATATCGCTTTCGAGTGCACGATTGAGCCATGAGAAACACTCGATATCCAGCATGTGGACCTCATCAATAAATAAAACGCCAGGAACGATAGTAGCCTTTCCTTCTTCTCGCCATTCAGATACTTTCTGGTCAATCTGCTCACGCACTTCGTCTTTAATTTCTCCAGTGTCACCAGCGAAAAGGGCCAAGAAACCTTGCGATCGCGAGTTGATCACATCAATTTCATGCAAGGATACAACATGAACCACTTCCTTGCGCTTTTGAAGTTCACCTTCAGGGCATTGAACAAATCTTGTTTGTGGACCCATTGCGTCATAATCACGAGAACGTGTAAAGGAACGGCCTAATTTTGTTATTTTTCCGGTTTCTTTGCTGATAGTCACCACATCACCGGCTTCGATTTTTTCTTTTGTCAACGAATCAATCATTTTGGCACCCAGGTCATACACTGTTTCCATTTCCGTCGTACGTAAAGTCAACCTTCCAATTTTATCGCCAGTTCCCCCGGTGGGAGTGTCAACTTGGATCTCAACAACCTCACCTTCAATTATTTCGGTCTCTTCCATAATTCGCACACCAATAGAGCTAGAACTCTTAGTTTTAAAAACATGTGAGTCAACGTATCAGTCTTACCGGCGAAAGGCTTGTGTCAACGCTTCAGTTTTGCTCATTTCCAGTGAGAAAACCTTTTTACGAATGTACAATCAGCATATACCCGTGCCAACCACTTTCACTTACTTCGCTACCCGCAATAGTAGTAAAAGGAGTATCCTCCCCCAGTGCTTGAGCAACTGCCATCGCAATCGCTGTCTACTCGCATCCTTTATCAGACAACTCGCAAATAGGCAAATCGCAACCAACCTTCCCAGTTCCGGGCCGTCCAGCCAGCAGAATCGCTCGACCCGCAATATTGCCTTCTTCAATCATCTTGGCAACAATGCCAGCAGCTTTTCTTGCATCTTTCTGACCCACCATCCCTTGAGATACACCACGAGGCTCCAAACTATCATCGAGTCCCAATCCACGAATATGTGAATGCGTTCCAATACGCTCAATGCGCGTGATGTCTTTGATATCTATCTGTGTCTTGACTTTGGATGTCTACGTAGTTTAATTGCGTGAGTGCCGTTAGCGAGTAGAACAGTCAAGTCATCGTACCATATTTCTTAGCGTTTAGTTTTTTGGATCTTCACTGGATCAAAAATGGAGTATCTTTTTGTAAAAATTAGGTTATGTTATGCTATTTTTGATATGCATCTTATGCATAAAAAGTAATGAGCGATTGATGCACTCGCCAAGATATGCTAAATCCTCATTCATATGGCGCTTCATGATTGCGCTCGAGTGATGAGCCACCGATACGCGAGAACTTTGCTTTAAGGCAATCATCTTTGTGACGGCATTCTGTGAATGTGATCTTGTGACGTTCAAAGAATCGATACCCAAAGCTCCAATGTGATTTTGGCCAAGATCTCAATAGATTAAAATCTTCTCCTAGCAATGTGATTACGCTTTGAATGTCTTTTTTGAACTCAACTAAGATTTGGTGCTTTTTTATCGACTTCATCGTCTTTTTGATTTCTTTGTATCGTTCGGTCGGGACGTAGATATCCGCGGATGAAATATCAAACACTACATGATTTTCATGCATGCTGGGACCTTGATTTACACTCAGATTCAAAAACGACCCAATTGGATCCGACCCAATGGAATCCTTTTTTGATTCAGACAAGTCAAAATAAGGTTCGTTCATACGAAATTCCGAATCCATATCAGAATCTCTCTCGAATATGTCAAGTGCTGGACTCTCACGAGACGACACATCCAATTCGACGTATTTGTAATTGCGCGCGAACTCCCATGTGAAGATTCCAACAACGTTCCTTTTGTCGTACAAACCGATGGTATTCTCACTTATCAAGTTTATTTTGCATGTAATCGGAAAGCTAACAGCGGGTGAAATTGCAGCAACTTTTTTGCTTGATGGTGGAATGCTGTGAATATAATATGTTTCGGCTGAGGCGCTTCCACTGTTGTATCCCGCACCACAGCTTTCATAGCAATGCGTTATTGTCGTGCTGATCACCCATGACATCGCTCGTGCTGAAGATTCCGGGGATTTCTTTTCATCTTTCTTCATTTTCGCTATGAATAAAGTCCTCTTCGAATACGGCCATAACGTATATTTTGTTTCCCGCCGCAAATTGATACGTGTCGGACTCACATCAGATATGATTCCAAATACGCAGAATGAAGTCACCAGAAGAACAAGCGGACTAACTTTGAGCAAGATTGAGAAAGGCATTTCTAAAAATGAGTTTGGCCACTAAATCCACTAACTTGATATCCGACTCTTTTTTCGCAATCAGACGAAACATTTCCATTCTCAGCATAGACTGCTGTAAATGGTGGTATTAAGAGCGATACCTATAGAGCCAATTAATTCTATGGGTACCGTACTTGTGCCACCATACACGATAATGGCGCGACTATACAATCTCATTATACTTTTTCTCTAAGAACTTTTGTATCGAATAGAAATAAGCTTTTACAGCATTGCCACCAAAGTATCGGCCGTCGAGGGCTCGTTTGGCTCGTAATGCACCAGCTTCATCTTCATATTGTACAAAAATACGAACTTGACCGCTCATTTCATGAATAACCACTTGTCGAAGGTCGCCGTACTTGGAACACTCTGAATCCACCTCATCTCGCAGATCGTCATCCACATCGCCTGCTTTGACTAAATTCAATAGACAGAGGCAAGTTTGCTCCTCTTTTTCCTCTAATTCCAGAATTGGTTCGATCATTGTACGCCTCGGTTTTGCATCGCTCAGTGAGTGTATACCATTGACTACTTTATCGTTGCTGACATTGAGGTTGAAGATTAAGGCTCCCGCACTGGCTTTGCCCACTTTCAGAGCCTGACCAGCCAATTCAAACCCATTCATGTGCTGAATTGCGTTGATAGCACACGTTTCGTCACCAAATTCGATAAAACCAAAGCCACGATGCAAGCCAGATTCTGATGATGATACCGCAGTCATCACACAATGCTTGATTTCGCCAAATGGCGCAAAAATGCTCTGACCGTACTGATGAGCCCGTATTTCCTTTGATTTATAATGAACTCACCTCAACATGACGACTATTTAGCTCTGTTCGCACACCCCCAATGTATACGCATTTGGTTGGAACACTGCATCAAGACTTTATCAGTCAGAGGATTGGATGTCTGGGATGATAAAGGTACTTTTTAATGGCTTCTCTACCAATGTGTAGTGCTGCTTCCGAATCCTTGGGATTTTGGTTGCCACGATGAGGACGACCGACCTATGATACGCTCGATTACGACACGAATCTCTTTCACAAGACATGGACGTACTTTAATTGTCCGATTGGCCAATATACTCCCATTCAAAACCTGAACGGCGCTCTCTGCAGCTAAGACATCGTCAAACTCTAGAAAGCAGAATCCTTTCGATCGACCGGTCCTTTTAGAGTAAATTGTAAGCTGACTGCTTCGAAATGACTCCCATGTTGTAGATACATACCCTGGTTCCATTGACAGATCAATCGAGTGAATGGCTCCAAATGGCGCAAAGAAATTGCGAATATCATTTTCCTTGAGCTCATAGTACAGATTACCAACGTATAATCGCTTGGCAAACTCTATCGGAGTCAAAGAAGTACTGGGTAAGCTTTGTGAAAGCAGATTGGCTTGAGCAAGTGCTCGAGCTTTTGCAATTTCAGGATCCAGCGCGGTCTATCAAATAGAAGAGTAGTAAACCCACTAAACAAAACAAATAGAAACAGATAGAACACGAGACAGAAACAAAAAAAGGATCTCAATAAACGTTTGATATCAGAGCATTTCATGCAAAAGAGTACGATGAAACAATTTGGATGGATTTCACAGCCGCGTAAACCATCCAATCCTTGTTTCAATTTTGATACTAGAGCCATACTTTTGGCGTGTTGTAGCATACCTTTGTAATAGAACGTCTTGATGGACTGGTCCAATTCTTCTCTTGCACGACAGACGAAAGCTTCTTAACTATGTCGTTGAGTACTTCTACAGCCAAATCACGTTGTCAGCTGTGTCTTTATTGCGGGTCTATGGATTACTCTTTCCGGATGACGTCACTGGTCCATCGCTTTTTGTACTATCTATCAATTCCTGTGAGGTTGCAGACAGCGCAGAGACGACTCCGGTGTCTGACTCCCAGCGAGATCGCCGCGGTCGTTTGGTCGAAGTCTTATGTGGAGGTTCTTCTTTGTAAAGACATTTCTTTACGCATGTTGATTGCTTGATTTGCTGGTGGTCTTGCACTGAATCAACCATAGCAAAGAAATTGGAGCGTATTCGAAATGTAAGAATTCGAATTGAATGTGAAACGCTACTATTGGTAGAAAATTATATTACATGTTATTGGAGACAATTCGACATTTATATCCAATTAATACCGTTATATGGGTAGGGCTCTAATAAGTGCGCGCGCTATTTACCATGTTTCCGACAAGTCGGAGTCCGCTTCCACATTCCAGACGCGATCCATTGGGTACGCACTTGTGGGCGAATCGATAGAGTCTTGCCTCATCATACGCGTTCGTATGGCCTCTACAGAGTCTCGCGACTCAATTCCGTGTGCCATTACGAAAAGATCCAAATTAGAGCGCGAAGAAGTAAGTTGACGATCATCATTCCTTCGAAAATCTTGGTCAAAGTTCAGTGTTTCTGTACGAAGATTGTAGCTCGATCTCGATATTCCTGTGCTTAGTTTCCTCTCTCCTTCCTCCCGTAAAAGCTCTTCTGTGCTCAATAGAAGCGCTCCCGAATCTGTGCTCGCTCTTCGGAATAATTGTACGGGTGCGATATCGGCGATGGCTCCACCAGCAGCCTCGAAACAGGTCTTACAATGCCGTACAGCCGTCATAATGCCTCCCTCTGGAATGGCTTTGCGCAAAGAGGAGCATTTTCCGCAAAGCCATTTCCCACAGCGATGACAGCCATGAGGACGTCTAAAGAGCTTGAATGATATTTTACAATCTTCACAATGCGATACAGAGCTCTTGTGGGTTTTCTTCAGCTTACATGCCAGTGTGCTAAAGTTTTGAGATAGGGTTTGGATACTATCCACCGCTTTCGACAGAACTTGCTTCCATTGATCTCGATCTTCTAGTTTGGTAGCGCTAAAATGAAGCTCGCGTGTCGAATGTGGAGACTTGCTGCTTGGTGACGATGAACGTCCCGATGTCCAAGTGGCCATATTGGCGTCATGTCCGTACGCTGTGATGAAGAGACCATGATGTCCAACGGAGGAATGGTTCACAGTTTGGCCGTGGGTGTACCGAGCTCGAACAGATAACGGGATGATCCATTTCCAAGTGATGCGATGTGATTCCTCAACGTCTCCTGGATAAAAATACCACAATTTGTATGAAGTGTACTCATATACAACGAGTGCTTTTTGCCATCCTCGATTCCCGCTTCGTTCTTGAAACAAATAGCCAAACACACATCCATCGCCTTTGATAAAAGATGATCCAAAGCCGTATGCGGATGAGTATGATGGACGCGTAATTTGCTGAATGATACTTTCCTGGAACACTGGCTGAGTTGGAACTGCTGCTGCAACATCAGCGGCTGCTTTGGCAGCAGCATCTGCAACTGAAGAAGAGACTGTAGGACTACGTGATTCGCTCGATCCAGAAGATGCTAAGGGACCTCGAGTGCATGTATCGGGTATGACCGCAATGGGGATTGAGATGATACTGAGTGTCGGGTCTTTGGCTGATTTCGTCTCTAATGTGGAAAACAACAATTGCCAGCGCTCATTCTTCCCCATGATGGTCTGAATTCTCAATTGGCTCCTAGTTTTTGGTTCTGTATAACATATTTTCAATGCCTGCACGACAAGCTTAATATTCGACATGGCGTCCGTCCCGTCCAAAGAAGAAGATGATGTCCCATGCACGTTGAAGGCGCGTTCTAAAAGCGGTAGTAGCGTGGCCTTGGGTGATTCTGTGTCCAACAAACGATCAATTACGGGACACTTTCGAGATCGTTTGCCTTTGAAATCACCGACAAAGAAGACGAGCATTTTGGTAATCTCTCCAAGTAGTAAGCTCCACATTGGGTACTTTTCGTAGCATTTCAAAAGGACTCCAAGAAGATCTGTGCTTACAAACATACGATCCAGCCGACGAGATTCATTCGATACGACAGCGTTCAAAAACTTGACGATACTCCATAGATGGTACCCAGAAGCCTGGCGGGCTTCCAACAGTATCACTTGCTTTAGAAACACAATCAGCTGATGACCATTCCGTTCCATTCCAGTGATCAGACATTCGCGAAGACGCCGGTATTCTCTAACACTGTTACGCCAATCGTCTGTACAAAAGACTTCGAGCTCGTTCAGATCCCCTGAAATGACCGCTTCAAGTCGTTCAATCCAAACTTTCTGTTCCGTCTCTGAAGAAGCTGCAAAATACTCAATGGTCCCGTCTGTGAGACTTTGTTTGTTTTCGAGAGACCCGTGCAATTTATCACTCCAAGACGCTTTATTCTCGCGATCAACCTGAGACTTGAGCTTGACAATGAATCCAAATGGATGCCAATCACTGCTCTCAACACTTTCGATGTCTTCAAGTGGAAGAAGTACCTGAAAACCTTTTTGATTGTGCACAAAACCATCACCAATGGATTTCGGAGACGTAGCATCTCTTCCATCCGGTGGAAAGCCATTAAACGCATCCATACTTTCTTCACGAGCCCTTACTGATGTCACGCGAACACCCAACATGCAATTGACCTGGACCAAGCATGGCTGGACTTTGTTCAAAAGCTTCTTCTTCTGTACAAGCCGGCCTTCATGCACAAGATGCGTTGCACACATGAAGTTTGCACAATCAATCCCAGACGCGAGTGCAGCCGATAGCGATGATGTATTACGAGAGCCTTTGGTACCGACAGAAGCTTGCTTGATCGCATACGAACTGGTTTGCTGTGCAGCCTCTGCGAATTCCACAGTCTCCGTCAGCTCGAACAAGTGCATGAGAATCGTCGCACACGCTGGTCGTGGAACTCCTTCGTACAAAAGCGATAATGAGCGCTTGCCTTCGGGTACACGGCCATCCGTGTGCTTGTCACCAAATTTGCCACACCTTCGTTCCATATCGGTCGTTAATGTGCTCCAAAATGCGAGCTCCTTGATCATTTGGTCGAATAGAGACGAGAGGGTGCTTTCTTGATTGGCCATACACAAATGAACAATATGCCGGACTTTACGCGAAGTGTACTTGCGCATTGCCGAATTGGCTGCGTCCCGAGAAGCTCCCGAGATCGACACGTACTCTTCTTGGCCAGTGATCCGATCGATCGGGATCGTCTTTGCTGAGATCGCTACACCACGAGGTGTGAGATATGGAGCATGAAGCATTTCCCGAAGAAGAAGAAACGAATTCTCAATTGTGTCGCGCTCAAACAGACTTCGTGGTGGTGTGAAGCTGACCAATGTCTTCAAAAGCTTCTCAAACAATTGTGTCGCAAACAACGCCTCCATTGATGCGTCCGTGTGGTCCGAGTAACACAAATGCAGCAAGAACGTGCGAATATCGTCATATCCAATGTTTCCAAGCAGTAAATCAGTGTCGGACAAATCTGGAGCGCTATCATTAAACGCGAGGTAATGGAGAATACATCCACCTTTTTCGCCGCGAACTGCAAAGTAGTGGAGAATTTGTGAAGCCAAATTCGCTGTAAGTGGGGTCAGAATCCCTCTATCGACAAGTGGAAGGCTCTTTTCGACGTTAGGTTCTGCTTCCTCTTCATGCACCATATCATCATGACCAAAATCTGACTCATTTGATGAAGTTGATTGATCGGAACGAGTACGAAATCGAAGAGGATCTTTCTCTTTGCCCTCGGAATCTCTTTCTCCATGCTTTAGTGTCGCCATTTCCATAAAACAATCCTCCAAGAAACTCATTTTTCGTGAGCGTTCACCGTCTTCTCGAAGCACTTTGACTTCCGCCTGAACCATTTCCTCCATTTCTGTCATCATAGCTTGCATCTCCATCTTCTCACTCTGTGTATCATCTCTTCCTCTCGATTTCCGCTTTATCTCATTTGATTCCGCATGCATCCTCTCCTTCTTCATCGCTGACACATTCTTTGCTTCCTTACGCAATTTCTCGAATGCTGCGACCCAAATCGCGCGGCAATTGTGATCGCCAGGCTCACACATTCGCAAGCTATTGGCTGCATTCCCGAGGATGATAAATGATGTCGCGAGTGTTCGCGTGTGTTGATGCGCTTCTTCATCCAAAGAAATGCTCACAAGCTCCACAATCCGTTCGCGTGCAAACAGATTCATGCGAAGTTTGGCAGTCATTCGCTTGAGAAGAAGCTCGAGCATTTGCATACTGAAACTCTCATTCAATAATTCCCTTAAGGAATGCGAATCTGTCATCAGTGCGTCGACAAACCGCTCGACATGGACGCGAACGTTTTCAGTAGAAAGTTCTGTATGGGGTTTCGGCGGCGAAATTGCATCGACACGCGGTGTAGAAGGCGGCGTGGAGGATGAAACTTGCGACAGCATGGCTACGAAGCTTTACCGTAGTGATGCCAATGAGAAAGGAAGGCGAAGAGGTCTTAAAATAGATCAAAGTCGCCAAGAATGGAGAAAATAGGTGTCGAGGAGCTTGGAACAATTTTGATGCGATATGTTCTGACTCCAATGGAGTACCCCGCGAATAGGTGGCGGTAGGGTACAGAGCATGGCATTAGCGTAAGCTCATGATAGAGGACGAAATGACGCAATAGGAATTGAGTTTGCCGATGCAAAATAGGATTACGTATGGTTTTAAGAATAGAGATTGCGAGATGAGAGGGAGATGGTAGGCTGACGAGCTACTTTGTCAATTACACATGGTTTTTGAGCCAGTTGATGTATACATATATGGAGAATCCTCGTTTCTTGAAGAGGAGTAGGCATTGGCAAAGATATATTAGGTAGAAAACGCACTTATAAGGTAATGGGAATGTATCGTATGGCGGAATCCGCGGCATCGGTGCAGAAATAACGACGCAATTGTCGTCGATAAAGATGTTTGAAGACAATAGATAATAGTATTAGTTTATGAAGGGGCGTGGATAGATAGAATGGAGGCTTTTTACTGTTTGAAGGAGACTTCCGAACTATTGTATCAAATCAAACGGACGTAAAAGCGTAAAGCCGTACAGGCTACAGAGACCGTTCTCGCGTGATATTGTTCATTCTATTATTGCCTTTATTAGAACCTCTATGAAATGATACTATAAAATCTCCTTGAGGTTTTCCTATATAATTCTCAATCGAATCTGTTCGACTTCTTGCGCGAGGAAGAACCAACGCACGCAATTCACCCATACAGATTTCTCTTTTCTCTTCGTCCTGACACATTGTAATACTGTCAAATTGTACAATCCGATCGTATCGATCGCATAATTATGCAAATTGAAAAGAAACCAACCAATGCGCATCATGTCCAGGAATTAATGAAGGCGATGCTAAACGCACCCAAAGATTGGAGTTTTTCATGTGATCTCACATCGGAACATCTATGGAATTTACAATCTCACCCCACACTTCCTCTTCAGCTCCAACAGCTCCATTATCTCATCGTTTTTGATGACGAAATGCTTTCCGTGTTACGACGAAAAAGCGCCAAACGCATGTGCGCTTGCGAATTCAAACCCGGAGACATCGCGTGGAACTGTAAGGAGTGTCAGGTAAGAGCCATTACTTATGTGCGTTTGTCCATCTTAAGTTCGAATCGCTGTAGGTCGATGAAACATGCGTTATGTGCAACGATTGCTTTATTGCTAGCGACCATACGGATCACCAAGTGTTTTTCTATTACACACACAGCGGAGGATGTTGTGATTGCGGGGATCCAGAAGCCTGGGCGCCAGAAGGATTTTGTTCAGAGCACAAGGTGAGTTTTCAGGATACATGCAATCGGAAGCTAAGCGTGGTTTCTAGGGTGCTCAAGATAAGGATCTTAGTGCTGGAATTCCATCCGCGATGATCGAAAATGCACGTGCGTGCTTGGGAATTGTCGTACATACAATCGTCGATATCATTTTGGATGCAAGAAGAGCGGCTATTATTCGGGAGGAAGATATCTCGCGGGCTCGACAAACATTCGCAAAAGAATCTTCAGAGAAGCGGTACACCGTTTTGATCTATCACAATGAGCTCCAAAGCTCCCAGGACTTTGCAACTGCACTCAGTCAAGCGCATCCGGCCGTCGCGGTATGAAGTAACAATTGGAAAGAGTGCTGGTCGATACTGATGTTGATACTTTTGATAGTATCAGATGCTGAAGCTTGTGAATGAGACATCTACGCAAAAGCAGAGCGTTGTACGGAGTAACACCACTCGGGAAGATGCTTTAGAGCTTGCTGAAGCGCTTCATCGTCATGGAATCGTCTGCTCAATCGTGTCCAATGATTTCAAAATACGTGTCTCCGTGATCAGCGGTCTCATTCAGTATTTGGTGGCGCTTGCCAATCTTTCCGATGGATTCTGTCGAGTGATCTGCGAGCAGGTGAGGGATTCTCTTTCATCGTACTTGACGACCTGCTAATTGTCGCCTTGAGTAGTTTGTCGATTTGAACGCCGAAGACTGGGATCATGATAATCGTACTGAGCTCAAAGAGGAACAGAATCGAAAGGTCGAGGCGTATGCACTTGTTCGAAATTCGATTCTGGCAGATTCGTTCCTGCCGAAAAAGGAGAGCGACGCATTACACAGTCTACTGATGGCACTGCTTGCGGATCCGTTGTTCAAGCGAAGCTTTGCGATCGCATTCACCTATGCTTATGATCAATTGTATCGCGAATTTGTGGCTGGAATCGGAAGCTCGAACCTGACGATATTAGCATTTAGCGTGCAATTCTTCAATCGCGCGAGCTTTGTCAGACTCCTTGTGGAGAAACATGATTTACTAAGCGTTTTAGTGACGACGATACTGGAAACCTTACAGTCAAAATTCCGCATTCTCGAGGCCAACGATACCGATTTGAAGCTTAAAGACGCCCATGAGATCAACGGAGAAGATGTGCAGCTCGTGTGGCGAGAATACGTTTCGGACGGCAGCAAAATCAAAGTCTTGGAGCGACGTAATTACTGGGATTTATATGCGGCGGTGGTCCTCAAGTCAAAACCGTCGATTGTCGAGTACCTGGATCTCGATCCTTTGTCTGCTGAAAGCAATTGGGTCACAACACCACAAACGCGAATCAAACTGTTTCTCTCGTGCCTTCCAGTGAAAACAGCACTACCAGGTCGTCATGAAATCGATCTAGCCTCACCCGTTTTTGTGTATCGTCGGTATATGTCTGGACTACTTGACCTTCGGTACGCCTTACAAATCGACGGAGTTGCCGAGCAATTCATCTCAATGCATCACGGGAAATATTATGTGCAGTTCTTGCTGTATCTTTCACATCTTCAAGGCGTTTATCCGGAGACTCGAAGACTTGGTGACCATGTGGAAATGGAATCTCGGGCGTGGGTCGCCGCGGTCGAATACGTCTCCACTGTATGCGATGTATTCACTTGGATAATTACGAATGTGATGAAGAACAATCGAGTGAATGGCTTGGAGATGACTCCGACGCAGGCGCCAAAGACAGTACGTCTGGTGGGTGAACTCGTTCGACCGCTAATGGACTCGTTCTACTTTTGGCTGATTTCGCGAAACAAGTATTACCCTCCAAAAGAGTTTCAAGCTGGAGATTTGTTGCGAGAAGACCAAGTGGAAACCTCGATTTCGTGTCACTTTCCGATCCATCGTGCGTTTGCGCAATTATTACGAACATTTTGTGATCTTCCACCGTATTTGGCGGCATTTTATCGGCTCATGCGAGCACCCTCGGCTGTGGAATCTTCATCCGTGTGGGTGCATTCGACTTGTTCTTCACTGGGCTTTTGGCATTGTGTCCAATATATCGAACCAGTGCTGCAAGCGATCGTATGGGACGCTCAGGTTCACTGCGGTATGTGGGTCCGAAATGGAATGGCTGTGATGAATCACAGTATGAATTATGGTGAGCCTCCATTTTGCCTTCGATTTCGAGATTTGGATCTATTGTTACTGCAATTCTCCTTCCAATTGGCACCAACCGACTGGCTTCTTTTTACCATTTTAGATCGATTCGGGATCACAAAAAGTTTTTTCGAACTCTCTTCGGAGCAGAATCGTTATGCACTCAACGCATTGGTCGCAGAATGTCTCAAATTATTCTCTCAACTGGCGACGGAGCTTCCACCAAAATTATTTGAGCGAGTAGAAGACTGTGAAATGGACAGAGACTCAAGCAAGCGCGTGCTCGATAGCTTGATTCCCTACCTGCGAAGAGAACTTATCCAACGGCTTTGTGTTGGTCCGTGTGGCCATAGTGACCTGTCCAAGATCGCAACTGAGTTTTTCTCCTCACATGAGCATTTATTTGCAAGCAACTTCTCGTCCGGGATCGTGTTGGATCAGATTTTGACGGAAATTTGCGTCATGCGAAAATCAGATGAGAAAACAACTGAACGCAAAGATACTGAAATGGATGAACATGGCGACGTTGATGGTGGTCATGATACTGGCGTCACATTTGCGGGAGGAACGCTTGATACAGCGACGACATCGACGTTGGGCAAACTTCAGTACCGGTTGAAACCAGAGCTTCTGTCAGAGTACAGCGCTTGTTTTGTGCATCTTACGAGGAAGCAGCACGAATCTGCTCATGATAATTGGCTCCATCATCGACTTCGACAGTCGAAAGAATGCATGCAGCAAGAGATAGAAAATGGCTCACTGGAATCAAGTGAAAATTGGCGTGCGTTTCCGCTTGTTAGAGCGCTGGATCCATGTGCCCCAGGCTTTTATTGGTCTCGTCTTGCCATCCTGCATGAACAAGCGCGTTGGCTTGTCTTTGAGAGTTTATGGCATTCTACCAATTCGGATCGTCCTCATCGGAATTTGACGGTGCTATCGTGCGCCTTGCATCTACTGACACTGCAAGTGTATGTCATGGAAGACCTCGCGACCCTGGAGGACATCCCAGAGCTATCCGTCAAAGAAGAAGATCTCTCCATCAGCGCACAAACCTTGAAGAATGAGTTTCTCACGTGGTTGACGCAAGAAAATGTTCCTGAGAATGAGACTTGTTTGGAGTCGCGATGCTCACTATTCGAACTCCTCTTGCGTTTGAATCCATGGAACCCATTTTACGACCATGACAGAAGCCTCGAGTGTACGGAAGAAGCCAATAAACGACTTCATTTGGAAGGCGATCAAAAGCACGAGCTTGGACGCGGTGTGGAATGGATCATTCGTCGACTTGCGCTGTTGGATGAGCGATGTCAAGACGCCGTCAACCAGAGAGCGATTCGGACGCGAAGAATGTCACAAGAAAAACAGGAGCGTAATATATCATTGGCACAAAGAAGAAGAGAGGCACAGAAGAAAGCAATGGAAAGAATGCTACAACGCCAAGCGGCCTTTGCAGCACAAGTGGAGCAAGTTGCAGACGATGAAATGCAGTCTGATGGTGCGTGTGTGCTCACAGAGAGTTTTGAAAAAGATGTCGGATCGTCTCGGCAAAGCTTGGACGTGGACATGACAATTGAATCGGATGCAAATGCCGAGAATTTGGAGTGTGCCATGTGCCATACGTGTGATCCGGAAGAAAGCTTTATGTGCTTTGTCGGATTCGCTCAAAGCTCGGCGGTATGTTCTCGTCTGCACGCAGGTGATGGGGTCCATACACAAGACGGAAAGCAGCAGTTGGCTTCCCTTTCCAGCTTTTGGACGAGTCCGATCGATGAGATGCATTTCGGAGAAGATGTGCCAGTTCACGTACGACTTTGTGGACACGCAGTGCATCACAAATGCTGGGAATCGTACCACGCATCTCAGTTCCAACGTGTGATCACAGGAGCGCATCATCGTCACGCTTTGAATGCTGTTGATGTCACAAAGAAAGAGTTTCTGTGTCCATTGTGCAAGTCGATCAGCAACATTCTGATCCCAAATGTCAGTACAAAAGACCAAAATGCTCTTGAGGAAGCTCTTGATCGTTTGCACGGATCCAATATGCCCAATGCGTCAAAACTCAAGTCGGCCGATTTCGTAAACGATTCCGAAGCCTCGCTGGAATGGCTGAAGCAAGTCGCGACAGGAACAAATTTGAATCTTCAGTGCTACTCAACCCCTTCAGCCTCAACTATCAGCGCTCAAATTGTGGATAAGAAGCATTTACAAACGTCCACCACGATGCCAGCTGTTGAGTCGTGGCTTGAGCATGGTCTGGCGAGTTTGTGTATGGCGCTACATAAAGTCGCTTCCGGTGCGATGCAAAAGTCTCGGCCAGATCGGTACACCAATTCAGCTTGCCATGCACTCTTCCACACGCTTTTGTGTCTGTTTCTGACGAAAAAAGTCGATCAACACAAAAGCAAGGACGCTGAACCATTTTTGGCTGCGATGAAGTACCTACCGCTGATGCTTCGTCAGGTGGGGAGCTCCAAAATGCCGGCTACCATAAGTTCAACTCCGATGCAGCCAAGTCGACTTGTTGCATTGGCGGTAGAAGGATCCAATCCACAGAAATGGTGTGAACAGGATCCCATCAGCAAACTGAAAAAGCAGATTTATCAACTTTTGCATTTTGGTGGCTCTGAGATCAAACCGGACGGATCCATTGTTCTTGAGGATGATCATCCAAGCACGCAAACACAAACCCGGAAACAAAGTCAATGGGAAAAGCTGCGAAGACCAATCAAGCCGCTTTTACTGAGCCATTTGGGAAGCGTGCTGATCAAAGGGATTTTATCTGCAGGTTGTCTGGAAGAAGCGTGGTTGATTGCTCGTCTTGTGGTTCTCGCGCGAATGATACAGACGTTGTTGTGGCTTTGTGTGTCTAACGATGCCATGGAAAAGAGTGATTGGATCGTGAAGAATGATGACTCGAACTTACAGACTCGAACGCATACCAAGACATTTATTGAATGCTTTTTCGACCATATGGATGCATACGATTCGTCTGAGAAAGAAGCAGTTGCCGCTACTTTGATTGAAAAGCTGCGGGCAAAAGTTGCCAGGGCGTATGGGGCTACTGATACGACATGTTCATTCACCGATTGTGACGACCAAGGTGGTTTGAGAAGTCAGCTCGCATTGCTGACTCTTGTCGCAAACGAGGTCGTTCCTATCGCGAGTGTTGCTGTCTATGTGATTCAAACGCGCTTTAGCGAAGCCGTCAATGTGGAGCAGCCCACACAACAACCTTGGATGGTCTCGAACTCGGCAATCTCAAATCTTCAGTTGACTGGTGTATCGATGCTTTTAGGATCAGATTCGGGATGGTGGTCACTAGCGAATCGCTGGATAAATCGATTCAGGGGCGCGTATGACGAGATGCAAGACCCCAACTCACTTCTCGCTCAATGGCTTTTAAGCATGAACCTGACTCGAGATGGAGACCAACAGTTGACGTATACATCCATATTGACACACGATCTGTATGGCATGCATTGTGCATTGTCGATTCATACTGCTGCCAAAAGCCGAATCCGATATCTAAAGTCATTACCACACGCTTACGTGAGATTTTACTCTGAATTGGCCAAACGAAAGTGTGAATCTTGTAACCAATTTCCAACACGACCAGCAGTTTGTCTCATTTGTGGCTTGTTACTGTGTGCTGCAAATACATGCCGGGCATTACACCACGAGAAAACATACCCAGAAGAGTCCAATCCTGGAGCTTGTACGATCCACGCCAAGAAATGTGGACGTGGCGTTGGCATGTTTCTACTTGTACTCGAAGGAGCAGTGTTGTTAGTGTACTGGAAGTTGGCTGCGTACGTTGGAAGCCTTTACGTTGATGAATACGGCGAGGAATTTGGGGAGCGAAATCGTGATTTGAACAAAGGTCGACCACTCTACCTAAATCAAAAACGACGAGATCGATTGCTGCGCTTGTGGCTTTTTCATGAGATACCGAACGAAGTCGTCAAAATCCAAAACACCTCTGAACGTGTCATACGCAATAGTCACTACTAGTTTATCTTGCATCGAATGGTGCGGCTCAACGGGAAGATGAAGTAATTAAAATCTGAACACTTTTTAAAATGCTGCCTGGAGCATTCTTTGCGCGTTTGTGATCCGTAGTCGCAAAGCGTTTGACTCGAGTGAAACTTGAATTGAATTGAATCTAAAAGCATTTTTATTTGACGTCTCGATCATTTAAGCTGGATGGGACGTGCCTCGGGCTTTGGTGATAGGACGACTTGGTTCGATCGGAGTATGTTGCGAGATCTCACTGTCTTTAGCCTTCAGAGCTGATCGATGCGCTATTTGAAGGCTATACAAATGAATTTGGTTGAAGTTGAAGTTGAAGTTGACTTGTCTCGATAAGGAATGTTGATCATCATTGTTATGAGGTTTTTTAAAAGCGCTTGTCTCCACAGTATATTCTTAACGTCAGCTCGAGTCTGCGACTCTTAGAGATATAGTGTATTCGTTGACTCGTTGAGGATATAGTAACCTATCAGCAGCTTTGCTATGAAAATAGGCAGTTGGGATCTCATAGAGTCGACGTACTCGCGGTAGGACAAGTAGATGTTGTCTGTTCACTGCAATTGTTTAACGAGTAGAGACATACAAATGCCACTATTGTCCGTCAAAAACTATAAAACAGAGCAAAAGTTGTACCATCGATTGACTGCGGACACATTGAGCCCGGTGAATGACTCAACTGCAGCGATTAGCTGAAATCATCTTCCTCGAATATGATTGACTGAAATTCAGCACCGAGCTTCCAAGCAAAAGCTTTGTTGCGTGTTGTTTACGCGCGAAGACTTCATCTTCAACTATAGTTGTGGAATGAATGTATTTTAAACAAATAAATCAATGGGAGGAATTATTTAGCGCACTTCCTTGTGATGAGTGTTGTTTCTTTGAAAAAGCGATGGATTATGAGCGTCAAAAAGACAATGTGATCGAAAGGCTGATGGAGAACGGTTCGACCAAGCTGAAGCGAAAAAAGGGAAACTCTGCCGGACGTGATGAATGTAGCCGAACAAGTAGGAAGAAAGGAAGGAAAAATAGGCGTTCTGAATCGCAGAAGTGCAGTTACTCACGACAAAGCAGTATTTCTGAACGTTTACCGTTCGATGTACTTGAAATGTGTGGTGAATCAGAAAGTGAGCAAAGTGGAAAATGCAAAAGGGTGGAGCGAAAAGTAACAGAGGTGAAAGAAAGACTGAATAAATATCATAATGACAGACTGAAGCCAAATAAGCGATGCGCAAGTAGCCATGGAAGAGCTTTCGAGTGCAAAGATAGAGAGGTCGAGGAAAAATCATCGAGTTATCAAGACCCGTCTGGCGTCAAAAATGGTCGAAAAGATCAAGAAGCTACCACGATTAGCTTCGCTATCGACACGGACACATGTGTTAACGTGAGATCTGATCATCTGTCATTGTCAAATGAGTGCAAATTAAGTGGGATCGATAACGAGAACCCGCTAAAAGATAACAAGGTCGAAAGAAGAAGCGTACATGAAGAGTTGAGCTGCGGATTAGGAGGCATGGTAACGAAAACTACTCAGAATCGAGAAAGCGTTGATATCAGCGCTCTTGGTCGATTGAATTGTGGTTTTCAGACTGGGACAGGACGCAGAATTGACATAGACCCGAATATCTTGGCGAAGAGGAAATTTCTCGCTGAGGAAAGGAAGCAGGAATGCGCGGTGGCTGATACCATAGAGGCATCAAATAACCGACAGATGAATGAATCTATACCTTCCGAGAAGCACTGCACAGAAGGAAAAACGATGGCGATTAATTCTATTCGATCAGAAAGCATTTCTCAAGTTGAATTGGCGTGTTTGCCCTCAGCGGTGACGCATGCAAATCGATATACTGGGGGCAAGAATTGTCAATTGAGATTTTCCAATCACGTTCCTGACGAAGGATTGAGGTCTTTGAATCATCAGGGTGGGTTCGAGAACGGCAATGGAATTGAAGCAATGTTTAAGACTGGACTAGGGCGGAAAATGATTGTTGGGGCTGAGAGTCTGGAAAGATCGCGCGTCATGCTGAATACATACTGTATGGACGAATGCGTTGAAGCTGGACCCCCGTATAAATTGGATAGAGAAATAGTGACTCCGAAACCGTCTTATACGATGTCAGGCATGAAAATGCGAGTCGATGCATCAGATGAGTGCAATGATATGATTGATTGCAACACGTCGAAATGGAAAGTGGAGGGTGATAAAGAAACATTTGGGAGAGCATTCTGCTCTCCAAAATCTATTACTAAAGTTTCCCTAATGAATAGCTCTGCACAAAACACGTCCACGACTTCATTTGAAACTGGACGAGGTCAAAAAGTGACTGTGGCAACCAAAAGTCTGGAAAAATCTCGTTTTATTATAGATTGTGGTGATGGTGGAACCAACGGTATCTCTACGGCAGGATTGGGGGGAAAGGTTGAGTCCTCTGCTGAGGATATGCGAGAAATACGAACGACTATGGCGAGACTTCCTAAGCCCCATCAAGTGGACTCGTTATTTTCTACTGGATCGGGTCGCAAGGTTGTGATCTCTGCCGAGAGTTTGGAAAGATCTCGTGCAAAGATAAAAAAGGATGTGATAAAAATGTCGACCGCACCGATCAAAAGCTCAGACCTCAAGCAAGTTGACACATTATTTGCGACGGGATCGGGTCGCAAGGTTGTGATCTCTGCCGAGAGCATAGCAAGATCATGTGCAAAGAGGGAAAATGATGCGAAAGAAACGGCTTGTGCAGTAATGGAAAAGTCAGTGTGCACCCAAGTTAACACGCTATTTTCAACCGGATCGGGTCGAAAGGTTGTCGTGTCTGCTGAAAGACTGGACAGCTCTTGTCTCGAATTTAGTTCGTTTGTAGAAACGCCAAGCAAGAAGCTAAGCAATGCAGATGCACTGGTTACGCAAACAGCGACCGAAAGGTCTACTGAAAATGTATCACTGAATGAGGATACGCTTACCACCGATAGGGTGCAGAAAGCGAGAGATTCTCGCCTGGTGGTCCAAGTACTCGATGACTCCAAGGTGCCAGGAGACGTCTCTATCAGCAGCACGCGCGAGAAAGTTCAATGCCATAAAGTCTACGATTATCGGACACCGCACAAAAGTGGCTCATACATCGACACAATTAGTCCGACGGATCGTAAAATTGATTTCATTCAGCCAACAGAGCAGCAGAAGGAGAATATTGTACCACACGCACCAGCCACACCTCAAACGAGATTTAGACTCAAACGGCCATCCGAATGCAAAAACGGCAATTCCAGTGAGTGGAAGAAACACAGTAAACGTTTTAAAGCTCCAACACAGCAAAAGGGCCAATTTGCCACAAAACCTGCATGCACAGCGGTCACAAGTCAGAAGCCAAAGCCGATTAACAAACAAATGAAGCTCTCAGAGCTCCCGTATCGCATCCAACGCAAGTACAGCTTGCAGAAGCTATCCCTACAAACTTCCACTTCACCGTCCATGTCACAATCTGCTTCCTCATCTTCTCAACGCATTCGACTTTTACGCTGTGTGACAGCACATACAAGCATCAACGTCGTCTTCAAAGGTTGCGATATCGAATCTGAAGATAGCTGTATCTTTCACACTCGCAGAAGCTGGACTGATGTGTACGAGACAACTGAGGTTATGGGTCCAAAGGAAATCTTCCAGCTAATGACAGAAAAGGGATGGCTACTAGACACTGTCGACCTCTACAAATGGTTTTGCAATCAATATCGATGGATCGTATTTCTGTGCGCACAAATGGAACTTACGTACTCTCAACATTTATGTGGAAAGTATCTAACGCTATTGCAGATCATCTTCCAAGTACATCAACGATATAAATGCGAAGTGTACAATTGCCAACGTCCAATTATCAGGAAGATACTCAATGGCGACGCAAGTCCATCCAACTGTCTCGTTCTATTGGTAGCAGCGGTTCTCCCAGGTGGAGATCGTGATGTTGAAAAGCCAAAAGGTGACGCGGGAGCATGTGGCGAAAAGCTTACACTTGTATTAACGGATGGACGGTACGCTGTTTATGGTATTCCAGATGAGTTACTGGAAGTACGCCTCCGAAGGTTACATCAGAAAGCACATTTGGTGGGCAAGAAGATCATTATGTGGAATGCAGAGTTGCAGTGTAGTGGGGAGGGCATCGAACCTCTCGAGAATGAATTGCATCAAACGAGTTCGACTTGGAAAAGTCCATTTGTAATGGATGGATTGACGTCTGAGAACAAGAAACCTTTTTACATTCTTCGATACAATAGCACGCGACTTGGTGCTTATGATCTCCCTCTTGGGCTAGAACGCTCAAGTTCACGTGATGAGAAAGCGACACACAAAATGAAGATCTCACGCTGGCTGCTTAGCAGTGTACCGCTACAAAGTCTTCAGGTTGGAGGTGGTATTGTACGCTCCATTCGATTATACGTTACGCGTGTATCTCCATTGCTGCATATGCAAGCAATAGAAGGTGCTATAGGGCCAAGGGTGTTGACAGACTATCAACTCGGTCCGTTCCGAGAGATCTTTTGCGAGTTAAGTCAGCTCGAGGAGGTGCAGATGGAGTCAATGACTCTTCCAACTCCGTTTATCCAATTACGCGCTGTTTGTTCTCATTATACGCGTCACAAGGGGCAACCCTCAGACTGGATGGCGTCTTTAAATGTATGGCGACCAACTGGAGAACTGCTGCAGAAAGTCGTTGAAGGAAGAGAATATTTCGTCACCAATGTTGCAGTAAATTGGAAGAGCAGTACCAGTTCTCGCGATAAAGGTTTCTTAAAGCTCAGTGCGACCAAACGCTCCATCTTTGAGATCATTGCCGAAAACGAAGAGAATACTCGCACGTATTCTTCACAAACATGCAAATTGATCAGAGATCTCAAGATCCCAGACTCGACGACTATAAACGCTCTGCTTGCGAACGTATGCGTTGTGGTCCTACTCGTATCCGAACCCGTGGAAGAGAGCATCAAAATTGTGAAAGGCGGACTTGTTCAAAGAACTTATACACAGCATATCTTCGTGGCAGACTCAAGCTGCGAAATTGCAAGTGTGAGGGTATCTTCAACCTCCGTCACGATGGGATCCAAATCAGCTTCAATGGATCTCAAACCTCGATGCAGATTATCCTCCACGCAGTGGTTCCGACGAGCCCGAAATTGCTGGCAAGAGGGAAAAGTTATCTCCATCAAAGGCCTACAAATCTCTCATCGTGACAAACAGCTTCAAATTTTGGATTGCAAAGTTTGTGATTTTACGGAAGTATGCACGAATCCAACATCTCCGTCCTCGCTCTACCGACAAATGGAAAGACTCAAATCACTTGTGAGTATGGACAATAGACGTGGGCGATTGTTTCGGATACAGTTGGCCCGAATGAAGCAGTACATACAGCAAGCGGTACTTCACACCAAAGTGAGAATCACTTCAGATATCATCGATCGAGGAAAAGTGCTTCAAGTGCGAGTTTTAAAGCTATGCAAGTATCATCCGCCTGTTGAAGATCAATTGAAGCAGGATTTCTATGGTTGTGCGTATGTGCTGCCTTTAAACGGCGACGAAATGGCTTCATCGATTACATTGCTTTATTTCAACGAGTCACAGCTGACGGAACTATCAGCGATCACTGGTGAATGCAAACGATTGGAACGACCGGAACGAAGCGATTTTGACGCATTGTTCCAAAAAGTGCGTCAAATGGAACGAGATATCCGACTTATAGTCAGCGTGCATTCGCGACCATACCTTCAAAATGAATGCAGGCTGTTTCCATGGCAACGCGATCTCGTCATCAATGTCGTATACAAATTGTTTTGGGCGCATTTTCTCGATTTCGAGCACGTGGATGAAGCAAAGACGGTTCAACTTGCGCAGTGTTCTATCAAAGCGAACAGTAGTCGAAGGACGCATTCCTCCGAGTTGCCGTCTGGAAGGCATATGACTGCCGCCTGAAAGGCATAGGAGAAGCCCATAACGAGTCTATTCGACATAATAAATGTATCGACAGTGAAAACTATGAATTACAAGCAGACGGAATAGCTATCGATCGGATTGATAGCGTGATATTCCGATACAAAATGCATTAGCACTTTACTGCTTTGAAAATGACACATCGTATCGCTCCTAAACGCTGTTTCAGTTTATCGGTTTTATACCGCACGAAATGGCCTTCCAGCGCATCACACAATTGCAGCGGGTTCTGCATACTCCAAGTGGAATCCTACCGCAATTAAAGAGAGTGTACAGTGTATCGAAGCTTGTGTCTGGCTCATGTGCACTTCCTCATCCTCAAAAGCAAGCAACAGGCGGCGAAGACGCTCATTTTCTATCGAATACTGTGGTCGGTGTCGCCGACGGTGTCGGAGGTTGGGCTCGCAAAGTACGTACTTGTATCAGTGTATCTCTTCATCGACTGCATTCTACGTCAAAGGGAATTGATGCAGGTGAATATGCACGCAGTCTGATGAAACTGATTCATCAAACGATCGACTCGATACCAAAAGAAGCCGAGAAAAGACCTTCTCCATTACAACTTCTCTCTTTCGCACATAAGAGAGTAAAAGTAAAAGCATCGCATGCTGCACACAAGTATACGTATAAACGGTTCTATCCCGCAGAGTATGGGCAGCTCAACGGCGTGTATTGTGCAGCTTGACGGCATGAATTACTCACTACCAAAAGTTGATGTGATGACTCATTGTCTATGCATTATGAAGGAAATCTATTGCGAGCAGCGAATTTAGGAGACTCGGGCTTCATTGTATGTCGACAAAAGAGTCAAAAGGGACAATTGACCGCGACTTTAGCTCCAAAGTGGGAACTTGTGTATGAGTCAAAGCACCAGTCACATTCCTTCAACTGTCCTTATCAACTCGGCCATCTGAATGGCGATTGGGTACGCATCGAATTCCGTGGTTTGAAAAGAGCTCACTGATCGACCATGCAGCCGGAAATGAGCGATCAGATCGAATTCAGCGTCCAAGCAGAGGATGTGATCATTCTCGGAACAGATGGATTGTACGTTTCCTTCTCAGAACGAATTCAGTACTTTTCTCATCGGTTCTTGTCAGATTCGACAATATGTATCCATCACAGATAGCAAGCGTACTGGATGCACTGGAGCCTCAGTTTCTATGTGAGCCGCAGCTGGCGGAAATGGCTGCAAATTGCATCGCTCATGAGGCACATCAAATCGCCAATGATAAGAAATGTCACACTCCCTTCGCAATAGCCGCACGAAAAGCAGGATATACTTACAATGGTGGAAAGATGGATGATATCACAGTTATCATCAGTATCGTTGCCACTTCTCAGTCGCCCTAATTGATGTAATTGCGACCACGCGGCCTTTTTCGGCAATGTGTCTCCTTAGCGACGTTCTTGTTACTGTATTCTATAAAGTGGGTTGCTACTTGATTTATGACGCGCACACACAAGTCGGCATTATAATAAATCAGGTAGCGCAGGGTAGCGATCCAACTGTCATCGCTACTTTGTAGTACCCATCCTCGCAATCGCTGCACGTAACGTTGCGCTCCGCAAAGAATTGAGCTCAACAGACCGAGGGAAAAGGTGCTTGCGAGCAAAAACAGTCGCATGTAGTGGATTTGAATCTTCTTTATTTGCGCAAAACTTGATGTAGCAATTCGACTATCTCATTGAACATGTCGTTCGATCGCTACTTACTTTCGAGGCCAAATTCTGTCACCAGCAGCTTTTATTACCAACTGGACCGCGCTCAATTAGTCAGCGCTGCTCAAATATCGGGTTCTCTCGCCATTCCTTTACATTTACGCTTAGTTTTGCTAACGTTACTTTGATGAAAACACGTTTCTTGTAGGGATTTTTGCGCGCTTCAAAGTACGAATTGTATTGATACATCCTGAACGAGAAAACTCGTATTCGAAAGCCAGACCTAAGACTTAATTTTGGTATAAGCTTACAAACTCTCTCCCAAATTTCAGCAAGTTCTCGCGATCTGGGCGGTGTAAACGGATCATACGCGTCACAGTACTAATCATTCGCATTGTCATGACTCACTGGTACTCATCGGCTGCTTTTGTCGTTTTATGGCTGAATGCGTCGAGTGCACAAGAGCGCACAAGTCTTGTAAGCTGCCCTGAAACATGGTATCCTGTCAGTGTCTCGGGTGATTGGCAAATATATTGTATACCCATTTTGCCTTGCGGTGGAAATATCGGAGTTGCAAGCGTAGGAAGCTGTCCTGGAGGGACAGGTTGTGCTGCTTTACCCCAGAATCCGCTAGTGATGGGCTGCGTCGCATTGGGGAAAGCTGGTGTGCAGTATTTAGATCGGACGATATTGTTTTCCCCACCAGTTCCATTCACTTTGGCGATTCCAATGCAAGGACCACCACTAAATCTGGGACCTCCAAGTATAAATAATGGCGTTACCGGCACACCGAGAAGCACTGGTATGTTAGTTCCGACGGTAGGACCGAGTTCAGCCGGAGCTTCACCAAACGGAATTCCTCTAGGAGGCCCAACACTGTCCAGTCGGGCCGGACTAAGTCCTGGAAATATTGTCATAAATCCCAACATGCAGACTTCCAGTAATCCATTCAATCCTGCGACTAATCCTGCCAGTGTTCAAGGCAAATCAGCAACGGGAATTCGAACGACTGGAAATGGAGGCAATACAGCCACAAACATTGTAAATCAACCAGTCGGGCGAAATGGGAATTCTTTGGGCAATACAAACTCTTTGCTTGGAAATAATGGCAATCCTACAAGAGGCAATCCAACTTTTGGTGCGAACACTCCGACCACAGACGCAAATACGAACGTGATGCCATCTTCGAATTCTCCCGGCTTTGGTGATGACAACAGTGTCAATAACAATGGGACTACAGGCGACAAAGTGACAGATGAGCAACGTCACCATCCGAGTGACGTGGTAGGACCAACGACACAAAATTCTGCGAATTCGAGGCTCTCATTAGGTGCTATCATTGCTATCGTACTGGGAATTCTGGCTGTCATCGCCGTTATTGCAGGTGTCATTCTCCTCAAGAAGAACAAATTAAATGCAGCGGCTCAGCGAGAGCAGGAAGCATCGATAGGAAGTAGCTACCTGACACCAAGAGAACGGGTTTTGTTATTATAACGCGGCGTTTTTCATGATTTATCATATTCAGATCATTAATAGAGAAAATCGATACTTTGGACACATTCTATGAGATCGCAAACTCCACACACTTGCATTCTCATTTTCTAGTCCAAAGCAGGTCCGAGACGATCCAAAACAGAACGTTTCTTTGCCTGAATACGATCTCCACGAGATTTCAAAGTCCGAGACTCTTCTCGTCGTCGACTTGGGGTTTTCTTCCGATCTTTCTCATCTTCATATTCGATATGTCGCTTTCCGCTGTTATTGGGACGAGTAGAAGGTTGATTTCGTACGCGACGTGAGCCTTCGTCACGCTCCCACTGAGGCTTGCGTTTGGATGTAGATCCTGTAGAGGATGTTTTTTTCCCTTGTGTGTCGTCCGCCTTTTCTTGCCCTCGACGACGCTTCCCTTTGCCTTGTTCTATGCCTTCCGCCACATCACGCCCATGTTTTGTTTCTTTTCGTTTACGTTTGTCTCCATCTCGAATTCGACTTTGAGATTTGACGGGAGAATGCTCCTTTTCGTCACGATGTCTCTCACGAGTTTTTCCCCGTTCTTGTTCTCGCTCTCGTTCTCGTTGACGGTCTCGGCTGCTTTCTCTTCCTCGATGCTCACGACCATGAGACGTGGAATGAGTGCTACTTTTCACGCTCTTTTTCTCACTGTGTTCCACTCTGCTTTCGCCTCGTATGGTCCGACGAGATCTTGAAGGGGAGCTTCTACGGGAGCTTGTAGAATGATGCCTCTTGTGTCCACTTGATTGAGAAAAATGTCTCGACGTACTCGAGCGATGTGAACGATTGCTCGATATTCGTTTCACGGGGCTGCGCTTCTCTCGAGATCTGCTCTTACGCGTTCGACCGGATGCACCTTGTGATGCTTTATCCTGCTCTTTCACGTGCACTTCGTCAACGTCATCAATCATTTCATCGTTCAGAAAGTCTAGATCAATTGCTGGAGCTCCAATCTGATCAATTTTGATATCCTTTGAACTCTCTTCGACTTGTTTACTGCTTTTCGTTTCGTCTCTTTCTTTCTCTTTCTTCCCCAAACTAACCGATCGCTCTTTGGAGCGACTTTTTCTCTCTTTCCCACTTCGTTTATCGACTGAACCATTACGACTTGCAGATCGACGCGTACAAGGTGAATGGTGTTTTGAATCATCACCGGAGCGTATTCTGCTACGGGAATAGTTTCGACTTCGACTTCGACTTGGGCTATCGCGACTATACTTTGATTTTCGAGATCCATCTCCACGGCCCTGGTTACGATTTTGGCTTCTTCCTCGTCGAAATGTACGATTTGATCGATTCATTTTCCCACGAGTTCTCGACCGACCGCGTTCTCTGCCATTTTCGTTCACATTCGGACTATAATGCGAATTATTTCCAGCAAAATGATCTTTTGAATGAGATCGTCCGTTTGATTCGCTTTTATTTCCGTTCTGTGAGCCGGTCTGATCCCTCCCTTGGAACTGGGAATCACCACGCCCCGCACCATTTCCGTATGGAGGTTTAGTACCATCAAACCAAGGAGGTGGTGGACCAAAGTAATCAGGAGGACCAACATGGGGTGCGAAACAATCTGGTGCTCCATAAAAGCCTCCATGAAGTGGAGGATAGCCACGTCCTCGTCCACCTTTCATCGCTCGTGGATCCATTGGGCCACCAGGAAAGGGACCGTCATACCAAGGCATACCAGGATTGTCAAACCAAGGTCCTGGTGGTCGAGGACCATCAAACCATGTTTCTGGACGCATGTAGCCCATCCCGTTCTGAGAAAGTGGATTCATTCCAGGTCCATTCCATGGAATCTGATTCCCCATTGGTGGAACCTGATTCCCAGCAGGAGGTAGCGGTGCTTGCTGCTGCTGTGCTGTAAGAGTACCTTGTTCATTTCCAGTACCTAAATTGTTCCCAGGAAACTCTTGAGTCGGAGTGGTGCCTGGAGGCCCGTCCCCTGATGATTTTGTTGCGACGATCCCATTCAGCGACATATCCGGACCTGCGATGTTTGGATGAATGATAGACGATGGGACCGATTCTGCGCCCGGTCCAGGAGCGAGAGCAGGAGACATGAGTGTGTTTGCATTAAAAACGCTCGTTTTTGCTACGGAAGGCTGTAAATTCTTTCCATTATCTTCCTTCTCATCTATGTTTCCGAAAATGTCTCCACCAAACTCATCGTCTTCTTCAAGCTCATCCTTTCTCCCAGCTTTTTTTATATCCAACACCGCGTCGGCACTCTCTCCTGTTCTTCCTGTAGAGGAAGCTGAGGCCAAGGTTGCTGCTTTCTGTTTTGCCAAGGCTTTTTGCTCTGCTTCTTTCACCAGTTGCTCCCGCTCCTGTTGCTCTGTTCGAGCGCGGCGTAGAAACTCGTCAACAGATGCTCTCAAGACTTTGTTTGGCAGTAGCTGGACGCAAATGTACAAAAAAGACCGCTGTAAGTCGATGATACGATATATTCTCAGCCAAATACCTTTTCTGGCGACATATTTGGCGAATTGCACAAAACACAGACCAAATTCCGATCGATCAGAGCTGCTCGAAGACATTCGTCGCATGCGGACTACACAGTTAAATCACATTGAGAATCAAGCAAACCAAATATCTCTCATTTTCATACCTCGGAGCAGCACGGAATCAATACGGCATCGTTCATTAATCTCTTGCAAATAGGACACGCCAAATGATCAGGAGGACTTAAAATCAATTGATCAAGTGTAGCAGATCCACCAGATTTCGCCATTAATTTAGAAAAGTTTTTATTCTGCGGCTCTATTACGGCTAAACCACCCCATGGTGCATTGACTACAGTCTTACCAGCTCCTACTGGGATGTCACTTGGATCGTTCACCGCCTTCATGAATGATTTTGGTATGCCAGTTTTTTTCTTGACCCGATGTTGATCAAACTCAGGATCTCCGTTTGTTGGACAATTTTGTATGTAATGACCAGGAACTCCACATCGATAACAGACATAATTGGTTGGTGGTTTTCCCATAATGCCTGCATTTTGACCACTCGCAGGATTTCCCTGAAATCCTAAACGTCCACGAGCATTGACACCTGCAGGTCCAACAGCAACGGAGTTGGATGTCGTTTCGGACCCTCCTGGTACATTCCCACGCGAGTAAGATCCTCTTACTCCTCCGAGAGGGGCAGCATTCATTCCTCCAGCGACCGGACCGTTGTAGTAATTCGAAACTCTATCCACATTGCTACCTCGAGAAGCTGTCCATATTTTATTTCCCGGCCGGCTTCCACTTCGAATATCTTCCGCCTGTTCATGTATGTTTTCAAGTGCTGCTAATTCATCCTCCATAGTTTGTGCACCCGTCCCGTCCACAACACTTGCTTCAGTACAATTCACATCCGACATCTTCCCATCCAAGCTACCAAAGAAACATTATAAAATAAGAACAAATTATCTTGCAGCAGATGACGGCACCTCGATGGATCATTGGTCTCCACTCCAGGTCCATTACCTAATGTCGGGTTCCCTGTGTTTGGCACATTAGTTAGGGATTGAGTCGCTTTGGCTGCTGCCGCTTCTGCTTTCATGCGAGCTAAAAGGCCACTTCCGGGATGCATACTCGGAATCCGTTTCACCGTAACACTCGTATTCCGAGCCAATTGGAGATTCTCGTCTTCATATACCTTTCCATTTTGTGCATCCGTAATCACTAAATCAAAATCGAGCCCTTTGTTGAGTTTCTTCTTCTCGACAATGGCTTTTTTCAAATCGATGACGCGAATGACTGTGCCCGGGAAATTAACAGTGTCGAAATCTTTGGCTGATTTGAATTTGAAATGAATTGACATTGTGCTCACAGAAAGCGAAAGAATTTGCAATTTGCCTTTTTACTAAAAGGAAAACAAAATAAACGAAGAAATATCGTTGCGTGTTATCGCAAAGCTTATAGGATTATGTTTCCGTTGTTGCGTGTAATTCGTTTATTTACAGCGAAATTTCCTTGCCGCTTTCTTAAATTAGATCACTCGCGCACGAAATGTTCACAGCCAACTTCTTTCTCCTTGTTTCAATTGGATATAAAGGATGTACTGAGGACAGACTATAACTGCTATGTGTTTCTGTTGCATATCTTTTGTGACAGTTAAGTGCATTCAAATTCGCGATTCAAATCCTTGGAAAATACCGCCAAGATTTAATGGTCAGTTCGGATGAGATTCCATTGCCTGTGGGGCGCTCAGTGGCGCAGATGAAGAAAGTAAGGGATAAAGTAAGTGTATACAAATGCTCAGGGAGCACAAGAAGGTCGAGCATTGAGATGAACAAAGAGAATCCTCACGTGGAGATCGAGGTCGTGAGGACATCAGAGCCAAATTTCCAGGCAAAAAATGAGATAGAAGAGGAAGTCAAGCATCACAAACCGAAAAGAACGTTAGCAGAAAGTGAACGCAATGTACAGACACGCGTGGAGAAGAAATCCAATGGCGCAAGCAGTAGAGTTCCTGAGCGTATCGTTGAGCACATATCATGCCACGGTGGCACAGACACGGAGCGAATCTATATCCGTGGAAGATTTTTGGGCAAGGTTTGTACTTTAACGAGCTGTTAGGATCAGCTGAATACAAATAATGCTTTTATTTCGTGAAGGGTGGATTTGCTCGCTGTTACGAGCTCAAGTGTCAGGACACGAATGCAATTCATGCAGGAAAAGTTGTGAACAAAACAACACTATTAAAAGCTAAAGCAAAGCAAAAGGTGTTTCTAATTTGAAATGTATACCAATCAACTGCAACTCACATTCATTTTTGCATGGTAGTTTGCATCGGAGATCAAAATTCATCGATCTCTAAAGCACAATCACATCGTTCAGTTCAAACACTACTTCGAAGACGACCAGAACGCCTACATCCTCTTAGAATTATGTCGGAATCAGTCGCTATCTGAGCTATTGCGTCGTCGGAAAAGGATTTCCGAACCCGAAGTCCGCTATTATGTTCGTCAACTGGTGCAAGGACTGGAGTATCTCCACACAAAGCTGATCATACATCGAGATTTGAAGCTCGGAAATTTGTTTATTACTGAAAATATGCAATTGAAAATTGGTGATTTTGGGCTTGCGACTCGACTAGATGACGTAGAAGATAGGAAACGCACAATGTGTGGCACACCTAACTATATCGCACCAGAGATATTGAATGGACAACGTGGAGATGGACATAGTTTTGAAGTGGATATATGGTCAATGGGTGTGGTGATTTACACACTCCTTATCGGGAAACCACCATTCGAAACCTCAGATGTGAAGGATACGTATTGCCGAATTCGGTCGAATCAGTACACTTTTCCCTCAGATGTGCCGATATCGTGTGAAGCCAAATCGCTAATTACTTCAATTTTAAAAACAGACCCACAAACTCGACCACCTCTTGAAGAGATTATGGCGCATCCATTCTTCCACCATGATCTGATCCCAGATTCGCTTCCAAGAACAGCTTTGCTCATTACTCCGACAAAATGTAAACTCTCCAATACAGTCAGTAAACCGTGCGACGACGCAAGTTCTCGACAATCAAATACAATCTCGTCCTCAGGATCTTCGACACGTTCGAGTGGTAAACCAAAGTCAATACCACAGCGACCGAGTGAAAGGCGATCCCAGCTCAAACCTCCTCGATATGCGTTACGTAATCGAGATGTCAATTCAAAAGCTGAGAATGAAATGAATAAAGGGAATTCTCAGTGCGATGTTGCAGGAACAGAACGACACGATAGCAGTAGCTCCCCGAAACCTCCACCATCTCCGTCCAAGGATATTTGTATGAACAATGATCGCAAGGAACTACAGAGTCAACCTGAGAAAGAACCTCCCGTTAAATGCAATCGACATGAGAGCGATGATGAAATGACCGAATTAGCAGAGGATGGACAATATTCTGAGGATGTTTACACCGAATCGACTCCGGCTACTGTCCTTCAGCGAGCATTTGAGACATTAGAAAGACTTTTCAATATGTATCAAAGGCTCGAAGAAGTAGCAAAGAGCGACGCCTTGGACACAAGCGCTATTCTAATGGAGGCTCAAATGCTTAGAGAGCTAGAGTTGAAGAAACTTTCTCGGTCCGATAAGAAGCTTGCGATGGCACCACTTTGGATCACTCAATGGGTTGACTACACAACAAAGTATGGCTTGGGCTACATTTTGTCAAATGGTTCTGCTGGCGTTTACTTCAACGACTCGACAAGAATAATTACATCAACAGATGCTCGCTTTTTTGACTATTTTGAACGCAACAACTCGAAGGAGTCCGAGGCCACAAGGATCCGATGTCTTTTATCGGAATATGATGCAGCTCTGGCAAAAAAAGCTATGTTACTAACTCATTTCCAAGGCTACTTGTTGGATTGCCGTGCCGACGATTCCGAAGTTATCCAATTGGAAAGCGAATTAGTGCGGCATCAAGTGTCCCTTTTTCCGTCCAAAAGAATTTGTGGGGCATCAGCGAGCTCGACCAATCATTCAAAAACGCCATCCCCAAGAGAGCCATATTTACCAATCATTCAGAAATGGTTTAAAGCAAAACATGCCATTCTATTTGTTTTGTCAAATCACACTTTTCAAGTCAACTTTTATGAGTGCTCGAAATTGATATTCTCACAAAATGGTCGCATCGTCTCTTATTTGGACAAAAAAGGTCGACTAGAAAACTATGAGCTTGCAAGCGTCTTGACTCTGGCAGAAGAACGACCTGACCTGATCAAGCGATTGCGTTACGTAAAAGATATGATGGAGCAACTCGTAGCGCCCAAATGAAGAAAGCAATGCCACAAACATCTGTATTCAAGCAGTCTCGTGTCATTTGACTAAAGCCCACAAAATCGCAAACAGTGCGAAAATCGAGAATGGCAGCCACGTTCTCAGCATCGCCATTCTGTCTACAAAGGATCCATTTGTCAATACAAAAACACACAGTCTCACCATGTTCCAGCTCTTTGGATCGGAGTCATCCAAGTGATTCAAACAAGCAGCGACGTGAGAATGGCAATTGTCGCAGCTGACAATGATTCCCTTTATCATGAAACTGTGATATATAATAAAATGCTATCGACCTACCAGATTTGATGCGGTCGTTCCGAATAAAATGCGTTTCCGTATGCGATGGCTTCATCCCATTCTCTTGCTTGATGAATAGTGTGTATAGGAAATTGGACAAAGCGTGTGGGATTACCGAATGCAAAGAATTCCGTCCCTATGTGATAGGAGCCAGCGAAATCAAATATGATACTAAAATAGAGTTCCGCATATCAGTTTGGTCGAAGAAGAATGAATGCGACTGCTTTAACCCTTTAGAGTCTGCGATGCCGAGATGACCGATAAAGGGGATAAACAGACTGATTACTGGTAAAGGACACCATACAATGCAAAACGGGTAGCGATTATGTTCTGGATCAACTGGAGCTGATTGGAAATCGCCCGATAGAACAGCTTGCTTTTCGGGAGATGTCATGCGATGGCAATATTACTCTTATGACCATTTCTCAGGTAAGATATAACGAATGTAGACATGCCGCAAAATTCAATTAGAAAGAGGTTGTTTTCGAAGAAAGCTCTGATAGTGCATCGATACCACAATAGATAGAACAACTATTAGAGCCACAACAAATCCTAGCAATTGTATCCATACAATCTATGCGAAATATAGAATCTATGACGTTGCACAAAGGCGCACGTACTACAAGCAAGCGCTTACCTGATTGGTCCTACTCGTTGTATCAATTTTTCCACGCCGTTTCAGTCGCTCTGATAATTTCCCATAGCGTTCACCTGCATATATTGCTGGCCCTAAGCTTACATCAATATGCTTCTTCTGTTCATCGCTTTTATTTCCAGCGCGTCGCTGACGTAGATCCATTGACTGAGACTGGATTACCGTTCGTCTATTTAATAAGAGACCCTTGTTCAAGAGCTGTTTGTTCATTTCACCAGTTTCTCTCATACGGCGCCAAGAATGAGCGAATGGTGGGCTATAATTGGAAAACCGTTTGCCGAGGTGAGAGAGCAACATCGAAAGCGCAACATACCGTTAGATAATGATATCATTGCGTCAATGTACAGGCAGTTGTATCACTTGATTTACAGCGGATACAAGCGGCATTTTTGAATCTTCCACATTCTTATTACGAGTAAGCATGATCATTACTCGCTGCAATTTATTATAATCGAATGCGTTTCAAACTATTGCCGCAGCTACATCCACGGGATTTATCGGCGAAGTCCGGAACATGTGATTATTGAGACCTTTCTGATTGGTTTCGTGATATACATCACATTCTGCAAGAAAGATCGACCAAAGCAAGAACGAGTCCAGCTTACAGAAAAAGAGATACAAGAACTGTGTGATGAATGGACTCCAGATCCTATCGTGCCAACTCAACAGTTGAATTCAGCGGGTCAAGTGGACATTAGTAAGCAATTTGGAATTGTGGAAGAAATTCCCACAACACACATGAAGCTGGCAGACAAAAAAGAGAGGCTCTTGAACTTGGGAACCTTTGACTTTTTAGGTTTAGGATTTCGGCCTGAATTGAAGGAAGTGGCTATTAACACACTGACCAAGTATGGATGCGGCTCATGCGGTCCACGGGGGTTTTACGGCACAATTGATGTGCACGAGACATTAGAAAAAGATATTGCCGAATTTATGGGCACACCAAATTCGATCATATTATCTGACTCGGAAGCTACATTTACTTCTGTACTCCCTGCTTTTGCCAAACGTGGAGATCTTGTGGTTATTGACGATGGCTGTCAAGATGCCATATTCACGGGAGTGTGTTTAGCACGATGTACAATCATTTACTACAAACACAATGATATGAAGGATCTGGAGAGAATTCTTGCATCCATCCGTCACGATGATAAAAAAGCAGGGAGAAAATCCGACTGTCAGCGCCGTTACGTTGTCACCGAAGCCTTATTCCGCAATTATGGTGATATCATTGATCTACCGAGAATTTGTGCAATCTGTGACAAATACTTTTTCCGACTTTTCCTCGATGAAAGCTTTTCGTTTGGGGTACTTGGTGCTACTGGACGTGGATTAACGGAGCACTCAAATATGCCAGTATCTTCCGTTGAGATTATCTGTGCATCCTTATCTGGAGCGGCAGCCTCGGTCGGCGGATTCAGCACGGGATCGTGGGAAGTTGTGGATTATCAACGTTTGAACAATGCTGGATACGTTTTCTCAGCCTCAGCTCCTCCTTTCACGGCAGCCTGTTGTTCCGAAGCAATCCGGATAATGAGACAAGAGCCTGATCTGGTAGAGAAGCTACGTGCGAACTCCTTGTTTGTGCACGAAAAATTGCAGCATTTATGCAAGCACTTCTCGTCGTCCAGTTCTCCATTCTCACCCATTATGCATTTCCGCGTCAAATCTTCATTACTTGGCGACTTGGAAAATATCGAAAAGCGCAGCATTTGTCGAAGAATATGTGATCAAGTTATGAAGAAATGCTTAGAACGTGGAATCGCGATCTGCTCGCCTCGATACAAAAGCGGCCAACTGCACGAACCAATTCCGAGCGTCCGGATCACTGTCACCGCGGCACACACTCGACAGCAATTGGACGGTGCTTGTAAAATCATTGCGGAAGAATGTAATGAAGCAGCCTCTGTTGCATTAAGCAGCGTAGTGCTATAATAAAAACAGGATATTCGCCATATGAGACAATTTGTGTGGTGACTTTATCCTAGGAAGTAGGACAGAGTGTATGTGGGTATATTAGGCTTTCACGGTTGGTGTCGCGAAAATGTGTGGGAACATGTCACAACAATCGATTCTTCAACTCGCCCCTTTCCTTTTAAGATAGTTGCCAATGTTTATCGTGAGTTGTGTATATGGCACCTTTCGAAACGCTGTTGTTTATGTGCTCAGTGCGATCCTCAGCGTGACAAATTCTGACAAAACGCTGTGTGAGGGATCGAAACCTGAGCTATCGTCCCTCTCAAATGCCATATCCGCAAATGGTTCTGTGAAATTGCCTGCATTGACTGAGAGGGACACTAACGATGTAGAAATTGTCGAAGCTTTTGGATCAAACGTAGAGCTACCGCTAGAGAATGCAGAGAAGCCGTCGAGCGGGACGAATCGGGCAACCTCGGCAACTCAAAGGACTGTTTTTTTAAAAAACCAAGTGGTCCCGCACGAATTCGCGCAAGAGAATGTGATTGACGATACATCTGAGACACTGGATAGTGCAGATGAAGAGATGGAGAACGCGCAGGAATTTTCTCTTGATGGACATCGGAATGTTACAGCTCTCGAGGGCGAGGCTGGGAAGCAAATTTGTGCTGCATCAGAGCCAATACAACTTGTCGACATGACCCAAGCAGAAGGAGATCAATTGCATTCCAAGGTGACCAGCTCGTCGTCTATCCAATCGATGATTAGTGATGATAAAGAAGGCTCTTACACTCCTGGAGAAAGCGAAAGTGAGTACACCAATGACGAGGATTCTATGAGAGATGATATCACAGAGGATGATCCTTTGGGAGACATGCCTGATGAAGAGATCCGGAAATCGTTCGCGTTCATTCAGACACCCGGGATGACAGTTTACTTTGATTCTTAGGAAGGTCGGAATGTCCAGTAGTAATATCATCCTAATACATATATTGTTTACGTTACACTGATCGCATTATGCGATGAAAATCTTAGCATGTATAAAAAGCGTGCGATATCTCACTTGGCTAATCAATCGTCCAATGTCGACTGCACTCTCATCAAACCTCATTGAATGAGTGGAATGTCAGGGTATCAGCAAATAACATTTCAATCTTAATGTTTGTCTCATGGAACATCACTTTTCAGCGACTTCTCAGAAACGAGGAATTCACTTTCGAAATTCGATAATTTCGATCGCAATATACATCATGTACCCGTATGCAGAGCGCAAATAGAAGACTGAGCTCAAGATTACTGGCGTTGATTTGAATGGACAGGGAGACATTACACTATACATAACTATACATGTATAGTTGCGCCGCTGTAGAATGATAAGAAACTACACACGCTGACAGCCATTTCTACACGTGCGCAAAACTCTGTATGCATCTAATAAAAGAGCATTTCATGTGATGAGACACTTATGCTTTACCAGGAAATAATAGTAAAAATGAGATTGAGCTTGCGTTCATGCGGAATGCTATTGCTTCCTCCCTTATGCGCAACTGCGAATCAATAAATACCAGCCAAGTAAAAGACTTTTGTCGAGTGTGATTACGAGCGAAAGAAGCCTCGCCCACATGCAGCTATTCGATGCGACGGATAATGGCTCATCAGAAAAGTATCCGAGTTTGTAAACCTAGTAAATTTAATACAAGCAAATTGCAGAATGTTCGGCACCACCTGCTATATACATACGATCGGCATTTAAGCCAAATACCTACTTCTAGTGCTGCATCGTCCGCGTATTCACGTCGATTCGTCTTTCTCGCGTGGGCTGTAGCCATTGGAACACTCTGTACCCTCACCGAAAGACCTTCTCCTTCGTTTTGGTTCCGTCGCTGTCTGCATTACCTTCAGTTGCTCTCGTTTTAGCTTCACACGACTATCGAATTCGAATCCTCCTTTGAAGTAATCCAGTCTTGACGGGGCTGATGCATGTAGAAGCTCTTCTTCTATTGCACATGCCTACAGAGTTTCTCATTAGAAGCTTGCAGAGCTACGGTACGGCAATTATAGCATACCACTTGGAGAAGATCTTCGAAGGAAGTGCAGCGGTTCGTGTATGCATCTCTTAACTTACTTCGAACAGCTTGTCGTTCTTCAATTGTCAAGTACGTTCTCCAGTCTTGAGCAGCAGATACTATCGGTGTACTTGAAGTAGCCAAATGATTACGCGTTTGTGTAGAAAACGACCCACTGAATGTGGGAGATGAGTCGATGTTTGATACCATTGTAGGAGTGTGTGCGCTACGAGAAGATATACAGGTTTTTGGTGCGTAGGTTTGCGAAAAATTGGAATTATTTACGGCACAGTTGTAAATTCCACTACTAGAGCTGATGGAACGAAACATTGAGGGAGGTGAAGCTGCTATTTTGTTGGAAGGAAAGAGTGTGCTAATCTGATTTTGCTTTGCTGCATGATGACTCAGTATTGCAAGGGAATTGATTGCTTGCGATTGTGTAGGAGCTCGTTGCGAAATCTGACTGATTGCGCACTGATTGGAACTCGCGCCATTAAAAGAACGTTTGAATGAGGGTATCGTGGATGGGACAACCGACGTCTTGGCAGTCTCAGTAGATGATGTAGAGGTGTCAATTTCTGATGGTAGTGATTCCGCTTGCATATCACTCAGGTTCATTAATGCCGAGGATTGGTAGCTAAGTACGCTACTTTTCCTGCTTAAAGTGCGCAATATATCAGGAAACGCAGTCTAGTGTAAAAGCGGGTTGCGATGGTATTGACTGACTCAACGCTTCCTAGTACCCGATCGATACATGTGGGCACATTACTCGCTAGATTGCTTCTCAGTTCCTCACTTCCGCATGCAGTAATCAAAATCACTACCCCTATGTTGCGTCTTCAAGCCTGTAAATTGATTGTAGTATCTTTAGGGCTCTTGACTGACAAAAAGCTATTACCTTAATTATCTGAAAGTTGCCAGAGTCTTGGTATGTCAGACACAGAGTCCGATGCTGTAAGGTATTCTCAATCCGGCGGTGTACTCTATTTCAATGTTCGTCAAAGCATGGAGTGACTTGTCCTATAAGTCATAAAGTCGGCAATAAAGTCTTGCCCTTTTTCCATGTGAATGTCGTGTATGACTTCATTATTACACGTTAGAGCTATTGACCTCCGGATAACAGAAAGCATGGTGATGGAATGAAGGTAAACACCCTTACCTTCGTTCCATCACCAAATAGTATCTTCAACAACGTGAGGAGTTTAATCTTGACTTTATTGCTGGGCGCTTCCACTCATTTTTGATTTTGTTGATGACTCAGTAAGAAGATCATGGAAAAATGCCTCGCTCTTGCAATGCGGCGTCAAAGCAGTATACTGGAGAATTGATCAGTACCAAGCATTGTTCATTCTCCGATGGTTGAAGCCGTAAAAGTCTGTTAGTCCTAGACTTCAATAAGCATATAGAACGGGTGCTTTTAACATCGTTTGATCTGACAAAATGCAGCACGATCAGCTTGGTGAGAACGTCATCATTGATGATACTGTTTCTGTTGGAGGCTCTACTGGGCGTAATAGGCTGAGCGGTCAAAGCTGACAGACTGCAGATTGATTAGTTGGATGTGAAGTGTCGTGTATAGATAGATGGGAGACCTCTTCACTTACAAAACTGTACTGTCAAACTATTGTAATGTAGATGTACACTTTTGTAAATTCCTATACACATTTTGGACAATGACGTTCTCTGATGACGATATGTTGAACGATCTCGCTGACGAAATGCTGCATGAAATCAAGCACGATACAGGTGAAAAATCTTCACGAGGGGATACTACTACGATACCGTTACGTGCTGAAACAACGCAGCAAGCCATGATAGGCAATTCCACTTCTAGTGGACCGTACGATCTCAATCGAATGATGTCCCAAATGATGCCGATGATGTCTCAGCTAATGGGCAATATAGATTGTAAGCAACCCGCCAGAATAACGAATAATCAGCCCAAGCTAGAAGAAATCCTTCCAAAGTATCTATCAGCCAATGAGGCGCAGAAATGGTCCGAAACGATTCATTCCGATCAGGTCATAATGGAGTCAGCATATTCACGTAATGGTGTATTGGGCAAAGCTCATAGCTACTCATACGGTCATGGAAGGTCTTCTCTTTCGTCATCTGGGGTTAAGATCGAACGTTTGATGCGTACATTTTTAAAAGAAGGGATTACATCTTCCAAGCTAACAGAGCGATACAATTCAAAAACAGGACACTTAAAATCGATGGACCAAGTTCTAGATACGAAGCTTGTTGCACTATTCAAGGTCTATTTACAAGATGTTTTGATGCAGAAACTTGCTAGCGATACGGATGTTGATATTCTAAGGGACAGAAAAAGCGACAAAGTCGAACACATAGTCGCAGCGGGAAGTAATCGGACGAGGACAATTTAGTAAAGGCTTCGTCAGTCGCTCCAATAAATACGTTACAACATCCCTGGTAGCGAATTTTACTATGCTCGATAGTTAATTGATATTTGTCATGCTGAGAGTACTCAAGCCTTCTCTTATCTCTTCAGTACACACCGCAAGATACGCCATAGGCTGCGACAGCACATGCAGCCATTTGAACAGAATGTTCTCTCATTTTTCTCAAGCTCATTGAATGCTCTATGCGCATTTCACTAGCTCATAGTGCATGTCGCCTGAATTTTGCAATGCCAACATGATCGTTATTATGTTTGGCAGCTGTCCCGTTCTTGAAAATTGCTTATTCTTGTGCACCTTTCTGACTTCTATACATCTTTGCATCATCAGATACATTTTCTGTGTAGATGTGTCATTAGAGCTCAAGCGACAGAATTTCACTCTTGTGCCTTCGCTTTCATCTGTAAGAACACCTTTTCATACCATGTAACAATTCTCTGTGTGACACCGGTACATTGCGTCCGAGCCTTTCTGCCAGCACTACTCAAAGCTGATGTCACACACGTTGAAGATGGACATGTTGAATATGAGGTACGCCATCACTAGTACAGTCATTTTTGGTTTTTCTATGATGGTATCAGGAGTTTCCTGGAAGGATGGGTACGGGTGCGTGATCAGTGAGAGTTGATGCAGCGTGAGGAACGGTTGGCAAGCAAGACCTCAAGAACGGATGATAGGCAAGACAACTAGGGACTAGGATGCAGGTTTGACATTCCATAAAACAAACAGTATTCATTTTACCACCGCCAACCCTACTCGTTTGCTGACAGGTTATGAGCCCAACGACTGGTTCTGACGGCGCGCCAAGAGCACCAACTCCAGTCAGACGCCGGCCACGAAAAGGCCACGGCGTCTCCAGCGGTAGGTCAAGGTGAAACGACGGTCCACGAATGGGGTGATGACGCCAACACCAGAATACTCGCAGCCCTCGTCGACCTCTAAGCGTGGATGACGCAGATGGAGGTCTCGCAGCTGAAGCGCAAAGAAGACGAAAAGATGATGTGCGTGATCGAGTCAGGGATGTTCCTCTCAGCGCTGGGACAAGGTCGCGATGGTGCACCGATGCACATCGATTCGCTCGGGCATTCACCGGTGCGTCCAAGAGTTGGCCAAGGTCGCCCGAACATGAAACATCATGGTGCAGGAAGAGACGCGGTTAGCCAGAAGGGCGAGCTGCGCAAGTAGCACCACCTTTGCGTACTCCGTATTCGAACATGAATTACGCAGCAGCGCAAGAATACGCGAGCTGAATGGATCCGGCCACTCAACATGCAATGCGGGTACCGGATGAGCGTCAACGAAGACTAACGATTCGAAAGTTTGATGGCTCAGAGCTGTATCGAGGATTATGCTCCGGTTTCCTAGATTGGGGCAGGACATTCATGAGGCAGATACAGCACGCACAAGCGGCGTGTGGCTTCGGCTGGTCCGATGACGTGAAGACGGACCTGCTCGGGCACTATCTGAGTGGTACCGCCGAGCGGTACTACAACAAGTAGGTTGAGACTTGGTGGGGACAGATTCCGACTCTCATGCACGTCATGGAACGCTTACAGCAGACGTTCAAGACTACTGTCACTGCTTCACACTCGATGAAACTGTTCACGGCAAAGAAGGACTCCAAAAGGAGCTGGTCCGAGCATTATCATTACTTGGTGGCGATGAGTGATGCATGGGGCGGCGCTGACGCGCAGGTGCTGGACAACATTGTGCACCATGCATCAAGTGAGCTCCACAAGGTACTTATGGCTAAGTACGGCGGAAACCGGGTTCATTACCTTGCACAAGCCGAAGAGCTCGCGCATTGCATAGCCCACGCAATGACACGCGCACGTGTTATGAATGTGGCATGGTTGGGCACGTTCAAGCCCTGTGTCCTGAAGAAAGGAAGAAGTCGAAGAGAGTCAATGATGTCAAGGGAGCTTGGTAACAATACTAAAATCAAGGATGTTGTCAACTACACGCTGTGTGTACAAGATGCCAAGAACCAAGACGATTCATGGATCCTGGATAGCGGTTTCAGCCGGCACCTGCTGAACAATAGTGCACTGCTCGAAGATGCCCGCAAGTGTGAAGAACAATACTTGGTCGCCGATGAAAAGCCGCTTCAGCTAACAATAGTCGGAAGTGTGTTTTTTCGCGTGATGGCATGCGGAAGACCAACTAAAATTCGACTTACTGAAGTCTACTATGAACCGATGATGACTCGCAATATCTTGTCCTGAGGCATACTTGAGCTAAAAGGCTACGCGCTCGAATACAAGGATGCTCGGAGATTGATTATATCGCTCGATACCGGGAGCGTTATATCCGACGTGTCGACGCATAACAAAGTGACAGCTCCGGAGACCCAAGACGTGATGACAGGTCCAAAAGAGACCGGCCAGGTTATGACTACAGCCGACGAAAGGAAGGAGCGGGAGGGTGATGTAGGTATGCATGCGGGGACCCTAATGGACTTTCATCAACTCCTAGGTCACCTCTCCTATGACACAATTGACAAAAAAAAGCGCGCGAACCTGAATCCGAGATAAGACTTACTGATCATCAACGAAAGACATGCGTCACGTGTGCGCAAGCAAAACAGACCAAAAATGTGCAGCCCAGAAAAGACACCGGGGTTGACTCACTGGTTGATCAAATTGGGTGGTGTGATTTGCTTGGACCTAAAAGGACCGATGACACCAAAGGATCGAATGGGGAATCGGTACCTCGTCAATTTTTTTGATCACAAGAGTAAGTACTGTCGCGTACCAAGGATCAAGCGGCAAGATAGCTCAAGGAGTTCTTGGCGTTCTTCGAGAAACGTTTTGATTGACGGGTACATGTGATTCGAACCGATGGTAGCAATGAGTATCAGAACGTGGACTTACTATGAAAAACCGCCGGCATGGCGAGACAGGTTAGCGAGGCGCGAAATCAAACTCAAATGGCAAAGAAGAGCGCATGCAGCGGGTGGTGTTAAATATGGCGCACTCGATGATATTCGGAAGTGACCTCCCGATGTATTTTGGGTAGAAGCGGTTGAGTACTTGGCGTAAATATTGAATCGCAGTTCTACAAAATCGAAGCACAAGCGTGCGTCCTCAATCGAGGTGCTGACATAGCAAGCTCCTGACCTACGCGGTATCGCTGAATTTGGCTGCATGTGTACCGTATAACGCGACGCGAAGGAGAATTTACTCGCGCATCGAGCCCAGGTTGGCATGATCGTCGGGCGCAGCGACGAGCCAAGGGATATCTAGTGTATTTACGCAAGGACAACACCGTCATTATGACGCAACACGTGAACAATATTCAAACACTTTCGGATTTGCAGATCGAGCAACCAATACTTGATGTACAGCGAGAAGGTCATGATGGAAACTCTTAAGTAGACTCGCAGATCACTCATGAAGACATTGGGGATGGTGAAAACAAGAAAAAGGGCAAGGGCAAGCTCAAGAAGTGGACATGTGACCCCTGTTTTACACGTGGGTCAACTAAGCATTCAAAGAAAGAAGGATTTCCACGAAGATTAATGTAGCCACCGTGCTAAAAGTATACGAGCCTGACCCGAAGACGCATGCAGAGGCGATGCTCCGCCCAAAGGATGAAGGTTGGAGCAAGGCAATCCTCGAAGAAATTTAGGCGCTAGAGTCCAACGAAGTTTCGAACGTGTTCAAGCGACCAGCCTATGTAAAAATGCTGCACAGTAAGTGGGTGTACAAGACTAGTACAGACGAAAACGGTGCAGTGGACCGACTCAAGGCACGGCTAGTAGCATGCGGAAATGAACAAGTCTTCGGTGTTTACTACTCATTGACATTCGCCGCCGTTATGGACATGTCAACGATGAAAGTGATCCTAGGACTTGCGGTGACATGGGGTGTACATGAAAAACATGGCGACATTCCAAATGCCTATTTAAAGGCTAACAAGGAGGAGCATTTTGGAGCTATTGCTGCACTTACCAAGAGGCATGAAGATCACGGACGAAAAAATCAAGGAACTTGGAGTGTCCAGTGCAAGTGAAGCCGCACTCGAGTTGAAGAAAAGCCTGTATGGGTTGAAACAGGCGGGAAGACTATGGAGCCAGCTATTGCATACAAGACTCAAGGAATCAGGATTTGAACAGTGCATTAGTGATTTGTGCCTTTATTACAAGCGCGACGGTGATGATATGACTGTAGTTGGCCTGTACGTCGACGATCTCCCAGTCACGGCGACAAAGGCTACATCGGTCGATTGCTTTTTTACAGCGATGGAATCACTTTCAATTGGAAATTTGGGAGAAGTGTCCTAATTTCTAGGAATTTGAGACAAGGCGCTCGATGCGCACTCCTATGCTCTGGATCAGGAGGAGGCGATACAAGGGTTGCTCCGGGAACTCGGGTTGTCGTCGGCGAATCCAACGCGTACACCGATCGTGGAGGAGTGCTGTGACGTAGCCAGAACGGAAAGTATCCTGTTTTAAAGAACGCAGAGCCTGGAAAATCGTCAATCCGGTCGTTTCAGTTTCTCGTTGGAAGTTTGTTGTCGGTCGTGCGGTGCACTCGCCCAGACATCACGTTTGCGGTTCACAAGGCAACGCTCAAACTCACCAGCCGCGGGAGCAAGCTTGGAAATTGGCCAAGGGTAACTTTCGGGAAGCAAGAATATAACGCTCGAGATGCATGCCGGTACTGATGGTGAAGATGCCGTTACGCTAGAGTCACATAGCGACGCATACTTCGCAGCGGACAAGGGTGACAGGAAGTTCCTAAATCGAGTTATGGTGTTTTTCAATGAAATGCCTGTAAGCTGGTCGGAGAAAAAGCTAGGAGGAGTTTCGATTTCGACGATGGAGGCCGAGTTTGTGGAAGCGTCCGAAACGGCGCGCGAGCTCCTTGGGATGAGGGAAATGCTGATGGAAGTGGGACTTGCACCGTCTCTGCCCATGGAGATGCATATGGATAATCAAGCGGCTATCCACCAGATTGAGGGTGAAGCTTCGTCCATGAGAGAAAAACATATCGATGAGCGCCTCAAGTTTGTGAAGGACTTTGCCCGTCGAGGCATAATGGAGCCGTGCTACGTTCCATCCGAGCTCATGCTTGCTGACCTGTTGACCAACGTAACTACCTGCACAAGCTCGAAACGTTGCGGTCGATATTGGGTTTGAAGTAGCTGGTATGACTGCGATACGACTGCGAGGAGGAGTTTTGAAGATGGACATGTTGAACATGAGGTACGCTTTCACTATCTACAGTCATTTGGTTTTTCTATGATGGTATCAGGAGTTCTCTAGAAGGATGGGTAGGGGTGCGTGATCAGTGAGATTTGATGCAGCATGAGAAACGGTTGGCAAGCAAGACCTCAGCAACGGATGGTCGGAAAGACAACTAGGGACTAGGGTGCAGGTTTAACATTCCAATAAAGCAAACAGTATTCATTTTACCTCCGCCAACACCACACGTTTGCCGACAGCACAATGCGGGCGCTTCATTGCGTATGCTTATTTCAGTAACATGCTCCCTTCGAACTAATCACATCCATATCCTACTTCTTACACACATAACTTCAATTGCGCTCTGTGCAGCGATCAATACGGTGTCGAACGAAATCGACGCCGATGCTAGACTACATTCGTTGACTCAATTATTTCGTTACGTATGATGCAGCAACCAAAGTTGGTTATATAAGACGTTGAGTGTGTTCACTCGACTACTTACAGTCTAAATCTCATAATACATATGCTCACATCCCACGAGATCGATTATCATTGTACATGGTCAGGGTCTATAGGTGAGTGCGTCATGGAAATCAGGTTTTGGTATTTATTTCAGTTCCAGCCGTACAGATCTTGATTGGAGCCTGCAAAACCATATGACACAAACACTGTTCCAGTATGGAACTGCAAATATGTTACTACTAACAACGCCACAATGAATCTAGGTTACTGATCACGCGTACATTGTTCGAACGGGAATCATGTCACTTTTTCAATGGCAAAATCATATAATAGAGATTTACACACGTCATCAACAGGTAATCAAAGCGCAAACGTCACTGTAGCGGATGTTACATCCGCTTAAGCTGAAGCTTACTGAAGATGGATCACCAATCACATTGGCGGTAAATAACATACCTCATAAAAATATTGAATTTGCGGGGATTCTTTACCAAGAGCTCACGCGGATGTCGGAGATATCCCCAAAAGTCCCTACGAAATTTTTTCAGCACTCCTAGGAATAAACGGAGTGAAGGATCCGAGATATAGACGAGTGTCTATGAATCAAGATAAGAAATAATCAGGTTCCCCGTATCAAGTGATTTAGGAATAGAAGAGAACTATCGAGCCTGTGGAGAATTTGCCTCACTCTTCTTTGGCTGGATGCCTTGTGCGACATCAGAAATTGAAGCGAAAATACACGACGACGCACAGGCGGATTTGGGAAAACAGAAGAAATACCGAAAGAGCAGTGATAGAATCAGGTCGATTTTAGAATGGCCGAGCGAGCAACAAAAATGTCTGGTGAAGAGATGATCAAAAGGTTTCAACCTCAGGAACGAAAATTGCTTACCTGGAATCAAACGTGCAGAAAAGAGCACGGGACAGCAGTATGGCCAGATGTGGGATACCTCAAGAATAAACGAGGGATGACATGCCTGGTCACACCGAGAGTGAGGATAGACTGAGTAGTCGGGTACTCTTGGCCTTTGATGGAGATATACCACGATACCCAATGTACAGTACCCTATAAGGGAATCGCTAGACTCACCCTCGCTTCTTACTAAACTCACCCCATGCATTTTTCACCAATCATATTTCGTTATTTTAGTCAATCATTTTTGATTGATTTGATAAAACTTGAACTTGATGCAGGACGCAACCTGCAACTCCTGGCATTACGTACAGAAGAATATGCACTGAGATGCACAAGTTCATGGTTGTGAGTACTATGATCTATCTCCAAACGACAAGCCCCTGGTCCCTGCACTTTGAAGTGAATTGGAAAGGACAGTTAAAACATTTATGGCTTCGTTTCCTTCCGTTTTCGGGGCGATCTGTGTCGTGATGACTACCAGCATGCTCGCACTTCGTTCTCAGGACGGTTTCAGACTTTTCTGGATCGTGCAACGTTAACTGGAAAGCCGTTAGAGAGTGCCGCAGCTCTAATTGCTTGTTCACCATCCTCGAGAGAGATCCACGTCAAGTACAGGAGGCTTGTGATAGACATTTTGCGGGAAGGTTGATGATTGACGGTATATTTCGATGTCAAAACACCCACCGACTTTATAAATTTGGTGATTCATGATTGATTAAAACGATCAAGCGTGATTGACTAAGATATCAAAAATGATGAAATACGATTGGTTAAAAAAATGCTTGGGGTGAGTTAAGTAAAAAGCGAGGGTGACTTAAGCAATTTCCTTTTTATATTTGCAATTTTAATTGACGATGCGCTTCCTTCCCAAAAAAAAACTATGACCACTCAAACTCTGGAAACTAAAACCTTATCTATTGAGGATAGAAGCCGTCTGGTCGGAATGAAATTGGCTGGTCAGAAACTCCTTTGATTGCAACACATTTCGGAATCAGTCAGAGAAGTTCATCGCACTGTAAAGCACAGCCGCAATGAATCCAGTGTTATTCCCAAAAAAAGCCCAGGACGACCAAAGAAACTTGATTGAAGGGATGTTACACACGTGGTCCGCAAATCAAGGAAGATCGGCGGCCAACACTTCACGACATCACCAACAAAATGACTGTCCAAGTCAGCCCGTCAACAACAAGAAGGTGACTTCATGGAACTAGATATCTCGCGTAGCGCCCAAGAAGCCATTTTTAAGTGCAAAGCATATTGTCTGTAGATTGGACTTTGAACGGAAACACAAAAGTGCAACTATGCAGTTCTGGAATTCGGTCTGCCGGACAGATGAAGCCAGCTTTAAAATCGGCAAGTATTTCTGCAAGTCGCTTGTCTGGAGAACAGCCTATGAAGGTACAATCTAGACGGTCTAGCGCCCTATTTCAGATCAAGGCGCTATTCAGTGATGGTCTGGGGTGTATTTCAAGGAAAAAAGAAGAGTCGATTGATCCGCATGGGTCGGAATCGGCAGACAGCAGTTGACTTTGTTGAAAAAGTCTATGGTATTGAGTTGGGATGATTTAGGCTGAGATCAAAGTCCAGTTTTAATGCGCTTCAATCCATCGAATCAATACCCCTAAGAAAGGATGGATGAAAGAGGCATTGCAAAGTTTAATTGGCCATCAAAATCCCAGACCTGAACCCAATCGAACATGTGTGGCCGAGACTCAAAGATCAGATCCAGAAGCTTCTCATGGCATAAAATGAAGAAGAATTGTGGCATCAAATTCAAGATGTTTGGTCCAAGATAGATGAAGATTGGTTGCAAAGTTTGGTCGACACCCTCCAAGGCAGAACTAAGGCAGTTCTTGCTTCAGATGTGGATCAACTCATTGGTAGCATTTCCCATACTCCAACATTAATAAAATGTCTAAAATTTAATCTATACCAATTATTTTTGGGAAAACACTTCTTCATATGCATTAGAACAAGTATTGAAAGTTTGAGAGGCATTGAGCTGAAGATGGTTGTGTAAATGTGGCTGAAGTGCGCTTGGTTGTATCTAAAAAACGTGGATGAAAAAAACGACAATCTTTCTGGTAGGGTGCTGTACTGTATTGCAGTAGCCTCAACCAGCACGAGACTTCGTCTATCGTGCAGATGATAAAAGTTGTAGAATGGTCCGAAAGTACCGTCTTTTTCGAATCGGTGTGCGCAACACTAGGCTGGAAATGGCCATCCAGATAGGACTAGGATTCGAGTTGCACTTGCATTTCCACTTGCCTGTGTCGTACCCGCAGCAATAATCCTCGACTTCTGAAAAATACACCGAATGATTCTTGCGTTGCGAGTTGATCCAGCAATTTAGCAAGCCAAACGCGTTGGTCTTGATCGTGACACTGCCTTCGAAAGTACCGAACGTGCGCACTAAACGTGGTATAAATCACGGAAAGTGCTGGAACTATCGAAGTTACTGATCGTTTATCGAACAAACGACAATTCCGATCGTTCCAGACGAAGTGCAGCGTCACCGCTAGCAATACAAACCATAAATCGGATAAAATTTGTTGATCATTCTTCCAAGCTGACCGTAGTGCTGGCAAAATTGCACATGCAATATGCGTCCAACGTGGTCGGGATGAGAAGAATTGATCCCAACAAGGGAATAATTTCCATCATAATTGTGCCGTGTGATCGCAGTCGAGAAGTAGATGTTGATCGAATCCCACTTCCCCAAACAATGGCTGCGTGAATAATATAATGTCGTGATTAATATCCTCCAAAAATCAGAAACGAGATTGAACTGACAACATACGAGGCCATACGAAACTGTAAATCTTCTAGAATCGGTAAGACATGTTTTTGAAGATGCCGTGATGTAGCCATAAATGTTCCAACGCGTCCCGAATCCAGTACGTCCAATCTCTCCCGTGATGACCAAATGTGTCAACATCGGATGACTCTTGGTTGGTTCGGGAAGTTTCGAGCGATATGTGAGAGTTGACACTTGTTTCTGGTTGTATCCAAGTGATGAGAGCGGTCGTCGAGTGGATACGCTGTAGTATCTGAGTAACTTCATAGTAAAGTCGACTCAATAACTTTTTCTTCAGCCATATCCGACGTGCTCACCTCTTCGTCGTTGTAATATATGTCGATGGAATCGTTCGTTGGCCATGTGTCGTTTTCTCGAAAATAGTCTTGTGGACTTCGGATGTCGAAAAGTGTGGCAAATTATTTTCGAAACTTCCAATGTGGCTCGTCGACCATGCCAAGATTGTATCAGACGTTTTGAGTACTCGGGTTACGAGTAGCAGCTTCATCATGTAATTCTTGGTCGCAGTGAAACCACATCGATTGCTCCATGTAGTACTGACGGTGTTGTAGAACATTTAGATCTAATATTGTAATGCTCCAATCCATCTGATGCCACAATTTGAACGCGTTCTCCCACCAACAAGACGTTCTATCCCATTGAATCATTTTCTCATGACTATGTGGTGCGATGGTGAATATGTCCTTCGGCCTGTGTGGGCCAAACGGAGGTTGGACAAGTCGCAATAATTCCGTCTAAGCAGTTGTCCGATTCTCTGGGATGATTGTCGACGCATCAGGTGAGAGCTGCTGAATGAACTAAAGACGTTGTAGCTTCAGTCGTACCAGCAAAAAGGAGCTTGTAGTCCACAATTTTGTCAACGAAGATGTAAGAATTCTTTGACGAGTAGATAAACGTGTTTCGAGTCTATTTTGTGTTTCGGGATAAGCACAAATCGATCTAGCATAGAGTGCCACCATCGAACAGTCTCTGCTGGTATGTCCACGTGCATCGTGTAGTGCCACAGGCGTGATGATTCATCGTCTGCGCAACGAGTAGACAACCACGGACAGTTCGTGCACGTCGAAACCATACACCAAATCCATCAGCAAAACGCTTGTCGAGAGTTGAGATAACCATCGAATGAGTCGGTGTCTGACGGAACGGAATACCCAAGTACTTGACCGAATCCTCCGGGCCCGGTATGGTCAAATTGGGAATACGAAGACACGGCATGGTAAGATTCATCGAGAGCAAGGGTGATTAGCTTAGCACAAAATCCATCGCAATACACTTGAACGAGTTCGAGTTGCGTCAAAACACCATTTGGTGTCTCTGAAGCAATGTCGAATCGTCCGCAAAAAATAATCCAGTTGCGACAGTCGTGCCATTAATTCAAATGCCATGTTCTTCATGTTGACGAAGTAAATTTCCCAAGGGTTCAATCGTCATCAGAAAAAGTAATGCTGAGAGAGGATCACCTTGTTTCACTCCACGTTGTGGGGTAATAGATGGTGTAATATTTCCATTAGTCATCAACTGCGCCTTTGTGTTATTGTACAAAAGACGAACCCAGTCAATGAAACTTTTTCCAACACCCATTTTTTCCAAAACGCGAAACATGTACGTCCAATTGACTCGATCATAAGCTTTCTCAAAGTCGAGAAAAGTCGCATAAGCTTCCTCCCCACGATGAGTGACCAAGTCTTGGATGTCGGGAGATGTCGAATATGGTGATGCATTGACCTTCCTCGCACGAATGCTTTTTGATCTTGATGGATCAATTTTGGCAAAAAACGTTGCAATCGATACGCCAACACTTTTGAAAGTACTTTCACATCGACGCAAAGTAGTGCGATCGGTCGATAGTTGCCAGGATCACCTCGTGATCCTTTTTTGTATAAAAGCGTGATTGCTGAGTGACGTTGTGATCGAAGTAAAATTCCTCTTTCCAGCTGATATTCGAACACGATCTTCAGACACTCGCCAAACGTTTCCGGATCAAGCTGATAAAATGCAGCTGGTATTCCATCCATACCTGGAGAAGAACTACTCCGCATGTGCTTGATCGCTTCCGCCATCTCGGTCGTACTTAAGCGAGTTGAGAGACGGTCTTGCTCTGCTGAGGCAAGGGAAACTTGAATCGAATCGAGTAACTTTTTTTGCTTTCTGTCACATGGAGCATTTGAGTCGGTCACTGAGCTATAAAGAGAGCCCATGACTCCACCCCAATGATCTCTGAATTCGTCAATAATCTCCCTCGGGTTCGATGTCACGGTACCACATTTTTTGATGACATTTTCGATCGGCACGCGACGACAAGAACAATCCGGAAGGCGAAAAAAAATGCTTGGAAGAGATCTACATATGCTTCACGTGATGGTCAAAGCTCTGATTTTTGTTGTATTTAGCATTGTTTTCAATCGAAATTCTGAATTGTTCGAGACTCGATTCGTAAAAATACCGTGACTCATTGGTGTCGTGGATGCGATATCGAGCTGCTGCGACTTCCAAAACACGCTGGCTAGACACAACATCACGTCGTTTATCTTGTGCAACTTTTTTTTAATGCTTTGGAGCTGTTTCTTGATTTCGTCTACCAACTTTCCCACTTTTTTCCGGGATTCGAAGTTGTCCGTAACTGTCCGAGCACCAAATTCGCTTCCAATTTGATTGCTTCGACAACTTTAGGATATACAAATAGTTGTAATGAACATTTCCAATATACTCGATCCGGAGATTGGGTTGGATTTGCAAAAGTTACTTTTTGTACTAGATGATCTCCCGCATGTCTTGTACCGTATTGAAAATAGCTTGTCGAATTATATCCAAAAGCGTTTTGAACATAGGATATCAGTGCCAGGAACATGGTCGATTTGACTCGTGAGTATAGCTATTATCATTATAGGATGCCTATAATCATGTAGCTCAGTGAATTTCTTGGCTAGATTAAGGCGGATATAAATTATGGGTCACCCAACTGCCATTACCATCGACTGCGTTCGTGTCGAATTGTTCCTCTCGAAGTATCGACAGCTGGATGGAGCGGGGTGTTGAAATCACCATATAAAAGATCTGTAGTGGCCGATTCGAGCTTTTTTTTGGGGGGGGGATAAGAGGAAAAAATTGCCGCGCTCCTGTGGCCTCGATATCCTCTACGTCCTCAGCATATTCCGACATGCAGACGTAATTTAGTCGATTCTTGCGCGCTAATAATTATGTTCCTGTAAATATATTTTCAGTCGGATGTTGAAATTTACAAACGTCTACTACACCCAACTGTGAAAGCCAATCCAAACACGTTGATCGATTTGGTTCGTGTCGTATTGTTCCGCTCGAAGCATCGATAGCTGGATCGAGTGGTGTGCTGATTTAGTAAATAAGAGATGTGTTGCGGTCGATTCGAAAGTGTTGTACAGCAACAACTCATAAAATTACTCTTTCCTCGGCCTCGATCGGTGCATCGTGAATGAGAAGACTCAAAACCAATCACGATTGCGAATGCTTCGTTCGGTGATCTCTTTAGCTGCTGTATAACCGGGAGAGTGCGAAAGAAGGAGTGTCATCACACCGTCACTGCGATTTTGAGTCGGACGAAGAGAAGCACTGTTGTGGTCATTGACAAACATTTTGTGCTACGTTTTTGAGTGTAATAAAAACTGAAATGCCAGTTAGTTGTGATAGGACGTGATCAATAAAAAGATGACCACTTTTATGATTCCCATTGACATTCACCGTGAGTGCTGATATATTGATCCACGTTGAAATAATCGAGGAGCCCTTAGCATTCACGATGAAGTCGACAAGTGCCAGTGATCAACTTTGCTTCACCATCTTAAATCGAGAGGTGTAGTGTTTATAGATCTTTCCGGAAAAAAGTAAGTTTTCAGGGAAAGCTCGTCGATGTCACCACATACAACCCCTCGCCATTTACCTCCCATCCACTAGTGTTGAAAGAACTTAAGAATGTGTTTTAGGTTTCTAGTCGCACTTGGAGCTTAGTTTATACGGCTGGTTAGAATTTTAATTTTCTAAAAATAAAACCTCAGTTTTGGCAATTCCCTGGAACACCGCATCTTCGCTCACCTTCCAACAGGTTATGAGCCCAACCAAGATTCCACCAGCCAAGACCATGGAAGAATCCGACGGATCAGATGAGTCGAAGATGGACTGAATGATAATGATACCGGAGAAACTCGGAAATCGACTGGACAAGTTCGAAACAGGGGCGGAGCGTCGGATCGCCCGTACCAGCACCACCCGTGCGAGCGGAAAGCTTATTTGCTGGGCCGCGCAAGCAAAGACAGGGCTGGACAATGTCATCCCCGGATGTGAAACCAATGCAGCATCGTGGAAGCGGGATGAGGAGAAGCTTTGTCCATGCCATGCAACATAATTCGCTGGACGGGCTCAACCGAGTGAGATTCCCGGCAATAAGGGATATGAAGCTCGTCATTCAGCCATTAGACGGGAAAGAGACATACTCAGGACTTGGAGCGCCGTTTACCTAATGGGGCTTTCGTTTCTTGCGGCAGCTATCGCACGTCCAGCAAGCATCCGACGGAATTTGGAGTGTGGAGGTGAAGCTGGACTGCCTAGGACGGCATCTGAGCGGAAAGGCGCTCACTTCTTACGAGCAGCAAGTCCCCCAATGGATGACTCAGTTCTTTAGCATTGAAGAAGTGATGGACCGGATCAACGAAGTATTCCGGCCCAACATCACCAGGACGCAGGCAACACGCCTTTTTACGGCAAAAAAAACCGACTGGATATTCTTGGAGTGAGTATTTTTGTTCTTGTCGGCACTCAGTGAAGCAGTCGGTGGAGCCGATGATATGATCCTGGAAAGCGTTATTAAGTACTAAAAGCCTGATTTCAAACCAGCTTTGATGGCCCGTGTCAACATAATAAGAGAAAGCAGAAGAAGGCAAGCCAAGGAACTGTGTCACTTTACCCAGCTTATGGATTCAGACACCATCAGTGATGCACCAAGAGAGTCAAAGAAGTTTTCTCGAGATCGATTCGGTGCGATAAGGGAATTCAAGCCGAAGAAGCGAATGAACTGCTTCAATTGCGGGAAAAGTGGACATATGAAAAGGGATTGCCGGAACGAGAGCTCCTCTAGCAGTGAAGACATCGTTTTAGGAGTTAAATGCAAAACTACTACGCTGGAACAAATGAAGAAAGTATGGATACTAGACCTGTGGAGCCAGCAGGCACCTTGTAACGGATGTGAGCATGTTACAGCATCGTTAGGGAATTCAACGAATCATTCATACTTCCAAATGGGAAGGAAATGAAGCTGGGGTGGACAGTAGCGGCGAAGGTTATTTATCGTAACAGTCAACGATTTACCGAGGAATGTTCTATTGAACGATGTGCAACATTCAGAACACCTCCCTTGAAACATTGTCTCTTATGAAAAGTTGGAGGCAAAAGGATGCAAATTGGCGTATCAAGCAGATGGATAGAGAGTAGTCCGATGTACTTCTGATGGTGCGATCGTGTTCGAAGTAAATATGGTCAAAAAAGTTCTCGTTATCGAGACAGAAGGTCGAGAACGCGTATTCAGTGTTCTGGATATACTCGCTTCAATTGAGTCCGAGGATGACTCAAACAAGCAGACGGGAAGTCTTCTACACTTCCATCAACGATTTTGTCATCTGAACTACGATACTATTGAGCGTATAGCAAAGATTCCGAAATCAGGGATCGAGATTGATGACCATCGGCGATTGAAATGCCTTACTTGCGCGGAAAGCAAGCAAACAAAGAACAGACAGTCTCGGGAAGATACCGGTACAAACTCACCAACGGAACGAATTGATGGAGTAATATGCAGTGATTTGAAGGGTCCGATCACGCCTCAAGACCGACGTCGAAATCGATATTTGGTCAGTTTTATCGACTACAAGTCGAACTATTGTCGGGTATTTTTGGCCAAAACTAAGAATGAAGCAGCAACGAGATTTCAAGACTTCTTGACTCACTTCGAAAATCGATTTGATTGCAAGATTCATGTTCTACGAACTGATTGCGGCGCTGAGTACAGAAATGTGGACATTTTTTGCAAAGAAGAGGGAGTGCAAAGACAAATCAGTGAGGCCGAAAACCAAGCATCGAATGGGAAAGCTGAACGAATGCATAGGACAGTCATGAACTTGGTGCGGTCTATGATATTTGGAAGCTCTATGGCGTTATACTTCTGGGGAGGTGCCGCTGAATATGCGACATATATCCTTAATAGAAGCCCAACCAGAGCGAATAAAGGAAGACGATCTCCCTTGAAGATTTCGATTGGGTAGGATACAAGTCTTGCTGATGTCGTAACATTCGGCTCACCTTGTTCGGTTCGAATTCGAACTGGAAAAAAGTCTCTCGGAAAATGCGATCAATACAAAGGATCCAAAGTGTATTTACCCAAATCAAAGACTATCATTATCACTCATCACATCTCAAATGTGGAGTCAACTATAGAAGGCGCAAAAAGAAATGAAAATTCCAAGGGACGTCAACGGGATTTGACAGAGGTAGACGTGAACCCTCTAAGAATACCAACGTTCAAAGTAAATCAGTTACAACTGCTACAAGACCGCAATCGGATCTGATCAAGAAGTTCCAGGAAGTAAGATGGTTTACCAGCAACCAAAGAAGGAAAACTTCGTCTCAAGACATCGTGTAAGTGCTGATTGAGCCGGATCCGAAGACGTACAATCAAGCAATGAAGTCAGTAAAGCATGTCGAATGAAAGGAGGCTGCAGATGCAGAAGTAGCCTAACTGGAGGAAAACAAAACATGGACCATCGTACCACGAACCAACGATATCAAAGCCTTGCATAAGAAGTGAGTATATTCAAACGAAAAACGGACGTAAACGGCAATCTGGAACGCTTCAAGGCTACAATGGTTGCCTGCGGGAACGAACAAGTATTCTGAGTCAACTACGACATGACATTTGCAGCAGTCATGGATTTAGGCACATCAAAGCTCATACTAGCTTTAGCAAGGATCTGGGGAATGCCAGCAAGGCATGGTGAAGTACCTAATGCGTAAGTGAAGCACCAACGGAAAAGAACTTGAACCTGTATTTGCACGTGCCTCAAGAAATGAAAATATCGACATCCAAGCTGGATGAACTGGGTGTTACGAGTCGGGATCAAGTGGTACTACGCTTACAGAAGAGCCTATATGGGTTGAAACAAGCAGGACGGCTATGGAGTCACCTGTTGCATGAGAAGCTTAGCGATGCAGGTTTCAAACAAAGTCTAACAGGCTCATGTTTATATCACGACCAGGACACAAATGGAATTACGGTTTTGGGGGTAAATGTCGACGATATAATGATAACGGGGACAAGTTTTTCGAGAATTGAGTCGACATTTGATAGTCTTTCAAGTCTTCCAATCAAGAATCTCGGACCCGTCAGCAAGCTTTTGGGCATGCGAGCTCGCTACAGCGATGAAGATGGATATTATTTGTATCAGGAACCGTCTATTTGAGAATTAATAACGAAAATGGGAATGGATGAAGCGCATTCGGTTCTCACGCCTATCGATCAAGACTACACTGTATGTACAAGATCAAACTCAGACTGCTTGGAGATAAGTTCAGCCAAGAAGCCAAGTATCAAGAAGTTCCAGTCTTTGGCGGGCAGCCTTTTGTGCTTTGCACGCTGCACGCGTCCAGACATCAGATTCGCTGTGCATAAGCTGAGGAGACGTACTCATGCACCGACAACAGCCGATTGGGCGTTAGGTGTCAGTGTGATGAAGGATCTCAAGAGTACTAAAAGTCTGGAGCTCTATTTGGGTGGTGAAGTATGCACAAATGCCAGAGAAGTCACTCTGGAAGCAGTTTCAGATGCTAATTACGTAGCAGATGATGAAACGAGAAGGAGCATATCTGCTACAGCATTCACTTTGAATGGAATGACGATAAGCTGGTCATGCAAGAAGCAGCACTCAGTGGCATTATCGACGATGAAAGCAGAGTTTGTAGCAGCATCAAATGCATCGCAGGAATTACTTGGAGCAAGGAAATTATTCAGCCAGTTAAAAGTCAAGTGAAGGAGCCAATGATCTTGTGGATGGATAACCAGGCGGCTATCAGTCAATTTCTCAACGAAGCTATTTCAATCAAGGCTAAACATATCGACGTCCGACTAAAATTCGTCAGAGCTAACATGGTCAGAAAAATTATCGCACCAAGGTACGTACATGCGTCGAAGATGATGGCCGACTTGAAGACGAAGGCGTTTCCGACGCCAAGATTTCTTCATCTAAGGGAGTTATGGCACTTAAGGGATCGGACAATGCAAGTTGAAGATGACACAACTTCAAGTGCAACCGGAAAGGAAGGAGTCTTGAAAGAACTTAACAATGTGTTTTAGGTTTCTAGTCGCACTTGGAACTTGGTTTAAACGATTGGTTAGGATTTTAATTTAAAAATAAATAAACCCTTAGTTTTGGCAAGTTTCCTGGAACACCGCATCTTCGCTCACCTGCCAACAGTTTGTACTGCGCACATTACACACTAAAGATAGTACGGTGCACGACAGTCATACCATCAAAAGGTGAGTGCGGTGGCCAAATTCTAAAAATATATTATTTTATAGGGGTCACGTTACCTGCTTGGACCAATTCATTATTATATAGGAGTCCCAATACCTGTTTGGACCAATTCAATAAGGGTATTGATATCCCGACAACTTTTTCTTAGATTACAACATCCCTAGTTGAATTATCACTCTCACAACTTTTTCTTTTTTGCAAAATACATACATGATTTTACATTATTTAGTAATTACATCCATAGACACCATAAATTGTTGCTCCAACAGCTCCAATCGAGAATTACTTGTGATTGGCTAATACACACACAACGTTTCATCCGTGATAGGCTATTACTTCTGACAATTTCCATTTGACACATAGCATTTGAGCATCGGACAGGTGCAGCAATTGCGGAAAATCGGCCACAACGAGCGTTCTTGCGGAATTCCGGTTACATGGTTAGATTCAGAACAAGCTTTAGTAAAAAATTAGATAATTTTCCTCGGAACAATTTTTTCATAATACATTTTATTTCCGGACGTTACTGCATAATAACTTTTTCATATTTACGACGCTTAATAGCTCAACAAACTGTCGATGAATCGTCTATTAATGGTGAGTGTTTAGCTCAGTTGAAGGTATCTATATTACTAGATTAGCCTTAGACGTAAATGACTTCTATTAGTTAGAAATGTAAACTTATTTATTTTTCAAAATAGTGATGGGAGTAATAATTTGAGTAGGCATGACGTAATCTAAATTAAAAATAAATGTAGTTTAAAAAAAGTTGTCGGGATATCGAAACCTTTATTATTGTTACAAAAAAACTGTGGCAGTAATAATTTTAGTAGGCATGATGTAATTTGAAGTGAAAAATAAAAATGTAATCAAAGAAAGAAGTTGTCGGGATATCAAAAATAGTTATCGGGATATCGATACCCGTCTAATAACTCACTTTAAATCTAGTAGAGAACTAGAAATAATCAGTAAAACTACTGTGATAAAAAGCAGTGTAATAACTCACTATGCCCATTATAATCACTGCATGAAGAAAACTCCTTGTACTTTATATTTATTTTTAAATTTAGCAGAAATCTAGAAAAACGCTATAAATTTCAATATTGGAAAGTTGACCGGTATGAAATTCGTTAACAGCTGATAATTGTAACTTTCTATAACTGAAATCAGTAAGTCACAAATTTTTTGTCATTCCAAAACCTGATGGGGGCATGAGAGTCTCAGATAGTAGACTCATGCCCTAATTTATGGCCCTCGAATGGTTCCCGACAGGTCCGACGCCAAGGTATATATTCTCGCGAAAGGTAATATGCTTTCGTTTATGTTGCTTTGAGTTCTAATTTCTATATGTTACCTGTAGGGAAATATTGTGAGTTGCAGTACAGATCAGGTTGCACCTGGGATGGACGAAAGAGACGCAGGAACTTATTTAAAATCCTCCGGTGCAGATCATGTGGCACCTGGGATGGAGGAAAGAGCCGCAGAAGCGTATCCGAAATCCTCCGGTGCAGATCATGTGGCACCTGGGATGGAGGAGCGCAAAGAGTCACAGCCTGTATCGGTAAGTTTTATGTTGATCGAATTTGTTTTACCTCACGGCTTTTTTTCATTAGGTCCTTATCTTTGCAATGGTGTACACTAGCACGCAGCATTAGCGTGCGCAAGATGTCCATGCGACCAAGGGAAGCGCTTCCTATTCAAATTCTGTGTTTAAATTTGTATTATTTGTTATGTATAATGATATAATACACTGTATCAGATCAATCTTATCCGTTTAATTTTTAAACAAACCCTTCAAGCGCTTATCTTTTTTAATAAGTGTTTCTGCTCTTCTATATTTGTCTAAATAAATAAGATAAGAGTGTATGTCAGTTCATTTTTACCTTCTAAAGCTACAGCAGAAGACGTACCAGTTTGTGAGGATGTTAGAGCAGATAAATTTATGCAATTGTCAAGTTTCCCAAACTTTCGCGCGACATTCTTTTTTTGGTTATTAGATTAAAGTTCTCCTTTACGTGAAAAGGGAAGGTAAAGAGGATCGTGAACACGCGTTACTAGGACTAATATTATTTGCGGGGCGACATAAACGCGTACAGTCATTCAGTCTACATGTAGATAACAGTTTGAAAAGCTAATAAACAAAGAAATTAGGTTTTGCGGTTCTTAAATGATTAAATAAATTTATTTCTTTACAACACAAAATGGCGACGCAATTGGAGAAGCAGGATTCCATGTCTTTAAAGAGGGTGAGTGGCTGGTCATAGTTGCAGGTGTTCATATTTAGTAGAGTCAGAAAATCTGACTGCTCTAGTTGCGGAGCCTATTTTAGAAAACAAATATTTCTATGAGAGATGAAAACACGTCTTACTGCTGTTCTGTGAATATGTTAATCTGTGAGTATTTTAATCAGTTGCACGTTAAACTGTCATTGTGTATGCTGCGATCACAAGCAACGTGATCCATCAATGAATACACTTGGAGTCACAATTAACCCTGCAGCTGAAATATCGGTCGGTATATAGCAATGAAAATTGTATTTCTATGGTACAGAAAAGAACACCATGTCTGCGCTTCAGAAATGAGTTTTGAACATTTGTTGACGGGAAGCAATTTTGACAACAGGAAGATGACTGCTGGTGAAGAAATGGACATAGAACTAAACTCCTAACTATCTTCTCCACTCGATGTATCGTCGAGACTGCAGACAAGAACGTCAAGAAGCGTTGCAAGCAACACTTCTCAGATCTGTGAGCCAGAAAGAATCATCATCTATCATAAGCTGCAACAAGCAAGATTTCACCTGCATCACATTCCCCAAACTCTTCAAATTGCACCGACTCGATGATAAAGAAAGGGTGGTGCAATTTGCGGAGATCATAGACACATTGTTGATTGTAGAGGAGATAACCTTCAAGTCATTTCTCCATTACATCACCTTGTATACGAGAAAAAGCGCGAAAGAGGACATAATATATATTCGACAAACCGACAGAAAGATGGCAAGTTGGATGCGGATCCAGTGACGATGGCTTCCAGCAAATAGTTTTGTGGATGGAATATGCACACTTGAAGGAAGGCAACACGCAACGTATATTACCGATTAAGCTGTGAACAAGCTCGTGGCAGCAGAAAAAACGCAACAATGGATAATATAACTGAAATATAATGACATTTCACGTCAGCGCTTCGCTCTATACTCCGTTGTACAATTCCTACGTGAGTGCCTGATCCGACTACTTCTAATTGTACTGAAAAAGTCATTACAAGTTGTTGATCAAAGAAGCCCTCGCAAAGCATCCTAAAAGCTTCGGATCCACACATACGCCGAGCGACAAGTTTCTGAAGTAGATTTGAATATAGAAGCATTGTGGTGTGTGTTTTATCGTTTGCAAAGTTCAAATAAACTTCAGAAATTCAAGGAAAAAGAGGGAAATATGGCAATCGGTCGAAATCAACCGAAGTTACAAAATTGGATGATGCGAAGTACGCTGGAACAGCCGAACGAAATAATTATACTTTGATTCTAATGGAAGGAGACTCGGAAAAACATCTGACGATTGGGAGAGTTTTGGTCGTAGGAAGAAATTTCTACGGTTAGGTCCCCTAAAAAGAAAGCTTTCAAAGGTTTGTGAAGCAAGCCGTTCTCAATAATGAAAGTATACAAACCATCGCAAAGAATCTTAGGCACAAATATGGTCAAGTGGAACAGTCAATAAAATCACTGCGCTATGGGAATTTGATCATTATGGCTGATCAAGATCACGATGGAAGTTACATGCAACTTCTTGCGATCAATTCATTAAATCATTTCTGGCCATCATTAGTTCAAATTAAAGGCTGTATGCACGAATTAATCACTCCAATTGTCAACTGCGCAAACAAAAGAATGGACAGGGTGTTTTACACGCTACCAAAGTATGAATTATGTAGGCTGGCCACCAAAATGGTCAAGGATGTAGGATTAAGTATTATAAAGGTCTCGGGGCACTCACAACAGAAGAAGCAAAATATTATTTTCCCGTTTACCGACGCCTCCATTGGATTACAGCTATAAAAATGAAGAATTTGGCGACTCGATTAACATGGCATTTTTCAAAAACGAGTCGAAGAGCGAAAAGATTGGTTGCAATGATGCGCAACTGACACTAATGCGGATTATACCACTGATGGCATGCCCCTACTTAGCTTACGTCTACTTTGATGGTAAATTAACGATTCACCCAAAGGTTTTCGTTGTAGGTTCGTCAATAAAGAAGTCATCTTGCTCTTTAGGCCCGATACTATGCAATCTATTTCTTTCCTAATGAACGGATTCAAACCATCACAACGCAGAGTCCTCTATTGTTGGCTTAAATGCAACTGCAAGGTACGCAGGATTGATTGCATAACGTCTATGCCATACTGAGCACACTTGAAATCATAGGTGGAAATCAAAGTTGTACAATTAGCCGGGTGTGTGTGTGAGCGTTCATGGTATCATTATAGTGAAACAAATCTGCATGAAACGATCATCAAAATAGCTCAAGGCTTTTCAGGGTGTGATCATGCGAACCCATCATCTCTAAATGGACAAGGCGTTACTCGGATCGTAACTAGGAAAGATGCACATAGCCCTCGTTAGATTTTTTCCAAATTGGCGTTGATTGCGTACAAGATCCTTGATCCTAAAATGATTCCTTACTGAGCATCATTGATGAAGACGGGCGATTCATCGGCCAGAATAGTATGCTTCGGTAATTCCGATGGTGCTGGTGAATGGAAGTGAGGATATCAGAACATGCCGGCCGACCTCGACCCTAAATTATAATCCTGTGGATCTCATCGAGAATCTACGTGTTCAGCTCTCCGTCGTAGTCTAGAAGACTTTGAATATGAAAAGCCGTAACAAAAGTTTCCGGGATGTATGATGTGGTTCGTCCGCCATGCCAAGATTGTACCAAACGTTCGGCGTACTTCGATTACCAGTAGCAGCTTTATAATCTAATTCCAGGTCGCGGTGGAACCACATGGGTTGTTTCATGTAGTTCTGACGGCGCTGAAGTACACTTCAATCTGGAATTATAATGCTCCAATCCATTGATGCCACATTTCAAGTGTGTGTCCACCAAGAACATGTTCTCTTCCACTGAACCATTTTTCCATGTCGATGAGGTGCGATGGTAAATATGTCAGTCGGCTTGTGTGGCTCAAACGAAGGCTGTATAAGTTGTAAAAATTCCGTCGAAGCATTTGCCCAATTCGCGGGAGTAATTATCGATACATCGGACTAGAACTGCTGAAGGGAATAATTACGTTGTAGCTTCGATCGCCCGTCAAAAAAGAATTTTGTAGTGAGTTATCTTGTCGACAAAGTTATAAAAACTCTTGGGGAACGTACTTCGATTCTTTGCTTGCGTTTCCTACTAAGCACAAACGGATTTAACGTCGATTGCCACTGTCAAATAGTCTCTGCTGTTATGTCCATGTGCATCGTGTTGTGCCACAGACGCTATAAAATCATCGTCTGCGCAACCAGTAGTCGACCACTGACAATTCCTACACGTCGAAACCATACACCAAAACCTTCAAAAATACGCTTGTCGAGAGTCGAAATAACCATTGAATGGGTTAGTTTCTGGCCGAACGGAATACCCAAATACTTGACCGAATCCTCCGGACCAATTATGGTCAAATTGGGAATACGTGGACACGGCATGGTCCGATTCAACGAAAGAAAGGATGATCTGCTCAGGTTGATTTTCGCGCCAAATCCATCGCAATAGATTTGAACGAGTTCGAGCTACGTAAAAACACCATTTGGTGTCTCTCCACGCAATGACAAATCGTCTGCAAAACAAAATCAATCCAGCTGCGGCAGTCGTGCCATTAATCCAAATGCCATGTTCTTCATGTTGTTGAAGTAAGTTTCCAAAGGTTCGATCGTCATTAAAAGAGTAATGCTGAGAGATCGTTAACTTCTTTTACTCCAGGTTGTGTTGTAATGGATGGTGTGATATTTCCATTCATGATCAACTGCGCTTTCATGTTAGTACAAGAGACGAACCCAGTCCACCGTCTGTTTTTCGGAGACGCGAAAAATGTATGTCTTATTGACCCGATCATAAAATTTCCCAAAGTCGAGAGAAGAGGCATACGCTTCGTCTCTACGATGAGTGACCAATTCATGGATGTCTGTAAGATGTCGAATGTGCTGATGCATTGATCTTCCTCGCAAAAATGCGTTTTGATCTTGATGGATCTATTTCGGTGAAAACTTTCGCAATCGATGCGCCAACACTTTTGGAAGTACTTTCCTATCAACAAAAAGTAGTGGGATCGGTCTATAGTTGACAGGATCAACCCGTGATTTTTTCTTGAACAACAATGTGATTAACGAGTGACGTTGTGATCGAAGTAAGATATCTTTTTCCAGCTGATGTTCAAGCAAGAGCTTCGGACATTCGCCAAAAGTTTGCGTATCAAGCTGACAAATATACCCAGTAATTCAAGCATACTCGGAGAGCAACTACTTCGCATGTGCTTCATCGTTTCCGCCATCTCAGTCGTACTTGAGCGAGTTGAGAGACGGTCTTGCTTTTCTGACTCAAGAAAACTTGAATCGAATCCACTAGTTTTTTCACCTCTTTATCGATTCATGGCTCTTTATAGAGGCAAATTCGGGAATTCTTCTTATATGAATTTGACGATGACTCTACGCTAGTGTTGTCAAAGCGGGCGCCGTCGTCTCAGTTTTGATCGAGTATCAGTTTTTATATCAAAATAGCACATGAACACACTTGAACCGTAATGAAAATATATTTCACGAGAAGAAAGTAGCTTTTGTTTATCGGAAAGTCTCGGTATCATGCAATAAAAAGTAGGGCACAGGGACTAAAGTAAATGAATTAGAGCATGTTTTTATCAACGTGAAGTATTCATATTTAGAAAAGCACCTCCGATATCTTTGTGCTATAGGTCCAACTACTGATTCTCTGAAGAATTTTCTCTTGTTGGACTCGGCTATTTAATATCTTACATTTTGTCGATGAATTTTTTAACCTACATTCTGCATTGCTCAAAATTTTAAAAAAAAGTTTAGTACTATAGAGCAAAAACAAAAGGTGTACAGATAAAATATTTTGACCAAAGTTTCTGACCTTGTAGCCTATTGGTTGTGGTGATTGCACATAGAAACACATACCACGGGTGAGGGTTCGTACCTCCCCCATGTCAGTTAATCATAAAGCCCGGTAACACTGTAAATTTTAACCAGCAGCTCAGTTGAAGTTGTCGATATTACTAAAATAAGACGAATTCACTTCTCTAGGTCTTGCTGGACAATCTCTAGGTGGTTCTCCGAGCGAAGAAGCATTTTTGTGCACGAGCGCGGGAGCGGTCGGGATGAAGATTTTGCTCACGATACATTCCGAAGTTTATTCATAAGCAGGCATACCTGCGAGGTTTGGGGGCTAAAGAAAAAGTGGAGATTAGTAAAATTAAAGGGAAACTTGAATGAAATAAATATTTTTTTCGATTTTCTCACATGAATCATCTGAGGCGAGTTCGGAGCTATAAAGAGAGCCCATGACATCACCCTAATGATCCCTAGAGTCGGCAATAATTATCCTGGGGCTCGCTACCATGGTGCCACCTTTTTTGATCAGGTTTTTGATCGGCACGCGACCACAAGAACTATCCGGAAGGCAGAAAATATGCTTTAAAAAGTTCTCTTCATTCTTCACGAGATGAGCGCAACCTTCATCTTGATTATATTCGGAATCATTTACGACCTAAACTCTAAATTAACCGAGACACGAATCGAAAAAATGCGTTGACTGATTCGTGTCTTGAGTTCGATATAGAGCTGCTACAGCTTCCATAACAGGCTTCCTAGACTCAACATCACGTCGGCTTTCTTGTGAGATGCTTTTCGCAACTTCTTGACGTTGTTTCTTGATTTTCGTGTTCCAACTTTCCAACACTTTTTCAAGAGTCGTAGTTGTGCGCAACTTTTTGTGCACCAAAATCGCTTCCCATTTGGTAGCTTCGGCAACTTCAGGATATCCAAATAGTCGTTAGTAACATTTATAATATACTTGCGCTTGTTTTTTGATCGCATTCGCAAAAGTTTCTTTTTGTGTCACATGATCTTCTGTATGTGGTGGACGCAATTATTCAGTGTTTTTATATCATTGTAAATAGCTGTTCCGAGATGCGGATAATCTTCAGACACTCGGCAAACGTCTCCATATCAATCAGATAAGATATAGCTGGTAGCTCGTCGATATCTGAAGAGTGCCTGATCGCTTTCGCCATTTTGGTCGTACTTTAGCGACTTGAGAGATAGCGTTGCTCTTGTGACTAAAGGGAAACTTGAATCGATTCACGTATCTTTTTGATTTCTTTCACATGGATTATTTGGTTCGAGATCGGTGCTATAGATAGAGCCCATGACATCACCCTAATGACCCCTAGAAACGCCAATAATTATCTTCCGGCTCGATATCAGGGTGCCACATTTTTTAGTCAGGTTTTCGATCGGCACGCGACCACAAGAACTATCCGTAAGACAGAAATATGCTTGGAAAAGTTTTCTTCATGCTTCACGAGATGAGCGCAACCTTCATCTTGATTGTATGTGGAATTATTTTCGATTTAAATCCCTAATCAACCGAGACACGAATCGAGAAAATGGGGTGACTGATTGGTGTCCTGAGTTCGATATAGAGCTGCTACAGCTTTCATAAAAGACTCTCTAGACTCAACATCACGTCGGCTTTCTTGTGAGATGCTTTTCGCAATCTCTTGACGTTGTTTCTTGATTTTCGTGATCCAACTTTCCAACATTTGTTCGAGAGTCGTAGTTGTGCGCAACTTTTTGTGCACCAAAATCGCTTCCCATTTGGTAGCTTCGGCAACTTCAGGATATCCAAATAGTCGTTAGTAACATTTATAATATACTTGCGCTTGTTTTTTGATCGCATTCGCAAAAGTTTCTTTTTGTGTCACATGATCTGTATGTGGTGGACGCAATTATTCAGTGTTTTTATATCATTGTAAATAGCTGTTCCGAGATGCGGATAATCTTCAGACACTCGCCAAAAGCTTTCATATCAAAGTGATAAGATGCAGCTTGTAGTCCTCCTATATCTGAAGAGTGCCGGATCGCGTTTGCCATTTCGGTTGTACTTAACCGACTTAGGAGACAGTGTTGCGCTTTTGACGAAAGGGAAACTAGAATTGATGCACGTATCTTTTTAGGGTTTAGGGTTTAGGGTTTAGGGTTTAGGGTTTAGGGTTTAGGGTTTAGGGTTTAGGGTTTAGGGTTTAGGGTTTAGGGTTTAGGGTTTAGGGTTTAGGGTTTAGGGTTTTAGGGTTTAGGGTTTAGGGTTTAGGGTTTAGGGTTTAGGGTTTAGGGTTTTAGGGTTTAGGGTTTAGGGTTTAGGGTTTAGGGTTTAGGGTTTAGGGTTTAGGGTTTAGGGTTTAGGGTTTAGGGTTTAGGGTTTAGGGTTTAGGGTT